>BSBN01000641.1:14200000-14735369 GCA_027924645.1 Cunninghamia lanceolata
CATGATAGAGGTATGTTCTATATTGTGCTCCACATTCCTTCATAGTTGAAGATATGATTATGTGGTTTGGAAGTGTTTGTGAGAGGTGTTTAGAGGTATTATATCCAAAGTTTTAGGTCCTAAATCATATGACAACTTGGAAGGTGTGCTTGATAGAGCATTTATCTGTGTAGAAGGTTATATAGGAGAAATGAGATTGCTCCATGTATTTCTCTACATTGAGGATTCTTGTCTTGCAGATCTAAGAACATACTTATCTACTTTCCCTTGAAGTTTCTAGTGTTGGGTCACTCTGCAAACTCAATTCTTGTATTGGAGTTCAGTAATAGTGTATCTTGATGTACAAAATGAAGACATTCTTTGTTTCAGGTGGTTGCGGTAGTATTGCAAAAGATTATGATGATGTTGAACATTCTAGAAAGATATGTGGATGGTGTGGAGTGTCTCTCTATGGTCCGCATGATGTTTTTAGACTTGGAGAGGTGTGTATGTGGTCACTTGTAGTGTTAGTTCAGGTTTGGCTGACCTGGCTTGCTAGCACTATTTGAGGAGGTACTTTGTGGATTGTGGATGTGATAAGCAGCATGGTGATATAGATTTAGATCCTAGTTAACCCATGGCGTGGTCCACTCTCACTTCTTTCCACTGTGGAAGTGTTTGGTGTTGACCTATTTGGTGTTGCATGTTTGAGGTGCACACGTTTCATTAAGGCTAACCTAATTGAGAATGCCTTAGGTCATGGATGGTATAAATGCAAGATAAGTTTGAAGTGGAGAAAGTAGAGAAGATGATGTGAATGTGAATCAAGGGTGATGAATTAAGTGGGAGCTTAAATGCCTATGACCCCCGAATGTAGTGAGCACGTGTCTACATTTCAATGTGCTTGAAGTTGTTGGGGGTAGTCAAGAAAAGGTTGTGGATGGAAATAAGTTGCAGTGGTGGATTTATTCTATTGCTTTGAGATAGTGAATCTCTTTGTAACAGTCCTCTTCTATTTTTTTTATCTTCTGGACAATGAGTCCTTCTGGCAGTGAGCCTTTCTTCTGGGTAGTGAGCCTACTTGTATTCAGTGTTGCTATTCATATATGTGAGTTAATCCTTATCGTGGGTTTCCCTTCTTGGGTTTCCACGTAAATTTGGTGTTCTTATGTGTTTGGATGTGTTTTCAATGATGCTTCATATGTTTATATTCTACTATTAATACATAATAAGAGTTTGAAGATTGGAATTTCTTGATATTTTATTGTTTTAATGTACAACTGATTCACCCCCCTCTTAGTTGTCCTATGCATCTAACAATTAGTATCAGAGCTAGGTTCCTTGAAGAAGCTTAACTGCTTGGGGCACATCTGAATGGCACATAGGAAAGGTATTGAGGTTCCAGTGTTTGATGGAACAAATTATGCTTTTTGGAATACCAAGATGGAAAGCTTTCTTGTCTCATTAGGATATGGTGTATGGAAGTTAGTTGATAAAAAATATACTATACCTACTAATGGTCTAAAGGATGAAGATGAGATTAAAGGATATGCAAACAATGACAAGGTAAGGAGTGAAAGGAAGCTAGGTGTGCAGAAATCACTTCTTACACTAATCTAATGAGGAGAGATGAGTGCAATTTCTTTTTAACCTTTACAATTATAGTATGTTTAACACAACAATAGATATATTGCAGCAATACACAACATAAGAATGTAAGATAGAAGAAGAGAGAGACAAGATATAACATGGGGAAAACCTTAATCAGGTGAAAAACCCCACACTTCAAAACTTGCACAATGTATTATCAAAACTGTAATGGTTTAAAATACACTTGCAATGCAAGCTTTCAAAAGTCTTCGACACTCGTATCTGGAGACAATCTAGAAGCATAATAGTACTTGTCAATCACATAATACATCTCCTCTCAAAAGCACCTATTTATATAGAAGATACAAAGCAAAAATGAGCCTATCTTGAGATGGGCGTCCAACATGGCCTCATGGCCCAAAATCCATGCCTGGGGACACTTGTCCAATAGTGTAGAATGTTCATGATACTTGTCATATCACCCCATCCCAAAGAGGTTGCCTATTCCCAATTTGGGCAATGACAGATACTCTTACAACTATCATAGAATCCATCATAGTTGTCTTATCTTACAGCTTTAAGAGAATATGTCATACACAGGCTAAAAATAGCATATTCTCTTACAACTTGTCATATAACCCTCCTTGGGGCACCTATAGATGCCTTCTTCCAAGATGCCTTGTGACACATGTCTTCACCTACCATAGAATCTTCCATTTATGACTCTTACGCGTCATAGATTTGTTATAGGAATCTGTCATAACCATTTTAGTCAATATTCCCTTACACACTATCCAAGATGCTGACACATGGAAAAATATTCCTACCACTAAGTGGGATGCCTATCTCCTCATGTGAGGACAAATTTACATGTGGTCACCTTCCACATAGGATGACACATCACCATGCCAACTCCCACAAGATGGAAATAAGGATTTGCATCCTAATTACAATAATAGGAAATAAATAAATAAATACAATGAAATAATACAAGGAATTACCAAGGTTGAGACAACTTAATCCCCAACATTCTCCCACTTGTCGAACACCTTGTAAGAGCCAATGGAAATAACAAGATTTAACTGCTATAGGCCGAGAGGCCCATAGACTCCAAACACCATCTATACTTCTCTGTACCCACTGGTTTCGTCAATGCATCCGCAACATTCTTCAAAGTGTCTACCTTCTCCAAATTCACCTTCCCATCCTCTACCATGTCTTGCATGAAGTGAAACTGTACATCAATATGCTTTGTTCTGGCATGGAAAGTTGGATTCTTTACTAGACAAATCACACTCTGACTGTCACAACAAATCATAATCTGTCTTGCATCAACACCAATATCTAAACACAATCTCTTAAGCCAAATGGCTTCCTTGTAAGCATGAGTTGCTGCCATATACTCAACTTTTGTCATGGACAAAGTAACCACAGTTTGTTGCTTACTCATCCAACTAATTGCACCACCGAACATAGTGAACACATAAGCATTGGTGGATCTTCTGCTATCAATGTCACCCACCCAATCAGAATCTACAAATCCACACATACAAACTGAATGTGGAGGTCCTATAGGATTACCATGATAGCATATGGAATACTTAGAAGTACCCCTCAAATATCTGAACACTCTCTTAACTACATCCCAATGTACCCATCTAGGATTAGTCATAAATTGACTAAGGACTCCCACTACTTAGGTAATGTCTGGTCTTCTGCAAACCATAGCATACATAAAACAGCCAACAACACTAACATAAGGTACTCTGCTCATGTCCTCTACCCCACTAAGAGATTTTGGACAATCATTAACAGACAACTTTGTCCCTAAAGAAATAGTAACACACAATGGTCTACAATCTGTCATGCTGAACCTATCCAACACGGTCTTCACATACCTACTCTAGCTTAACCAAGGTTTTCTATTAGCTCTGTCTCTTCTAATTTCTATTCCCAGAATGTACCTAGCTGCCCCTATATTTTTCATCTCAAACTGTGCTGACAACTGAGATTTCAAATCGAAAATCATATTCTTACCATTCCCAATTAACAACATATCATCAACATACAATGCAATAATGAGAATGCGATCATTGTCAAATTTATAATACACACAATGATCTGATTTCGATTTCAGAAATCTAACCGACAACACAAAGGCATCAACCTTCAAGTACCACATCCTAGGAGACTTCTTCAAACCATACAAAGACTTTTTCAACTTGCAAACCAAATTTTCTTTACCTTTTTCTATGTAATGCTCTGGCTGTGACATGTAAATCTCTTCCTCCAAATCACCATGAAGGAATGATGTCTTCACATCCATCTGCTCCACCTCTAAGTCATAAGCTACTAAAAGAAATAACAAGAACTGAATAGATGTCAGCTTTGCAATGAGAGAGAAAATTTCACCATAATCAATTCCCTCCACTTGTGAATACCCCTTCTTAACCAGATTGACCTTGTACTTTTCAACACTGCCATCTGTGCCAAACTTCTTCTTGAACACCCATTTGTATCCAATAGGTTTTTGTCCTTCAGGATAAGGCACCAAGTCCCATGTTTTATTCTTTTCCAAAGAAGCCATCTCATCTTCCATGGCCTCCTTCCAGGAACCTGCATCTTTCATGCCCATAGCCTCTGTCACAGTTCTAGGCTCATCAATATTAGTAAGCAAGGCAAAAGCACAACTAGAATCAAGCAATGAATAACCAAACCTATCAGGTTTATTTCTTGTTCGTGTAGACCTCCTCAATGGATGAGGTTGAGGTTTTGCCTCTTCTTCAGAGATTTCAAAGTTGCTAGAGATCTCCTCATCATCGGGTCTCATAGGGTCTGTTGGTTCAATCTTCTCAGGGGTAGAAGGAAATTGAACCACATCCTGTTTATTTTCTACTTCTTCTGGCTGTAAAACAATGGGAGAAGGTGTTAGCTCTCTGAAAATAACACTTCTGCTATACAACACTTTTTCAGCCACAGGATCCCAAAGCTTGTATCCTTTCACACCAACACCATAGCCAATGAAAATACACTTAACAACCTTGTTCTCTAATTTAGACCGTTTCTCCCTAGGCACATGTGCATATGCCTCACAAACAAAAACACGATGATGTCTAACTAAAGGCTTCTTACCAGACCACACCTCCATAGGTGTCTTACCAACAAGAGTTGATGTAGGAGACCTGTTTACTAGGTAGCAAGCAGTGGCTATAACTTCAGTCCAAAACTTTTGTTTGAGGCTTGCTCCACTAAGCATACTCCTAGCCCTCTGCATGAGTGTCCTGTTCATCCTCTCTGCAACTCCATTTTGTTGCGGGGTGTATGGAGTTGTCTTATGTCTTTCAATCCCTTGCTCTTTACAGAACTTATCAAACTCTGCTGAATAAAACTCACCACTGTTATCAATTCTCAAACACTTAATCTTTTTACTAGTCTAATTCTCAACAAAATCTTTAAACTCTTTGAACTGACTAAAGACTTTAGTCTTGCTTCTGAGAAAATAAATCCATGTCCTTCTACTGTAATCATCTATAAAAGATACAAAATATACAGATTTGGAGATCGAAGGAACACTAATAGGACCAAACACATCAGAATGAATAAGGTCCAACACACCAAAAGACTTGTGAGAACTAGAGTAAAACTGAACACGATTTTGCTTTCCATAAATACAATGTTCGCAAAAGTCAAACTTGAGATTACAATCATTTAACCCCTCAATGAGGTTTTTATTTTTCAAGGTTCTAAGACCCTTCTCACAAATGTGGCCAAATCTCATATGCCATAACATAGTCTTTTCAAAAGGAAGCTTAACTTCCAAAGCATGAGCACCCTTGGGTACACAAGATGCACTACCATCATAATTTGTTACAACAGATTTCTTCACTGCTTGTTCAAATGGTGGGGATGAAGTGACTGCAACTCTTTTCTTCGAGTCAGAAGAACTATTGCACTGTGAAGTGCATGCCTCCATCTAAAATAGAGTACCTCTCCGAGTACCCTTCGCAAGCACCATAGATCCTCTAGTCATCTTGCATCCATCATTTGAAAAAACAACCTGCACACCTGCATCATTCAACATACTTACAGAAATCAAGTTTTGTACCAAGCCTGGGATGTGCATAACCCTAGTAATCCCCTTCACTCGTCCATCAGGGAATTGGATTGAGACCCTTCCACGACCAACAATCTTCAGATGAGAATCGTCACCCAGGTACACTCTTCCACCATCGAACTCTTCATACTTTGTGAACCAGCTTCGATGCGAGGTCATGTGGAATCATGCACCAGAATCTATCAACCACATATCATCAGATACATGGGTGGTTAGGGTTACAATGAAGGCATCACCATCATCTTGTGACTTCTCAAAATCTAAGTCTGGGACATTGTTCTTCTTCTTTTTCTTTTCCTCTTTGCATTCCTTTCAGAAATGCCCAATTTTTCCACACTTCCAATAGAGAGCCCTGGACTTTCCAGGAGATTTGGATCTATCCTTCTCATCTTTCTTGCCCTTCTTTTTCCCTTTCTCCTTGAGTCTTGCATGAACTGCAAGAGCCTCTTTGGCTTCTTCAGAAGACTTTCTCTGCATCTCTTCAGATAACAGCAAAGATACTACTTCATCCATTTTGAAAGTGGATGTGGTGCTCCCAATAGCCATAACAAGATGATCCCATGAGTCTGGCAAAGAACAAAGCAAGGTCATACAATGATCCTCCTCCTCCAGCTTCACACCAACGGATGTCAATTGTGCAACTAACATGTTGAAACCATTCAGGTGATCTACAATAGGCTCTTCATCCTCCATCCTCAGAGAATACAACTTCTTTCTCAAAAAAATCTTGTTTACCAGGGATTTGGCCTGATAAACATCTCCAAGCTTCTTCTAAAGGTCTTTCATGGTCTTCTCCTCATGGACATTTAACAGGACAAAACTGGCTAGACTGAGTCTTATGAGACCCTTAGCCTTCTGATCTTTGAGATCCCAATCAGCTTGTGCCATTGTGGTTGGGTTTTACACTGGATATGGTTTCCCATAGGTCTCGATCAACAAGCATGTCTTCCATCTTAAATTTCCATAACTCAAAATTTGTACCATTGAATTTCTCCACCTTTAATCTTCTAAATGTGCCTGACATCTCCTTCCTACAACAAGATTATAGAATACTCTGCACAAAACTCCCACTCAACCTAAGATTAGCTCAAAAAACTCCTACCCAACAACTATGACCAAAGGTGATCAAGATTTGATACCAACTAAAAGGAAGCTAGTTGTGGGAAAATCACTTCCTACACTAATTTAATGAGGAGAGATGAGTGCAAATTCTTTTTAACCTTTACAATTATAGAATGTTTAACACAACAATGGAGATATTGCAGAAATACACAACATAAGAATGTAAGACAGAAGAAGAGAGAGAGAAGATATAACATGGGGAAAACCCTAATTAGGTGAAAAACCCCACACTTCAAAACTTGCACAATGTATTATCAAAACTGTAATGGTTTAAAATCCACTTGCAATGCAAGCTTTCAAGAGTCTTCAACACTCGTATTTAGAGACAATTCGGCAGCATAACAGTACCTGTCAATCACATAATACATCTCCTCTCAAAAGCACCTGTTTAAATAGAAGATATAAGGCAAAAATGAGCCTATCTTGAGATGGGCATCCAACATGGCCTCATGGCCCAAATCCCATGCCTGGGGACACTTGTCCAACACTGTAGAATGTTCATGACACTTGTCATATCACCCCATACCAAATAGTTCACCTATTCCTAAGTTGGGCAATGACATATACTCTTATGACTGTCATAGAATCTGTCATAGTTGTCATATCTTATAGATGTAAGAGAATCTATCATACACAGGGTAAAAATAGCATATTCTCTTACAACTTGTCATAACCCTCCTTGGGGCATCCAAAGATGCCTTCTTCTAAGATGCCTTGTGACACATGTCTTCACATGTCATAGAATATTCCATTTACGACTCTTATGTGTCATTGATTTGTCATAGGAATCTGTCATAACCGTTTCGGTCAATATTCCCTTACACACTATCTAAGATGTTGACACATGGCAAAATATTCCTACCACTAAGTGGGATGCCTATCTCCTCATGTGAGGACAAATTTACATGTGGTCACCTTCCACGTAGGATGACACATCACCATGCCAACTCCCACAAGATGACAATAAGGATTTGCATCCTAATTACAATAATAGGCAATAAATAAATAAATACAAGGAATTACCAAGGTTGAGACACCTTAATTCCCAACAAGGAGTGGTCTTCTGAACAATCTTTTTGATTCTAAATTAGTAAAGGTAATGAGTTGCAAAACTACTCATGAGATCTGGAAGAAGCTAGAAAGTATCTATGAAGGAGATGACAAGGTCAAGCAAGCAAAGATGCAGAATTTGAAGGCGAAGTTTGTAACCCTAAGGATGTCAGATGATGAAAATATTGCAAGCTACATGTAGAGAGTGGATGAGGTTGTCAATTACATCAATGGTCTTGGTGGGAAGCTAGAGGAAAGTGAAGTGGTAAAGAAGGTACTAAGAACTCTTCCAATATCTTATAATGCTAAAGTTTCTGCTATTGAAGAAACTCAAAAATTGGATAATTATTCTAGGGATCAAATGTTTGGTACTTTAAATACTTTGAGATAAGAGATTTCACTCAAGATGATTCAAGAAAAGAAACTACTTTTAAGGCTAGCAAGACAAAAAAGGATGATAAGTCAAATCTAGATGATTTTGATGAAGTAGAGGCAGATTTTTTAAGTATTTTGAAAAAGGGGTCTAGAAAATACAGAGGTAAGTTACCCTTCAAATGTTTTAATTGTGGAAAAATAGGTCATTATGCTTCAAAATGTTTGGTCAAAATATCTAATGACAAATACAAGGATAATAAAGTAAAATTGAATGTTCAAGAGGAGTTATTATGTTAAAGAAGATGTCAAAATATCTGATGATCAGTCTGACTATCTAAATAATGAAAGTTATAAATGCTTTTTCATGGCTTTGAATGTTGGAACTAAATCTACTAATCTTGAAAGATGTGTAAAGGAAATTGCTCTGGAAATAAGACACAACATCAAAGGAGCTTTGGTAACTACTTTTCATGCAAGAGAAGAGGAGAACTACTAGTTAATTGATAGTGGGTGTTCAAATCATATGACAAGTGATAAAAATAAGTTTGTTAATATTAAGAAGTTTGATGGAGGTTTTGTTAAGTTTGGAGATGATGCATCTGCTAAGATCTGTGGAAAAGGTTCAATCAGTTTTGATGGCAATCACAATACAAATGATGTTCTTTATGTCGAGGGTCTCTGGCATAATCTTCTAAGTGTAGGACAAATGTGTAGCAGAGGATATAACCTTGTGTTTTAGGATGGTGGTTGTGAAATTAGAAAAGAAAACTCTAGAACTCTAGTTGCTACAAGAACAAAGACAAAAAGAAATATATATTAGCTTAAAGGTGCTAATGGTATGTGTTTCATGACTCAAGTTAATGAAAGTTGGCTATGGCATAGAAGAATGTACCACATCAATTTATTATCTCTACTCAAGCTGTGAGGGATTTGCCAAGAATTACAAAGCCTATCAATACAATTTGCAAGGAATGTCAGATTGGGAAGAAAACAAGGAGGAATTTCAAAATCAAGGAGTATTCCACCACAAGACCCTTGGAGTTGGTACATACAGATCTATGTAGACCCACAAAAATAGGAAGCTTTCAAGGTGACAGGTATTTCATGTTGTTAATTGATGATTACTCTAGAATGACTTGGGTAACCTTTCTCAAAGAAAAATCAGAAGCTCTAGATAAGTCTTAAGCATTTAAAGTTTTGGTTGAAAATGAAATAGATTTGAAAATCAAGTGCTTGAGGTCTGACAGAGGTGGTAAAGTTCACCTCCAATGAGTTTAACTATTTTTGTGAAGATCATGGAATAAAAAGACATTTGTCAGCCCCTAGGACTCCTCAGTGGATTGGAGTTGTGGAAAGAAAGAATAGGACAGCTTAAGAATCAACAAGGACAATGTTGAAAGAAGCAAATCTACCAGATATCTATTGGAGAGAAGCTTTTCACACTGCAGTCTACATACAAAATAGAGTCCAACCAAGGGTCAACCGTTCAAATATTCCATATGAACAATGGTATGGAAGAACTCCTACTATAAAATATTTTAGAGTGTTTGGAAGCAAGTGCTACAGTAGGAGAGATGAAGAAAACTTGGGAAAGTTTGATACAAGATCAGACGAAGGAATCTTCGTTGGATATTATACAAAGAGCAAGGCTTAGAGGTGCTACAACAAGAGGCTAAATAAGTTAGTTGAAAGTGCAAATGTCAAAGTGAATGAAGAACCACATCAAAGTTCAATGCTAATAGAAGGCTATGAATTTGATGAGCTCCCTTGTAGAGAAGAAGAAAATGAAAGGGAAATGCAAGTTGATGAAGAAGATGCTCCAGACAGGGTTCCTAAGACTCCCAAGTATGTGCATAAGAATCATTTTGAAGATCAAATCATTGAAGATAAGAACAAAGGTGTATTAACAAGAAAAAAAATTGCTATGGCAGATGAACAGGTAAATTTGTGCTTACTATCTAAAATAGAACCCAAAATAGTGACTGAAGCATGCAAAGACGAACACTAGATCAAAGCTATGGAATAAGAATTGATGCAGATTGAGGAAAATCAGACTTGGGAAATTGTCCCAAGACCAGCAGACAAAAATGTAATAGGAACTAAATGGGTATTCTAGAACAAATTGGATAAGAATGGAGAAGTAGTCAAAAATAAGGTTAGGCTTGTGTGTAAAGGCTACTCACAAGTGGAAGGAATAGATTATGAGGAAACATATGCTCTAGTGGCAAGAATTGAGGCCACTAGAATATTCTTGGCCTTTGCAACTCATAAGGACTTCAAATCTTATC
This sequence comes from Cunninghamia lanceolata, assembly GCA_027924645.1. Taxonomy (NCBI): domain Eukaryota; kingdom Viridiplantae; phylum Streptophyta; class Pinopsida; order Cupressales; family Cupressaceae; genus Cunninghamia; species Cunninghamia lanceolata. The sequence goes on from BSBN01000641.1 coordinate 14,210,519, forward strand.
AAATGGATGTGAAATCTACATTCTTGAATGGATAATTGGAAGAGGAGGTATACATTGAACAATCGGAAGGCTTTCAGTTATCAGATGATCCTTGAAGTATGGTCTGCAAATTGAAGAAGGCATTGTATGGACTCAAACAGGATCCTAGAGATTGGTATGCAAGATTGGATAGATACCTGCTGCAGCAAGGATTCAAAAATAACACTGCAGACAACAATCTATACTTCAAAGTTGAAGAAGATAAAATCTTGATTGTGGAGGTATATGTTGATGATATAATCTTTGGAGGAAATAAAGGTATGTGCAAAAGATTTACAGAGGAGATGCAGAAAGAGTTTGAAGTGTCAATGTGTGGGGAAATTAGTTTCTTCCTTGGGTTACAAATAAGTCAATCAGAAAAAGGTATTTTCATTTCACAATCAAAGTATGTTAAGGAAATATTGAAGAACTTTGGAATGTAAGACTTGAAACCGGTATGCACTCACATGACTATTGGTTGTAAGTTAACAAAAAATGATGAATCTCCCAAGGCTTATTAGAGAAAGTACAGATCAATGATTGGTAGACTGTTATACCTAACTGCTACTAGACCAGATATCATGTGTTCAGTTTGTATTGTGGCTGGATTCCAAGAAGATCCCAAAGAATCACATGTTTTAGTATTAAAAAAGATATTTAGATACTTAAAAGGCACTCTGGATTTTAGCTTATGGTATCCCAAGGATTATGACTTCTCTTTGAGTGTATATACAAATGCAGATTGGGCAGGATGTACAGATGATAGAAGAAGTACAAGTGGTGGTGCTTTCCTTTTTGGAAGTAGACTAGTTTCATGGTTGAGTAAGAAGTAGGTTTCAATATCATTATCTACTACAGAGGCAGAGTACAACGCATCATATGATGAACCTATTCCTATCTTATGTGATAAAACGAGTGCTATCAACATTTCAAAGAATTTGGTAATGCATTCAAGAACAAAGCATATTTCAATCCAGTACCACTTTCTAAGAGAGAAGGTTGTAGAGAATGAGGTGAAATTGGAGTATGTGCCTACCAAGGATCAAGTTGAAAATATCTTTACAAAGGCTCTTCCTAAAGATACTTTTGAGCATCTCTGACAGAAGTTAGGGGTTATTTCCCCTCCTTCATTTGATTAGATGCATAAGTGTGGGCATCTATCCAAGAAACATTTCAAGATATATTCTTAGTCTTGGACTGATGTTGAATGCTACCTCTCAGAAGGAGTAGGTAGTGATTCTCCTAGTTGGTGCAGTCAGTTGGAGATTATTTTATGCCTTTAAGAGGGAGAGTGCATAAAACTGAGAGAAGTAGAGAAAGAGCATATGCTTGCTGGTGTTGTAAGTGGTGTCAAAGTAATGTATGCAATTGTTAAAGAAGAATTCATTGCAGAAGATGAGAAAGTCAGAGTACAAGAAACAGTGTAAAGAGAAGAGTTGGATGAGCCCTTTTCCATTGATGTCAAAGGGGAAGAAAGTTAGAATGATTGAAAAACCATAGTATAGGAAGAGTGTAAAGAGTAAGAGTTGCTCCAGTCAGGGGGAGTAGGTTGCAGAGCTATTGTTTTTGGTTGCTGATGTTGTTGATGGTTTTTCAAAAAGAGTTGGTGTTGCCATCAATGACAAAGGGGGAGATTATTGGAAGCTTCTTGGTGTTGTCATTGATGTCAACCTCCAACAGATGGTTCACTTGGTCTCCAAGTGCTTTTAAGAAAATTTGAATAAAAAAGATGTGTAGTGTGATATGGGTATGTTCAGTATTGTGCTCCGCATTCCCTCAGAGTTAAAGATATGCTTGTGTGGTTTGGAAGTGTTTGTCAGAGGTGTTATATCCATAGTTTCAGGTTCTAGATCATATGGTAGTGGAAGGTGTGCTGGATAGAGAATTTGCTTATGTAGAAGGTTGTCTGGGTGAAATGAGATTGCTCTACATTTCTCTACATTGAGGATTCTTGTCTTGCAGATCTTGGGACTGTGCTTATCTACTTTCCCTTGAAGCTTCTAGTGTTGGGTTCCTCCGCAAACTCAGTTCTTGTATTAGAGTTCAGTAATAGTGTATCCTGATGTGTAGAATGAAGACATTCTTTATTTTAGGTGGTTCCAATAGTATTGCAGAATATTTTGATGATGTTAACATTTTGGAAAGATGTGCAAATGTGTGGAGTGTCTCTCTATGGTCCGCATGATGTTTTTAGACTTGGAGAGGCATGCATGTGGTCGCTTGTAGTGTTAGTTTAGGTTTGGCCAACCTGGCTTGCTAGCACTATTTTTAGAGGTACTTCATGGATTGTGGATGTGATAAGTAGTATGGTGATATAGATTTAGATCCTAGTTAACCCTTGGCATGGTCCACTCTCACTTCTTTCCACCATGGAAGTGTTTGGTGCCGACCTATTTGGTGTTGCACATTTGAAGTGCACACGTTTCATTAAGGCTGACCTAATTGAAAATGCCTTAGCTCGTGGATGGTATAAATGCAAGATGAAGTTTGAAGTGGAGAAAGTAGAAAAGATGATGTGAATGTGAATCAAGGGTGATGAATTGAGTGTGAGCTTAAATGCTTATTACCCCTAAATGTAGTGAACGGAAGGTGTCTACATTTTAGTGTGCTTGAAGTTGGTGGAGGTAGTGAGACAAAGGTTGTGGATGGAAAGAAGTTGTAGTGGTGAATTTCTTCTTTTCCTTTGAGATAGTGAATTTCTCTGTAACATTCCTCCTCTATTCTTCTCTCTTCTAAGTAGTGAGTCCTTCTGGTAGTGAGCCTTTCTTCTGGGTAGTGAGCCCTTGGAATTGAGCCTACTTGTATTCAGTGTTGCTATTCATATATGTGAGTTAATCCTCACCATGGTTTTTTCCTTCTTGGGTTTTCCATGTGAATTTGATGTTCTTATGTGTTTGCATTGATTCTTCATATGTTTACATTCTACTAATACATAATAAGAGTTTAAAGATTGGAATAGCTTGAGGGTTTATTGTTTTAATGTACAATTGATTCACCCCCCCTCTCAGTTGTCCTGTGCATCTAACAACTATTTGTGGTTTCTTGTTTTTATTTTCTTTTGAATTGTGTAATTTTTAATCAAATGGATAAGGCCTAACATGTTGGAAGCCCATTGCGATAGATTGTAATTTTGTTTTAACTATGAATAAATGACCATTTTGTGGTTTACTGGATAACTAAGTTTTTTATTTGTGTGTTTTTTTTAAGATTTCATGGTTAAAAATTCCTTCATTGGACCCTCTATCCATGACTATATCAAATGGTATTAGAGTGAAGGTTTGGAATCCTAAGAGAGAGAAGGTTTCTGCTTGTTGGCAAATTACCAAATTGATGTATCTTGCTAAGACAACTTGTCGACAAACCACCCAAGTGTGAGGCACTCACAAGAAGTTTGTATGTAGATCAAAGTATTTTTTTAAATTAATAATCTATTACTAATAAAAAGAGTCAAGTGACAAGATAAGTGGCAAAAAGAAACCACATTAGCCCCACTAGGTCATAGCACTAGTACATACTATTAAGATCAAAACATGTTTTGGTGTACTACACTGTTGAAATAAGGGCAGACAACTGAGAGGGGGGTGAATCAGTTGTCACCAAAACTTTTATCCTTTGCTATAATTAAACTTCTTTACCACTTAATAACAGATGAATGATATAACCATGAAAGCATGAATAAACAACACATGAGCAGAAACAAAATCAACACACATAACACCAGGATTTTAATGTGGAAACCCGGTTAAGGGAAAAACCATGGTGGGGGTTAACCCACAAGATTCATTCTCTATTAAAAGAATAGAAAATGAGGAAGGCACATGCCTTCAGGGCGCACTACCCAGAGCTTACTACTCAAGGAGGCTCACTACCTACAAAAATATTTATAAGTTTATCACATAAAGATTGAACTAGAAAACAACATCTTCTTTATGCAAGGTTCAATTCCATTGATGTACATAACACTTCTACTCTATCTCTCAAACACTTCTTCTCTATCTCCTCATCCTTTACTGCTCTTCCTCTTCTCTGCTCTGCCTTTCCTCCTTTCTTATGATCTTGTCATTTTCGCACAAGGATGCATTTCCACAACTCAACCACACATATTTATATGCTTCATCAACCTTGGAATAAACATCAAGGTCGATATTGACTTAATGCGAATCTCTATACTGTCGGCCAAACATAGCTGGGACCCAAATCTTCCTTGAACAACACACCATACTTTATAGAATCTCTCTTAGATCATCCGCAACATGCATAAAGCATCTGGTTGGCCAAGACTGGAAAGAACAGCAACACCCAAGGACAAATCTTCAACCACGAGATCAAACCTTAATGCGGACCACTAACACAATAGGAACTCGATCCAGAGACCACCACAAGCACAATGAAATCAACAGGAACAATTGCACCACCTCAGATCACCAGAAACACTTGCACCTTCATCTAGGAACTCAAGAACACCAACTATCATGACTGTCACACTAGAAAGATTGCTTGCAAACCTCCAAACCATGAACCACTTGAGTTGAGTACACACACCAACATCCCAAACACAACTCTAGATTTGTAGAGCATAATATTTCAATGCGGATCAATCTGGACCATATTTTTGTCACTTTGTCACCTCTAAACACTGCAAAACCCGGTTCTACTCAAATGGCCATAACTTAATTAATCCTTCATGCGGACCTCTCAAAAATTGACTGGAGCAACTTCAGACTATCCTCTACACAACCCTTTGGTCTGCAGACTCTGACCTTCATCTCACTGGAAATGTGGAGCAATCTACTGCGTTGTCTTCACTGTCTCTTATAGAGATATATGTAACTTACTTGTTTCTTCCAGAGAGACTAATTTTATCAATATCCTCAACATACAAGTCTTCTAGAATGAGATACAGTTGACACTAATGACAACAAGGATATGTTGACATCAATGACAACACCAATTAGGCACATATTTGCAACAATCTCCCCCTTTGTCATTGATGGCAACATATGATGTGAAAAACTATTTCAACCATCAAGACAAGAACTTCTCCCCTTTCTCTTGTCACACCTGTAACCACTTTCTTTACTGCTCCCCTTTTCATCAGTATCTACTCACTTCTAATTTTTTCACATGACTTCTCTCCCCCTTTGACATCAATGGCAAAGGGCACATATTTGCAATCATCTCTTCATCTTTTTATTTCTCAAACCAAAAATAGCATACTAACCACTCCCCCCGAGTAGCAACTCCTTTACACCAATCTGGATCACAAGATATGACTGTGAATTCCACCGGACTGATGCACATTAGTGTACCTTAGTTCTAAACAGGAGGGGTAATAACCCCTAGCATCACTCTGAGATACTCAAAAGTATCCTTAGGTAGAGGCTTAGTGAAGATATCCTCAATCTGATCCTTTGAAGAGACAAACTCCAATCTGACTTCATTCTCATTTACCTTCTCTCTCAAAAATTGAAACTTGATGGATATATGCTTTGTCTTTGAATGCAACACCAAATTCTTTCAAATGTTTATTGCACTTGAATTATCACAAAAGATTGTAATAGGCTCTTCAAACACAACTCTGATATCCTTCAACATTTGCTTCATCCACAAAACTTGAGTATAATTACTTGTTGCTACTATGTACTCTACCTCTACAATAGATAGAGATATTGCCTCCTGCTTTTTGCTCAACCAAGAAACCAATCTCTTTCCCAAGAAAAATGCACCTCCACTAGTACTCTTCCTATTGTCCACATCTCCTGCCCAATCAACATATGTATATGCATGAAGAGTGAAATCATCACCCTTAGGGTACCATAAGCCATAGTCAGATGTTCCCTTAAGATATTTGAAAATTCTTTTGACTACTTCAAATCTTTCCACCGGAGCAAAAGTTTCTTCAAAATTAATTCCCTCTACCCGAGAGTATAATTTGCACACCAATCTTGCTTTATTTCTCACAACTTCACCATCTTCATTCAATTTATTTTGAAAGACCCATTTGGTTCCAATTACATTTTTGTCTTTAGGTCTAGGAACAAGATCCCAAGTATGATTCTTTTCAATTTGCATTAATTCTTCTTCCATTTCTTTTACCCAACTTTCATCATTACAAGCTTCATTCACCGATTTTGGTTCAATATTTAAAATAAGATAATACTCTTCTTGTTCTTCAGCAATTCTTCTTCTAGTTTGAACACCTTTATTTTTATCTCCTATGATCTAATTTTTAGAATGATTCAATCTTACATACCTGGGAGTTTTGGGATTTTCTTCAACTTCTGATTCTTGAGCTTGTTCCTCAACATCTGCATTAACTTCTTGAGTTACTGGATTCTCCGGAGTAGACTGAACTTGCTCTTCTTCATTTGGGATTTCATTTTGATCTTTTGATTCATAACCAAAAAACCTTGAAGGTATCTCCTTTCTTTCATCAACCTTGACATTAGCAGTTTCCACAATCTTTTTTAATCTCTTGTTAAAACACTAGTATGCCTTTCTTTGATTAGAATAACCCAAAAATATTGTTTCATCACATCTTGCATCAAACTTGCCTAGATCTTCATCTCTTTTGATATAGCATTTACTACCAAAAACTTTGAAGTATTTCACAGGAGCATTACCAAACCATAGTTCATAAGGTGTTTTACCAGAATTACCTTTGATCTACACCTGGTTAAGAGTGTAGACAACAGTACTCACAACCTCTCTCCAATAGACATGTGGTACATTTCCCTCCATCATCATGATTCTAGCAACACCTTGAATAGTCCGGTCCTTCCTTTCCACCACTCCATTCTGTTGAGGAGTCCTAGGAGCAGACAATTGTCTTCTTATTCCATGTTTTTCACAAAATTCATTAAACTCACCAGAAGTAAACTCTCCACCTCCGTCAGATCTCAGACATTTTATCTTCACACCAATCTCATTCTCCACCCTAGCCTTAAACACTTCAAATTTGTCAAGAGAATCTGATTTTTTCTCTCAAGAAAGTGACCCACATCATCTGGGAGTGATCATCAATCAACAACATGAAGTATTTGTCTCCTTGCAAACTCCTAACCCTGGCAAGACCACACAAATCTGTGTACATAAGTTCCAACAATCCACTTGAAGATTTTTCTATACTCTTAAATGTAGTTCTACTCTATTTGCTTATCTGACATTCCTTACACATGCTATTGGTAGGTTTCACAAGCTTTGGAAGATCTCTTACAACCTGAGTAGCACTTAGCTTGACAATGTTGTCAAAGTTTACATGACACATTCTCTTATGCCATAGCCAACTCTGATCAATCTGAGCAATCAAACAAGTTTTACCAGTACCACTTAAATGAAAGATGTTACCTCTAGTTTGTGTACCAGATGCAATCTCAGTTCTAGAGCTTTCCAAAATTTGGCATTTTCCATCCTTGAATCAGAGATCATATCCCTTGTCAACCAACTATCAAACACTGAGAATATTATGCTTCAACCCTGTTAGATTTAGGGCACACAACTGAGAGGGGGTGAATCAGTTGTACAAAATTTTCTCTTACTTTAAATACTTAACTCCACATTGTTAATTAGCAGCATAATAGAAGATAAATCATGAAAGCACAATGTAACAAATCAAGAGTAGAAACACATCAACACATGAGACACCAAGATTTTTGACGTGGAAAACCTGGTTAAGGGAAAAACCACGGGGTGATTAACCCAAGAATGTATTCTCTGTTAGAAGAATAGAAAGAACAAAATGGCACATGCCAATTAGGGCTCACTGCCCGAGCACACTGCTCACAAGAGGCTCACTGCCTACAAGAGACACACTGTCTACAAAAGAATAAGTATCACATACTTGAACTGGTAAATAGCATCTTCACCATGCTTGAGTCAGTTCCATTTAAGCCCAAACCTTCTGCTCTGCCTTTCGCTCTTCACCTCGCTACCACACACTCATCTTCCACACCCACACTTGAAATGACCTTGCAATCCCTTATTTATATGCTACATCAACTTAGGAATGATCATCTAAGTCAGCTAATAGTCATAAGAACATCTGCAAGATGTGTAATTCATCCGGTAGGCCAGTCATAGAAGGAACACCATTATCCGGAAGTTATTCTTCATTTTTGGGCCCCAACTCTAATACGGATCATCAATACGAACTGAACACGATCCAAGGACCTTCACAAGCTTGCTTGAATCTCCAAGAACATCTGCACTTCCTCTTCTTACTGAAATCTTTCTCTTCTTCATCTGGAATCTCAAGAACACAGTTTTTCATTCCTGTCACAAAGGAATAGATGCTTCTGGATCTCAAACTAGGAGAAAATCAAGATTACACATCATAAGGACTTCCCCAACACTCCTTCAAATCTGCAAAATAGGAAAATGCATTTCTAGATCTCACTGGACCTTTCTATAACACTCTGTCACCTCTGAACATCAACCAGAACCGGTTCTACTTGAGCGATCACAACTTCTTCATATCTTCATGCGGACCTCTGAAATCTCTACTGGAACATCTTAAGACTCATATCTACAAACTCTTTAATCCGCATCCTCTGATCCTTAACATGTCTTGAGCTTTTACCTTGCTTTCATCACTGTTCTTCACTGTTCCTGATTGAGACTAATTTTCTCAGTATCCTCAACATATAACTCATCCAATCCTTATCATTAATGCAACAGAAGTATGTTGACATCAATGACAATACCAGTTAGGCCCATACTTGCAACAATCTCCCCCTTTGTCATTGATGGCAACATATGATGTGAAAAACTAATTTGACCATCAAGATAAGAACTTTTCCTTACTGTCACAACTCCCCCTATCAGCAACAACCATTCATATCTCTTCTCTCCTATTACTGCTCCCCCTTTGATTAGCAACCACTTATTTTTCACATGTCTTCTCTCCCCCTTTGACATCAATGGTAAAGGGCACATACTTGCAATTCTACCACTTCAGAATCATATCTGTTGCTCCCCCTGAGTAGCAGCTCCCCATCATCAATCCGGACCACAAGATGTGACTGTGATAAGCACTGGACTGATGCACCTTAGTTCATCACCGGAGGAGCAATAAACCCTAACTTCTCCCTTAGATACTCAAAAGAGTCCTTAGGTAGAGGTTTAGTAAAGATGTCTGCAATTTGATCCTTGGAAGGCACAAACTCCAATCTGACTTCATTCTTGTTCACTTGTTCTCTCAGGAAGTGAAACTTGATGGATATATGTTTAGTCTTTGAATGCAACACCGGATTGTTAGATATGTTTATTGCACTTGAATTATCACAGAAAATTGTGATAGGCTCCTCATACTCCACTTTGATATCTCTTAACATCTACTTCATCCACAATACTTGAGTGCAACCACTTGCTGCTGCAATATATTCTGCTTCGGTTGTAGACAGAGATATTGCCTCTTGTTTCTTTCTTAGCCAAGAAACCAATCTCTTCCCCAAAAAGAATGCTCCACCATTGGTGCTCTTCCCGTCATCCACATCTCCTGCCCAATCTGCATCAATATATGCATGAAGAGAAAAATCATGATCTCTGGGATACCACAAGCCATACTCAACTATCCCTTTTAGATATCTAAAAATCTTTTTGATTGCCATGACATGAGATTCTCTAGGATCAACCTGGAATCTTGCAACAAGACCAACAACCTGCATAATGTCTGGTCTAGTTTGAGTGAGATACAATAGTCCTCCAATCATTGATCTGTACTTTGTTTGATAAGCCCTAGGAGAGTCATCATTTTTGTTTAATTTACATCCGGTTGCCATGGGAGTGTTCATTGGCTTTGAGTCTTCCATCCCAAATTTCTTCAACAATTCTTTTGCATATTTGGTCTGAGAAATGAAGGTACTTTTCTTTGCTTGAGTGATTTGCAGACCCAAAAAGAAATTCATTTCACCAAGCATGGACATCTCAAACTCACTTTTCATTTGATTTGTAAAAGTTTTACACAAACTATCTTTTCCTCCAAAAATGATATCATCAACAAACACTTCAACACCTAAGATGTTGTTATGATCAATTTTGAAATATTAATTACTTTTAGCAGTACCTTTGTTGAAACCAATCTTCAAGAGATGTTTATCCAGTCTTTCATACCAGGCTCTTGGGGCTTGCTTCAGTCCATACAGTGCCTTTTTCAACTTACAAACCATATCACCATTGTTAGACAATTGAAATCCATCCAGTTGCTCAATGTACACTTCTTCTTCCAAATCACCATTCAGGAAGGCAGACTTGACATCCATCTGATACACTTTGAAATCTTTGAAGGCAGCAAATGCAAGAAATAATCTGACTACTTCAATTCTTGCCACCGGAGCAAAAGTTTCTTCAAAATCAACTCCTTCTATTTGAGAGTAACCTTTGCAAACTAATCTGGCCTTATTTCTGATCACTTCACTAGCTTCATTCAATTTGTTTCGGAAGACCCATTTGGTTCCAATCACATTTTTGTTTCTATGTCTGGGAACAAGATCCCAAGTGTGATTCTTCTCAATTTGCATCAGTTCTTCCTCCATTTCCATAGTCCATTTTTCATCATTGCAGGCTTCATTTACTATCTTAGGTTCAATCTTTGAAATCAGACAATACTCATCTGAATCTTGAGCAATTCTTCTTCTTGTTTGTACACCTTTGCTTTTGTCACCTATGATCTAGTCTTCAAAATGGTTCAGTCTCACATACCTAGGAACTTTGGGAGTTTCTTGCACTTCTAACTCTTGATTAGGCTCATTGAATCTTATCTCTTCTTCCTGACTTACCGGATCAGTTTCAATATGTTTTTCAGAAGAGATTTGAGCACTTTGAATCAGACCATTATTCTGATCATCTTCTTCATACTCATAAAACCTTAAGAGTTTTTCAATTCCTTCATCAACCTTCACATTAGTACTTTCTATAATCTTTCTTAATCTCTTATTATAACACTGGTATGCTTTGCTTTGAGTAGAGTAACCCAAAAATATTCCTTCATCACTTCTAGCATCAAACTTGCCTAGATCTTCATCTCTCTTGATGTAACATTTGCTACCAAAAACTCTCTAATACCTTACAGTGGATGTAATACCAAACCAAATTTCATAAGGAGTCTTACCGGTATTGCTTCTAATTTGAACTCGATTGAGAGTATAGACTGCAGTGCTGACAGCTTCCCTCCAATAGATCTGGGGAACATTTGCTTCCATCATCATGGTCCTGGATGCTTCCTGAATGGTCCGGTTCTTTCTCTCAACCACTCCATTTTGCTGTGGTGTCCTGGGAGAAGACAATTGTCTCTTTATTCCACGTTTCTCACAAAAATCTATGAACTCACCAGATGTGAATTCACCACCTCTATCAAACCTTAGACATTTCAATTTCAATCTAGTCTCATTTTCCACCATAGCCTTGAATATTTTGAATTTCTCAAGAGCTTATGATTTCTCTTTCAGAAAGGTTACCCACATCATCTCGGAATAGTCATGAATTAGCAACATGAAGTATCTATCACCTTGCACACTCCTGATTCTTGCCGGACCACACAAGTCAGTATGAACCAAGTCTAATAATCTGGTAGAAGATTGTTCCTTGCTTTTGAATGAGATTCTGCTTTGTTTTCCCAATTGACATTCTTTGCACAAACTATTTTTAGGTTTTACCAATTTTGGAAGGTCTCTTACAACCTGAGTATTGCTTATCTTGATGATATTATCAAAGGTCACATGACACATTCTTCTATGCCATAACCAACTCTGATAAACTTGAACAAATAAACAACTTTTACCAGTACCAGCCAAGTGAAAGATGTTACCTTTTGTTTGGGTACCAGATGCAATCTCTATTTCAGAACTTTCAAAAATTATGCACTTTCCATTCTTGAATTTGAGATCATAGCCTTTGTCCACCAATTGTCCAACACTGAGAAGATTGTGCTTCAATCCTTCAACATATAATACATTACCAGTTTTGTTCTTTCCATCAAAAGAAATAGTTTCTCTACCTCTGATTCTACCAGTAGAGTTATCACCAAACTTTACCACTCCTCCTTCATATCTTTCCAAATCTATGAACTTGTTTTTGTCACCTGTCATATGGTGAGAGCAACCACTGTCAATGACCCAATCATCCTTCTCTTCAACTTGGGCAGCTAGGGCTTTTTCTTCAACTTTATGATTGATAGATTCAGAGGGCATTGGATCTTCTTCCTTGATGGCAATAAACACCCAGTCACTTCCGGATTTGTCTCTTTTCTCTGATTCATCATCTGTTACTCCTTTATCATCTCCTTCATGAGCATAGTAACAATTCTTCTGGAATCTTGGTCTATTAGTGTTTGTCCTAGAAAATCTTTCCGGACACCTTGATGCAAAATGACCAATCTTATTGCAGTTAAAATACTTAAAAGACAATTTCCCCTCATACTTACCGGATCCTCTTGGCAGTCTTTTTGCAATAAGAGCTTCAAGATGAGCAGTTTCAACTTCTTCTTCTTCCAAGTCTTTTCTTGCATTTTCATACCATGATGATTTCCTTGAAGAGTTTTCTCCCAGATCAAACCTTTGTTTTCCTTTTACAGAGGCACTAGCTTTGAAAGCAGATTCAGTCTTTGGGGGATCATCTCCAAACTCGGCCATCTCAAAAGTAGCCAATTTACCAACCAATTGATCTCTTGTGACAGTTGTTTGAGCTCTCAATTCTTCAATTGCAGCAGCCTTGATTTTATAGGAAGCAGGAAGGGATCTGAGGATTTTGCCAACAATCTCATCTTCACTCAAGATTCCACCTGCATTTCTAATTCCACAAACCAACTCATTCACTCTTGGCATAAAAGTGGTAATATTTTCATCATCTCTCATCTTCAGTTTTTCAAATTTTCCTTTTTAGACTCTGTAACCTTGCACTTTTAACATACTGGTCTCCTTCATGCAAAAGTTCTAGTTTTTTCTAAATCTCAAAAGCAGTTGGAAGTTTAATAACATTTGAGAGCTCTGAGTCACATAATGCACTTAGAAGAGCCTCTATGGTCCGCAGATTGTTTTCAGCATCTGTGATTTTATTTAGAGTTTTCGGACCACCCTGTGGAGGTACATACAGTTTTGTAACCATGGACCAGTACGCCATTCCCATACACTGTAAGTGACATTTCATGCGACCTTTCCAAAGAGCAAAGTTAGTTCCATCAAACTTCAGACTATCCTTCTTGTAAGATGACATCCTGGATCTCCTCAAGCGGTTAAGCTCCTTTTAGAGGAACTTGGCTCTGATACCAATTGTTAGATTTAGGGCACATAACTGAGAGGGGGGGTGAATCAATTGTACAAAACTTTTTCTTACATTAAATACTTAACTCCACATTGTTAATTAGCAACATAATAGAAAATCAATCATGAAAGCACAATGTAACAAATCAAGAGCAGAAACACATCAACACATGAGACACCAAGATTTTTGACATGGAAAACCCGGTTAAGGAAAAAATCGCGGGGTGATTAACCCAAGAATGTATTCTCTGTTAGAAGAATAGAAAGAACAAAATGGTACATGCCAATTAGGGCTCACTGCCCGAGCACACTACTCACAAGAGGCTCACTGCCTACAAGAGACACACTGTCTACAAAAGAATAAGTATCACATACTTGAACTAGTAAATAGCATCTTCACCATGCTTGAGTCAGTTCCATTTAAGCCCAAACCTACCGCTCTGCCTTTCACTCTTCTCCACACTACCACACACTCATCTTCCACACCCACACTTGAAATGACTTTGCAATCCCTTATTTATATGCTACGTCAACTTAGGAATGATCATCTAAGTCGGCTACTAGTCATAAGAACATCTGCAAGATGTATAATTCATCCGGTCGGCCAGTCACAGAAGGAACACCATTATCTGGAAGTTATTCTTCATTTTCGGGCACCAACTCTAATGTGGATCATCAACATGAACTGAACACGATCCAAGGATCTCCACAAGCTTGCCTAAATCTCTAAGAACATCCGCACTTCCTCTTCTTACTGAAATCTTTCTCTTCTTCATCCAGAACCTCAAGAACACAGTCTGCCATTGCTGTCACAAAGGAATAGATGCTTCCAGATCTTCAAACTAGGAACAAATCAAGATTACACATCATAAGGACTTCCCCAACACTCCTTCAAATCTGCAAAATAGGAAAATGCATTTCCGGATCTCACCGGACCTTTCTATAACACTCTGTCACCTCTGAACATCAACCGGAACCGGTTCTACTTGAGTGATCACAACTTCTTCATATCTTCATGTGGACCTCTGAAATCTCTACTGGAACATCTTAAGACTCATATCTACAAACCCTTTAATCCGCATCCTCTGATCCTTAATCTATCTTGAGCTTTTACCTTGCTTTCATCACTGTTCTTCACTATTCCTGATTGAGACTAATTTTCTCAGTATCCTCAACATATAACTCATCGAATCCTTATTATTAATGCAACAGAAGTATGTTGACATCAATGACAATACCAGTTAGGCCCATACTTGCAACAAACCCTTCTACATATAAAATATCTTTAGTGTTATTCTTACCATCAAAATAAATGGATCCTCTGCCACAGATTCTACCAGCTGAGTTGCCTCCATACTTCACAATTCCACCTTCATACCTTTCCATACTTACAAACTTACTCTTATCACCTGTCATATGATGAGAGCATCCACTATCAATTACCCATTCGTCTTTTTCTTCAACTTGACCAACCAAGGCTCTTTCCACATTCACACAGCTAGTAGATTCAATAGGCACCATATCTTCTTCTTTGATGGCAATGAACACCCATTCATTTCCTAAGGTACTTCCCTTATCAGATTCATCATCAGTGACTCCTTCTTCAGCAACTTCTTGGACATAGTAGCATTTCTTCTGAACCCTAGGTCTATAAGGATTTGGCTTTGAAACCCTCTCTGGACATCTTGAGGCAAAATGACCAATCTTATTGCAAGCAAAACATTTGAAAGGCAACTTTCCTTCATACTTACTGGATCCTCTTGGTAATCTTTTGGCAAACAGGGCTTCAAGTTCTTCAAACTTCGATTCATCTCCTTCAAGTTCCTTCCTCGCCTTCTCACATCTGCTTAGTCTCCTTGAAGAGATTTCACCTGGATCAAATCTTTGCTTTCCATAAACACTGGCCTTAAATGCATATTTAGATTTAGGAAGATAATCACAAACTCACACATTTCAAATGCTAAGAGTTTGCCATCCAACTAATCCCTTGTAACAGTTGTTACAGTCCTGATTTCCTCAATAGAAACAAATCTATGCTTGTATGAAGCAGGTAATGATTTGAGCACTTTGCCAACAATCTCAGACTCTTCTAGTTTTCCACCAGTACATAGGATACCACACACAAGTTCATTCACCTTCTGCATGTAGGAAGTAATGTTTTCATCTTCACACATCCTCAAATTTTCATATCTACCCTTTAGACTCTGCAACTTGGCACATTTGACATGTTCATCACCTTCATATAGAGTTTCCAATTTCTTCGAGATTTCATGAGCAGTTTTCAATTCCAAGACATTTGTCATTTCAGTATCAGTCAGGGCACTCAACAAAGCTTCCTTAGCTTGAATTTTATTTTTAGCATATTTGATTTCATCAGGATTGGAAGGACCTTTCTCGGGAGGCTTATACTCATTCTTAGTTATTGACCAATAAGCATCACCCATGCATTGCAAGTGGCACTCCATGCGAATATTCTAAAGAAAGTACTTTGTTCCATCAAATTTCAGACTATCCTTGTAAGTCAACATCTTGGATCTCCTCAAGCGGTCAAGCTTCTTTCAGAGGAACCGACTCTGATACCAATTGTTGAAATAAGGGCAGACAACTGAGAGGGGGGGTGAATCAGTTGTCACCAAAACTTTTATCCTTTGTTGTAATTAAACTTCTTTACCACTTAATAATAGATGAATGATATAACCATGAAAGCATGAATAAACAACACGAGCAGAAACAAAATCAACACACACAACACCATGATTTTTACATGGAAACTCGGTTAAGGGAAAAACCACGGTGGGGGTTAACCCACAAGATTCATTCTCTGTTAAAAGAATAGAAAATGGGGAAGGCACATGCCTTCAGGGCACACTGCCCAGAGGTCACTGCTCAAGGAGGCTCACTGTCTATAGAAATATTTATAAGTTTCACAGAAAGATTGAACTGGAAAACAACATCTTGTTTATGCAAGGTTCAGTTCCATTGATGCGCATAACACTTCTACTCTATACCTCAAACACTTCTTTGCTATCTCCTCATCCTTTACTTCTCTTCCTCTTCTACTCTTCCTCTTCTCTGCTCTGCCTTTCCTCCTTTCTTATGATCTTGTCATTTTCACACAAGGATGCATTTCAACAACTCAACCACACATATTTATATGGTTCATCAACCTTGGAATAAACATCAAGGTTGGCACTGACTTAATACGAATCTCTATACTGTCAGCCAAACATACCTGGGACCTAAATCTTCCTCGAACAACACACCACACTTCATAGAATCTCTCTTAGATCATCCGCAACATGCACAAAGCATCCGGTTGGCCAAGACTGGAAAGAACAGCAACACCCAAGGACAAATCTTCAACCACGAGTTCAAACCTTAATGCGGACCACCAACACAATATGAACTCGATCCAAAGACTACCACAAGCATAATGAAATCAATAGGAACAACTGCACCACCTCAGATCACCATAAACACTTGCACCTTCATCCGGGAACTCAAGAACACCAACTATCATGATTGTCACACTAGAAATATTGCTTTTTGACCTCCAAACCATGAACCACTTGAGTTGAGGACACACACCAACATCCCAAACACACCTCTAGATCCATAGATCATAATATTTTAATGCAGATCAATCCAAACCATATTTCTGTCACTCTGTCACCTCTGAACACTGCAAAACCCAGTTCTACTCAGATGGCCATAACTTCATTAATCCTTCATGTGGAACTCTCAAATCTTGACTGGAGAAACTTCATACTATCCTCTACACAGTTCTTTGGTCCGCAGACTCTGATCTTCATCTCACTGGGAATGCAGAGAAATCTACTGCATTGTCTTCACTATCTCTTACAGAGAGATATGTAACTTGTTTCTTCGGGAGAGGCTAATTTTCTCAATATCCTCAACATACAAGTCTTCTAGAATGAGATACAGTTGACACTAATGACAACAAGGATATGTTGATATCAATGACAACACCGATTAGGCACATATTTGCAACACTACACCACCATACAAAACATCAATACATAATAGAAGAACTTAGATATCAAAACTACTGCAGAATATCTCTCTGAGGTTTTCTAAATCCACACATATTGTTCACTAACCCAATAGTAAACTAAAACTTGTTCTCTAAACCAGCTATACCCATAGACCTACCAACAGTTTAAAAGTACTACTGCTTATCATTATCAGGTACTGCATTATCTCTGACAATCTCTTTACTAGTCTTATCTTTGTTGTTGCTTTCCTTATATGAGTCAATATCTTTAAAGGTACCAATAGGAGGAGAAATCTTATCTCTACTACCACCACTATTGAAGTTCTAATTTATAACCTCTAGGTCCCTAGCAACAACATCCCTATCAAGCTCATATTAATGCTGCTTAATAAACTATAGAGGTTGGCCCCATGGATTATTAGAGGTTGGAGGTGTAAGTGAGTCATGATGAAAGATTTGTTTTACCTTAGACATATCAAAATCATGAGGGAGCTTATCCCCCTCTTTGATAATTTATTTAAGAAAAGTGCTCCTTTGATTATCTATTTGTTGAGTGTTGAGAAAGTCTATTTGCCTTGGAGAATACTAAGATTGATTAACTAGACTTTTGGGTTCACTTACATTGTTAAGAAAATGATGAGGGGATGAAGGCTCAGCCTATGTGATATGGCTAGGTCTAGCTTCAAAAGGATTTTCTTTGTGGGAACCCATAATCCTTTTATCTTGTGACCTTTGTGATGGGTGACATAAATGAGGATTTTTTTATGTTATTTTTATTTTTTTTAGCATTTTTTGGATTTTTTTTTGTTTTTGAATGTTTTGAGAGGTGAAGGACATTGGTTAAATTTTCCTAGAAAGGTAGATGGTATCTTGTGGGATGGATGATAAGGTTACGTGATCTAGGTTTAATGGATTGAAATGGAATTGAAAGGATGGTTGGATTTCATCCTAAAACTAAAAAGCGAGACCTTAAAAGATTTAATTAGATAATTGTGTCTTCTCCACTTAATATAGGCAAAGTTCTTATGTGAGAAATGAGGATTACCTACTTGAGGTAGGCTAAGTTCTCAAGCAAGCAAGAATAATATGATTGAATTTGATAAAAGGTTTTGATTTAAAGTTTAAGATTTTGATCAAAGATAAATGGATGATGGTGGATTTGATTATATTTAGGATGGAGGGTTGATCAAATGGTTGATTTGGAAGATGTGGATTTGTTTTCCTTCACAAGAGGATTGTGTTCTAAAAGGTTTCTTTGAAATTTACAAAAGTTTAGTCTTTCAAGAGTTGAAACAAGTAAAGGTTTTTTTGTTTTTTTTGTGATGGTGAAGGGGAAATTCAATATTTCTAACAAATAAGGCATGCCAAACACATGAAAAAACCTATGTTTACTTAAGTGGTAGTATTAATCTCCGTGGGCTCACTAATATACTATCTACCAAGTTGTGGATAGCTAGGGAATGCAAGCTTATGTACCACATATACATCCATTACCATAGAGGCAAAGACCCTCCCAACAATGAGATTTGTCTCTAAAAACTCATAAGTATGGTGTGAATAACTTCATGGCACTAAATGCTTACTAGTGCACCATGAAAAAGGATGACCAATGGTCTTATCTAGGCTATACAAGAAATTAGGAGATGTCCTTGTTATATTCTAGGTATGTGAGGTCAAAATCTTTGAACCAAAGCTCATCTACACGTATGTGGAATAAGTGCAAGAAATTTCCATTTCACCTTGACTCCTTACAAAAAGGGGCACCAAGCCTATGCCAAACACAATGATGACTACTTGAGGCACATCTTTCACTCTCCCCCCTTTATATAACCTATTGGAACATATGGTTAGGATCATCCCCTAAGGTGATGAAATACTTAGGCATACTTGCTAGAAGGAAAGAAACTTAGGTGCTTTTGATCCCTAAGATCGCCTTGTGGTACAAAGAGAGAGCATACACACACTAAATTCCTTAGGTTTAATTAAAAGATAGATCAAACTTAATCTTTTGATCTCCAATATCTCTTGAAAGTGCAAGGAGAGAGGATACATTTAAATTTGATCACAAATATGGCATACATAATTAATTTCTTTTATAAAATTGAAGTGTTCCTAAATTAGTCATAAAAGAAATTCTTTGACACATGGTGTGACACACAATGTGTTAGTAGTTCAAAAATTTTCCTTTGACATGCAAGAATAGCTACAAATAAGGTGTTAGAAATAATAATAAACCCCAATAAAAATTAGGAAGTGATTTGTCCAAATAGTAAAATAGATGTCACTATGATGTTTTTTAGGATTTTTTGATATATTACAAAACAAAGTTTTTAGGAAAAGACTTTCGTTTGAAAAATATATGAGTGTTTGAGGTTTGAACATAAAGCATAGGTTTTAAACTGTTACACCTAACTTTTGGTAAAAGAAATTAGAAACATTACCTTTCACATAGGGGTGCTGCCACAATAGTGTGTCCCACATATGGGACATCTTGATTTTTGTTTGAAATCAAATATTTTTTAGAAAAATTAATGATTTAATCCTTGAGGGGTTCCATCTAAAGGAGTTTAATTGAAGGGGGTTAGATAAAACCCCTTTAGATCAAACCCTCTTGGAAATAACCCCCTAGTCTTAAATCAAACCCTTGATGAAGTCTCCTCTACACCTATCAAAATGATGACAAAAAACTAATTTTGCTTCACCTTTTGTGGGATCAAATGAAGTCAATTAGAAATTTTATTTTGTAAGTATGTAGCCCTTACTATAAGCTTTCTAAAAAGTATGATATTGAATATATTTCATTTAATTATTATATTTATTTTCTATTTTCTAGCAAACATAGGTTTTTTGCCAAACATCAAGGTATCTATTCCACATACATGGAAAAATAAGAAAATAAAAAAAATTCTAAAAAATATCTACTAGGTATTGATGTCCTTGTTTCAACAAAAAAATAAAAAGTTAATTTGCATATATACAAAGAAATTTATGTTGTATGTATAAATCTATGTCTGAATTATAATTAATCTCACTTTAAAAGTTAATAAAAAATATATGAACAAAAACTTATGTAAAAATACATGTGCACTAGATATTAGTGTTAAAAATCTACATTTAAAATTTTATATTTTTGTCCTTTCTATAAAAAAAAGTTATGTTGTATGGTATAAACATTACTTTTTAAAAATGTCGTTAACTATAAAAAATAAGTTGTTAAAAGTTATGTAAAAATTTCACAAATTATTTCTTAAATGTTTTTAAAAAATGCATTTAGAATCTACACACAAAATCTCAAAAATCACTAGTTCACATCATCTTCAAATTCTTAACAAATTAGTTGCTATAGGTGTCAGAAAGTGAAAATTTGGTTAAAAATGTTGATTTCAATGTCCCACTTTGGCCAAAAAGTGGGGCATAGTATTGTGGGCTGACCCATAGAAAAGTACATTGAATCAACTTTCAATGCCTATAAAATTGTAAAAAATGGATAATCCCAGCAAAAGTTATGTGCAATAGAAAATATTTATGCTAATATAAGGGAAAAGGAGGGAGGAATAAACACTATTCATAGCCTAAAAACATTGTTCATGGCCTAAAAACATTGTTCATGGCTAAAAACATTGTTCAGTATCGAAAACATTATTCACTTCTAGAAACATTTTTCATAAGTGACTATACAAGTCAATTTGCAAATAAAAATTTCCTTTCTTTTTCTCCAGCATCAAAATTAGGTAAAATTTATATGAAAATGAGGGTTCGTGAGTTTTCTTGATGCAACCATGAGGTTTATTTTATCCCAAGATGCTTCCTACAAAAGTGCACCCTTAGGTTTTCCTAAAAAAGAGAGTTAAAACCTACAAAACCTACAAATAATGGATTAGATAAGGGACAAGAGTCTCATCGAGTGTGTCAGAATGTAAGCAAGTAAATTTAAAATACAAATGTAAGACTCAAACCAAAAGATCTAAGTCCTACATTGAATCTAAAATGTGAACCTAAAGTAAATAAATCTCACCCCCAACTCTTTCTTGTTGCACCAACAATGGCGGTTGTGTTCCAAAATAGACTAGTTGAAAATATGATTGATTATAAGGTGCTCAACTCAATAGCATAAATTTACATTCAAATTTCTGATGATTATGACTTGGGAAAGGTTCAATTTATAGATTTTTTATGGATTGATTTTGTGAAAAGGTAGGATAAGGATAAGATACTTGATTTGTTTGCATTTAACTAGTTTCACATGAGCTAGAAATGGAAAGAAATGGAGATGGATAAGATAGGATGTGAGAGGATAATTAATGGAATTATATAATTATTTTAATTGTATAGATGCACATAAATTAGAAATGGAAAGAATTCATGAGGGATATATGAATGGATAATTAGCTAATCAAATAAATATTTAATTTATTTAATTAGTGCTTGAATAATGAATTGACTCATTAATTAATTAATCATAAATTATTTAATTAATGCTAGGAAGACATTTGGTTTGATAATTTAAGTGATGGTAAGACATGGGGATGTGGGAGGAATTGGGTGGCGTTAGGACATAATCAAATTTATATGTCTACACATCTCATATTAAATCATGAGCCATCAAGCCATATGCTCACTAAACCATGACTCCCAATATTAAATGTATTTCCCTCAATATGTCTCCCGCATTAAATGTATGTGCAATGTTACACACAACAACTACCTAGGAAAATAATGCTCTCCCCTAAAGTGTGGTACCCCACTTTAAGATGAACCATAACTTTACAAAATATTAAATATTTCTATGATCATGCAAGGTGCACAACTTTTTCCAACAATAATATTATGTAATTGATTGTAATTTCTTTGTAGCTAAGAAAAAAATGGTTAGTTATAATGCTACATTCACATTATGCTATAGATATAATTGTAGGAAGCAAAGATGTAGTTGGAGGTTGAAAAAATCTAAACTCTTATTAAACAATGTGCCATACCCCATGCATAGTTAGTCAACGCCTCTCAAGTCCCCTCAATTTGGGTCGAGTGATAGAAACCAAGGGAAGAAATGATGTTTTCATCAAACTTCTAGTTTCTCATTCTAGTTTAAATAGCCTTATTGCATGGTGCCGAGGGTGGAGGTAGTGCTAGGCCTAATGGTGAAGTTACTCCAGCACAATAAAAAAAAATTGTAAACTAAAGTTGACCATTTAACCAACAATTAAAGAAAGAAAATCTTGAGGATGAAATTCAAATGAGATAGGAGACAAACAATCTTATTAGTAGCCAAGGAGAAAATCTAAATGTTTGACCTAATATTTATTAGTTCTTGTGGTAGGCAGGATTACTAATGCATCACTTAGATGCAATTATTTCAAGTTAATAACTGGAAAAATGTTATTTATCTTTTTTACTATTGGGTGATACTTCAAACAGTCATTGTAAAAATCATATTTTTATTTTTTCAAATTTCAAATAAATGATTCAAATATATAAGACTTATTAAAAAAGCAATACATATCGCTGGAAAGTTGTTGGACGCCGGTCTGGATTTCCTCTTTCTGACACCGGCCGTTCTTTTTTCCATCAATTTTTTTTTTCGTCAGTTCACATTTGCCAGCGTACAAACAACCTGTGCTAAAATGGGAGTTTTGGAAGAGGGTTTGGACATCCATCAAAGCATAAAAGAGAGGAATTTTGACAAATTTTGTAGATGCAACAGCCCTGGTAGACATGTATGCAAAATGTGGAAGCATAGAGAAGACCTGTGAACTGTTTGACAAAATGCCTCAAAGAACTGTGGTTTCATGAAATGCAATGGCTGCAGGATATGCACAAAATGGATTTGTTGAAAAAACTTTAGAAATTTTCAAGCAAATGCAAATGGCAGGTGTAAAGCCAGACTCCACAAACCTTTGCCAGCATCCTCCCTACCTGTGACAAAATGGGAACATTGGAACATGGTATGGACCTCTATCAAAGCATAATGAAACAGGGATTTTTATTCGATACTGATATTGTAGTTGGAAATACTCTGGTAGACATGTATGCAAAATGTGGAATCATAGAAAAAGCTCATGAACTGTCTGATAGAATGCCTCAAAGAGATGTAATCTCGTGGAATGCAATGATTGCAGGATATTCACAAAATAGATTTGTTGAAAGGGCTTTCAAAACTTTCAAGCAAATGCAATTGGCAAGTCTAAAGCCAAATTCTACAACCTTTGGCCAAAATGGGAGCTTTGTAACAGGGTATAGAAATCTATCAAAGCATAAAGGATAGAGAAATTTTGTCACATGTTGTAGTGGCAACTGCCCTGGTAGACATGTATGCAAATGTGGAAGCATAGAGAAGACCCGTGAACTGTTTGACAAAATGCCTCAAAGAACTATGGTTTCATGGAATGCAATGGATGCAGGATATGCACAAAATGGATTTGTTGAAAAAGCTTTAGGAATTTTCACCTGCCTAAAATGTACACACAGTTGAAACTTGTAATAGAAATTTTCACCTGCCCAAAATGTACACACTGTTGAAACTTGTAACTAACACCAGTTCCACTTTTTGCCATGAATCTGAAAACCATCACAATCATAGTCGCAATGATGCAGTGTATTTACTCATAAGAAAAATTTATAAACTCTCTATACCCTTAAAAATAAAAATAAAAGTAAGATAACTATTTATTACAATGAAATGTAAAATTGTTATTAATTGACTAACTGTTAAAAAAATGACATTTAAATAAAATAATCAGAACACTTACAGAATTACATTGCCTAGCCAAACACAAAGCAGAGAATAAACTCCAAGCAGAGTAGAAGGCAAGGCAACTTAGTGAAATGTGAGTAGAAATGAAATGGAAATAATTATATACCATTGTCAATTTTGTGTGCAGACTTGTGGGTAGAAAAGCTGGTTTCTTCCTATTCCTTGGCCATAATGTCTGCAGTTGATTTTTTCATTAAATATTTATGCTCTTCCATTCTCTTCCACAATTTAGAAAAGCCTTACTTGACACCTCAATGGATTCTTCTCCACCACTGAATAGCTGTCACTTAAATAAAATCAA
This sequence comes from Cunninghamia lanceolata, assembly GCA_027924645.1. Taxonomy (NCBI): domain Eukaryota; kingdom Viridiplantae; phylum Streptophyta; class Pinopsida; order Cupressales; family Cupressaceae; genus Cunninghamia; species Cunninghamia lanceolata. Next base: position 14,234,857 of record BSBN01000641.1, read on the forward strand.
TGCTTCTTAAATAGAATCAATGCTTTATAGTGTTTACCCACTTGCATATATAAAATTGGATTTCGCAAAAACCGGAGAGAGAAATGAATATTTTTTAAAGACATGTCATCATATATACAACTACCACCACCACTAAGATCATGCAAAACCTGTGTTGCACAATCATATAACCAACCTGCTGTAAAAGTTGTCAAAGTTGCTCTCACCCGTAGCTTTTTATCTGATATTTGTTTCCTTGCATCGAATCCTGCAAGTATATCTACATCATAACATGAGCTTGCACTTGTCTTTATATATTATTATCAGTAGAATTAAACAAAATAATACTATTTACTAATTGTCATCAATAGGATACAACAGAACAACACTAAACACACGACTTCTTGGAAAATGCAATATATAGTCCAATACTAACACCCTTACTTAAAAGACAAAAGTGTTTTATGAGCATGAATTTAGAGGCTAACAAACTATGAATACATTTAGGGAATTCTTTTTTTTTATAGAACTCGGTTGACAACCAGGACCTTAATAAATTATACTCTTTAAGTCCTATCCACCCTGCAAATCTCTACCATCTGATAAACTGAAAGCTAGTCTGAAACTTTAGAGTAGCTCTAAACAACTACCTAGTATATCATTTCCTCTTTTTCACAGTCTCCTTTCCAAATAACCCATTTAATGCTCATGCACAACATAAACAATAAATGCTCAAAGAACAAAAACTATACATTAGCCTTTCCTGGATACATTTCAGGTAGAAAAACCCAAAATGCACATACAACAAGCTTACACATGGACAAAATGACAGGCAAAAAATTTAAACATGTAATGTCATAAAGTGCAGTTGAAAATGGTACGTGTCCGTCATTTCTACAATGGGTGTTAATCAAAGTACATGTTACAATTAGCTGCACTGAATTTGTTACCATTTTTGCAGCTTCCTCTCCATCTAGATGGGATAGGCCCAAACGTTGTCTCGTGGAAGCTTGCAGCTTCAGGCCACAAACCTAACATCAATTTAGCTATCATTATTAATTCACAATTGAAGTTTTTCTAAAATATAAGCGTAAGGATGAGAAGAGCATCGGTCTGCCTAGGTTCAAGTTAGCAATAATGACCTCTTTTCCAAATCCTGCTTTTCTCCAGAGAGATTGAGATTGGATTTCTTCAATCTGCACTTCTGGATCTCCATATCCTAAACCAAGGAATTCCCATGAGAGAGTTGTGTACAACCTTCGTTCTCTATTAAAAAATACAGATAATACTCTTGGGAGCTCTAGCACCACCATTACATATTATTAGGAAACTCAAAAACAGAGGGCTTTCCTCAAGGAGAAAGTTCAATGATTCTCAAAGGCGTAACTCTATAATTCCACAACTCTTGAAGCTAAACTCTATGACTCTTTCATTCAATATTCAAGGAAGCGAAGTGGTGGACTGGATAGTAAATTACTTGAAGTGGCGGTAGCATGTTCTTCTTCTAAATGAGCAGCAAAAAGATTTGCGTCGGTGTTGACAGATCACACCAGGTAGTAAAGACGTGCCCGCCAACCAAATTTGAATGCAAGAGAACTCTATTGAGACGTGTCAATAAGTGGCATCGCCAATTATATATGCCTACAATTTGATTTAATTTTTTAATCCATCTTAGATAATTATATGTACAAGGAACGCAAACTTTAGAAAAACAATTTAATTTTTATCCTGCTTCTTTTCTATTGGTCAGGTACTTACTTTTATTTTTTTGATGGACAATGATATGTACAACTTAAGAAGATTGAATATACTATGGCGTGCACAGCTAAAGTTGACATTAAAGATGGATTGTTTGCTTTTAAATTAACAGAACCTTGCTACATATCAAACAATAAAACATGGGCACCCTTGGCATGCGCTTAGCTTCATAATGCAAAGTGTAGTGTGTGAGTGCCTTGTTTAGAAAAGCATATACTAATGGGTTCAAATTATTTTATTATATCTCCAAAAAGTAAATGGTCAAAGTGATCAAGAACCACTAATGGGACTCAAAAAAGTGTTGGCACAATGAATAAATATGGTGTGTGAGTGTACAAGTGTTTTTTTCTACAAACTACTTTGATTTCAAGAGATTAATATGCTTTTCGATCTAACTCCAAAATAGATGTAATTTTGGTTCAATCTATCATCTAATTATACATTGACATATTCAACAAATACAATCTAGAACAATGATGAATTACTTGTAGGTCACAGCTTCACGAATTTCTATTCCTCTTATGAAAGGTTGCTAAATACATGCTTATAATACCCATAGTTTGAAATTCAGTGACATGAACTCTCGGAGTAATTGATCAAGCACATTGTGAGATGCTAAAGAGATCAGTCTCATGTTTTCTATTACCTTGTTGATTTTTCAAGGGAGAACGACCACACAAGTACTAGAAACTAGGTGACAAATAGACTAATGGATCTAGTATGAATTCATAAGAGCACAATAATGTCAGAATGAAATCATATGGACAAAATTGTTGACAAAACCATTTACCATCCAAATCAATTGATCAGATAAGTGAATCATATGAAGAAAATTGTTGATAGAGTACAGACTACAAGCCACAACTTAATATGCATTCTCCATCTCCATAATATTATTCTTCGAATTCTCTATCTCCATAATATTATTCTTTGATCCCCATATATTATTCTTCTACTCCCATATCTGACAATTTCTCATCCATAATTCAACTTCCTTTTCGGCAAAAATCAGACGCATTGCGTCTCTTGTTTGCTTATATTTAGGCTGAAAGCCTTCCCTTAGTGAGCAGCACTACCTCAAATACATAGGCAAATGGTCCAGATTAAAAGGACTACCATAGAATACATCTCAACCATTCATTTGAATAAACTAATAAATGACAAAAGACAAAAAAATTGGGTAGGACAAGGTGTTGGTTAGCAAGTCTCTTTGATAAGAGGTCATAAAGATGAGTAAGTCTATCGACTTACCTGTCCCATGTCAGTTAATGCATTTTGCACGCTTCACAGAGTGATTATGACCTTCACATGGAATAATGAAGACGAAAGGAAATGTACATGTCTCTGCATTAGACTTTTTTAGCACCGAAATTGACAGATCACTTGATAGATTCTCTAGAGAGAAGGAATTCACCCGAGTGAGTCACTCAGCTCACTATCCACACGTCTTAAAAAGATAAGATATATTGGTCATCTACAGAAGAGAAAATAGAATACGTCTTTGCTAGGGTAGCTACATTTATGGGTGTGCATTGTAAGAAGTTATCACTAGTATTCAAACTTTCATTTGAAAGGGTAGTTTATCATCTTATGAAGGTGGTGAACTAATTTGTAATGAGAGATAATAACATGGATGAAGATTCGCAATGTATGAGTAAATGAATTAGCTCCGTAATACTGCGGTATTATGTAAAATATGTGAAGAATATGTTAGTCTATAGGCTTAGAATATAGTCTTATGAACTGATTAGTCCGTACATGGACATGCCAAGCAAAATAATATATGAATAGATAGCTGAGCTAGAGATATTAGATTGTATAAAATAGAGATCAAATTCTACTAAGATATTTGGGAGAGATCAGATTCTACTAAGATATTCTACAAAGATATTTAGGAGAGATCAGATTCTACTAAGATATTTGTGAGGGACGTCAGAGAGCTTATCTTATACTGTCTTCCTTCATAAACAGATGTGTTCTGCATTCTTCTATAGTAGGCATCGACCTTCTACCCTCAAACTTATTATATACCAATATCAAGTTCTCTAGCATTAACAGCTTCCCTAACTCTGCAGGAATATAACCTCTGATATTCCTAGAGAGTCCTAAAAAATTGACCTTGAGCAGGTTCCCATATGAAGATGGAATGCTGCCATCAAAAAATCTTCCTCTGAAATCCAGATGCACTAGCTCAGAGAGCATACCAATATCCGTAGGCAATGACCCAATGAAGTTATTGCTATATGCAGAAATGTTCACCAGACCCTTTGTTTTGGACAATCCACTGGGAAAGCTCCCATCAAAAAAATTCCTACTAATGTCCAAAACAACCAATTCAGTGAGATTGGCTATGGATCCAGGCAATGCACCACTGAATCCATTGGAGGCCAGCTTCAAGCTTTTAAGTCTTCTAAGCATCTGAATATAATCAGACACTGGAAATATAATCAGACACATTTCCAGTGAGATTCATCCTAGAGAGATCAAGGCCTAAAACTCTCCCCTTATCATTGCAAGTTACTCCAGACCAGCTACAATATGTCTCCAACACATCTGGTCTCCAGTCATGGAGGTGGCCCAAAGGGTCATCTAGGTTAGATCTAAGCCTCAGTAGCACCTTCCCATCTTCATACAGATCAGTACCACAAGCACAAAAAAAACAAAAATAACAGTGCAAGTAGTCCTGAATGTGCAATTGAAAACACCATATTTAATGCTTCCATCTCTTGCAAGGAACAATCTGATTAATTTCCTCCACCTTTAGTATTTTTTTTCCTTCTCATTCAAATGGTGTGTCCAATCTCACACACAACACTAACACACCCAACTCCTCCATGGCTAGAAACATAAAGCCAAAACTACTGTTGATACTTCAAATTAGCTATAGGGGATCAACCTGAGTTATGCTTATTTCAGAGTAAGCATAGAGGTGCATGATCCATAACTTGTACCAAAAGTACACTATTTTTTCCCCATAGATAGCAGAAAATTCACAACAGCAAAAGCCCAGGATCCCATGCTCAACAGAAATTTATTTTCTTGCACCTTACATATCTTTCAAAGCCTTTGCTATTGGGGATTGGTGCTTCTGCCACCCTAATCAACCCCAACTATTCTACTATAATATAGACTACCAAAACTTCTCATTAGTTGCTCAATAATTCAGTAGTAGACTCTCAATTAACCATTTTAATATCTGTGCTTGTCTTAAATTATATGCTTTTGAAACAAATATATAGTATATGATATGATAGAGTCTCGATCTAAGCTTCTAATTACAATTTTTCTTTCATAATTTTTTAAAACTTTTATTTCACATCATTGCACAATTTACAAAAATAATTAGTGGATGGATGTTGTCATCGACATTCCTCAGCATTTCTTTTGACCTTTGATGTTTACCTACGAGGGGATTTCATAGTAGGATATATTTCATGCTTTGGACATCCATGACAGATATTTTCTTGGCACCATTGATCATGCTTGCTCAACAGTGAAACGACGGGGGTTTAAATCAAGATGTCTCTGGCAAGTTCAATCCGACTGAATGCAACTAGGCAATGGAGATGGTTGCGAGTGGAGGAAGAGGTGTGTTGTTATGAACTCTTTTCCTTTTTTAAATGTTGTGGTGGCTTGAATCACAGGCAAAATTTGTGAAAACTTAAAAGCAATTTCTTTGTAAACTACCTATCATTCTAGTTGTTCATGTGTGTAGAGCTCGACAAAATTGCGAGGAGATTTTTTTATCTATTGTATGTTTGAATTTGTAGAACATTAGAAGGGTTAAGAAATATTTTCATGCTAAATGAGTGGTTTTAGCTTCTTTGGGTGAGGATCTATGTTTTAGTGCTTGCTATTAGAAATATTTAGAAGTGATTTTGTACATGTTTTCTTACTTTTACATTTACGTAGATACAAAACTCAGTGTTTGGTTAAATTTGGTTAGCTTGTCTTTGATTTTTTTTAACATTTTGTTGATTATAGTAAATTATATGCATTTTTCTCTATAGGGTTGGCGTTGACGTATTCAATGTATTTGGTCACACAGGCAGTTTCTTGCAATATTTAGTTTCATTCTTTTGTTTTGGCTTTATAGTTGAGATGGTTCATTGGTATTGAAGTGAGGTTTGAATCTAAAGTCATGCATTTGTGTATTGGTACTTCTGTATTTTGTTTTGCCTCCCTACATTGGGTTTACAACACAGATTAAGTATTATAATCCCCTCACTATTAAGTTAGATGTTATTACTTGGTAGGACTGTCATTTACCTTACTTGCACCATCCTTCCATATGTTGTGTAGAGTGATTTTATATAGCCAACTATAATGTAGGCAACGGCCTCCTTTGAAACATATTATATGTCGATCTATGCATATATAGCTACACTTTCAATGTACTATGCTGAGCATGGTAGTTTATACAATGTTTGTTGCCTTCCCTTGTCACGCAAGTTTGCTCTACTCATAACCACCTACATGTCATGGCATCTTTGCACTAGTGGAGTGTTGGATCAACGTTAATGCGAGTGCAATCACTCGAATGATATGCTAAATTTAAATGTTAAGGTTTGTCTTTGATTTCACTTCAAATTACATAAGGAGGGATCTAAATTATTCCAATCTTAGATAATTTTCAATATGAGATTCGAAAGCTTTTCAATATATAAACTTTGTATAAATATAATACAATATTATATCTAATATAATATATATTTATAAAAACTACTATATAATGTATACGTTATATTTATGAATATTAAACAATTATAATGATAAATAATATATTATAATATAAAAATTATAAAATGTATTTTATATTAATGTATATAATATGTATTTATAAATATTATACAATTATAATGATATATAATCTATTATAATATAAAATTATAGAATGTATTTTATATTAATGTATATAATATGTATCAATTATAGTATTATATTAGTGATTCAAAATAAAAACTAAATGTACACTAATAAGTGTTGTTATTATTCAAATGGTATTAGATATGTAGTTTATATTAAAAGGGGAATTACAAATGGTATTAAGAAGTAACATATAGTAATAATTAATATATAATTCTTATTATTATTCAAATGTATTAAAAACACTTCTTATTAGTAAGTATAGTATTATTGAATGCTTTTTTTATCTAGTGATTACCAATCAAAACAATGTATTATTTTTCATGTTGAAGAAATTTTAATTTTTACTAGATTTTAGTGTTTGTTTTACTCAAATTCAATTTAAAGTATTATTATATTTAAAAATTATTACATTTTCAACATTCTCATAAAACTAAACAATTTCTAACCTCTCATTCACTTTTGTCAATCTCTAACTCATAATTTAATTATTACATTATTTATTAAACCTTAGATAAATTCATAATTGACATGATAATAATTTTACTCAATTATGTTTGTTCATCTCAATATATAATGTAAAATGAAATTTACTAATATAAGTGAAAGAAGACAATATTTAATGTGATGAAATTTCAATAACAATTGATAAAATAATTTAGTGGATTAATTAACTTATAAATTAATAAATAATAAAAAATGTCTAACAAATTCTATAATTTCTTCAGAAAGTTTTCAGCCTGCCCATTGAACCTATGGGTCCAATTGCTAGTTTATTTTGCTTTGATTTATTTATTACTGAAGATAGTTGGGAGGAAGAACATTGAGGTGGAGGTGAGTCGCTCGAGTCAATTATATTTTCGATAGAAAATGGGGAGTTGGAGAAGAGGTTGAGAGAACGAAGTAGTGGGGACAAACAATTGGACGCTGAGGAGAAGGTGAGGAGAGGGGCAAAAGTGGGACTGTGGTGCATTCAATACAATTCCAATGACTGATCGTGCACGAGCAGAGTAGTACAAATGCGGGAAGGAAATGGTGATGATGTAAGCAATCCTCCATTGCCTTGCTACTCATTCCCTCCACGAGAGCCACCATTGACATCTTCAACAGAGGAATCCCCGTGCATGGTGTAGAGTCCCGCAGGATTGGGATGGATTTGAAAGGATTAGGACTTTTCATTTCTCCTTTTTTGGCTTCTTTTGTCATTTCCGTCAATCTAGAAATCAGATGATGTAAGGATCCACACTCTATATATCTAAAAAATCAAGAGCTTATCGGTACTTGCATTTGTCTTGCTTGTTTTATCTACCAAGTATAATTACTAGAACTTCCACCCATAGAGGTTCAAGGAATACGCCGATAGGAACAAGCCACGAGTTTAGAAAATTTTTTGGTGTGATTTTTTTTACGGCGTGAGAGAATTCCGAGCACTGTAATGTTTACATATAAAAAGCCTATCGGCTAATTACTTTTAGATACGGTCTAGATGGGCCAATGTTGGAATTGCCATGCTATGCTCCTAAGTTGAAGTTATTGATTGAAAATATGGGAGAGAAGTGATAGGTACATGATCCATATGCAGTGTTGAATTATAATATTTCTAGGCCAAGATGTTTTTTTGCATCATTAATTTTGTGATGAAATCTTTCCATATATCTTGATTGAGCTTGTGATGTGACGTTGAGAAAAGTCGATGCGACTAGCTTAGGTGAGAGTTATGTGAAAAATCTATTGCAGCTACTAATTATTAATCTCCTATCGTAAATAGATTATTTTACTGCAGAAAATTAATTCACAGCAAATATTAAAAATAATATGGCCGCAACTTCACGAAAAATCACGGAGACAGAAAAATAAAATATGCAAACTGGACACAATAGTTTTGGACAAATTGTCCCTGGAAAAACCCTGAAGGGAAAACCAGTACTGCAGATGAGGAATTTTATAAAATCAAATCAAGAGATACATAAACTGCTTGCCTCTTACTGGCAGAGCTCCGGCAATGTTCTCCTCTGAAAATTTTTCTCCCAATTTCTCCTATAGAAATTCCACTACTGCTGTCTCGAACGCTATCGCTGCGCCCTTGCTCTCACTGCAAATCAATTTGCTATTGCTGCAAATTTATTTATTTGCTATCACTGCAAATACTTTTCGGATGTGTCTTCTCCAAATGCCCATTGATCCTCTTTTATAATTTCCTCATTGAAAACCAATGGCCATGATTTAATCTAAATCAATGGCTAGGATTAATTAGACTCTAGCAAACCCTAATAACTAGAAGTCTCTCGAGAAATTGATTTTCTAGGTATAGAGAAAAATATTTCGGCTGTGTTTCCAGCCTCGTAATCACCACCCGAGACTAGAACACCTGTCCAAGCTACATTTAAAATTAACACTCCCTCTTAGCGAGGAAGGTGTTCTGCATAACACCCAACTTATCTCTAAAGAAGATGAATTTTGCCTTCCCCAATACCTTTGTCAAAATGTCTGCTACCTGCTAATCTGTAGGTATATACTGTAGCTAAACAATCCTCCACTGTACACAATCCCTGATGAAATGATACCTGATGTCTATATGCTTAGACTTATCATGAAACACTGGATTCTCAGATAATCTGATGCAACTCTGATTATCACAGTGTATCACGGTAGTCTCAACCCTCTAACCAAACAAGGCTACCAGCAACTTCTGAAGCCATATAGCCTCACATGTTGCCATACTAGCTACTATGTATTCTGCTTCTGCAGAACTCAGAGCCATGGACTTTTGCTTCCTGCTGTACCAAGAGACAACTCCTGATCCCAAACTAAAGCAGCACCCTAAAGTGCTTTTCCTGTCCACTGTACTGCCTACCCAATCTGCATTAGTATAGCCTATCAACTTAATACCATCAACTCGAGCATATCTGATCCCATACTCGATTGTACCACGCAAATACCGCAACACATGCTTTGCTGCTATCCAATGCACTCTCTTCGGCTCAACCATGAACTGGCTAAGAGAATTTACTACAAAGGATATATCTGGCCTAGTGTTGACCAAATACATGAGAGATCCAATCAACATCCTGTATAAGGTGGGGTCTACATCCTTTTCCTTGGATGCGTCTACTTTCTTCTAATTCGTGATCATAGGTGTAGACATGGCTCTGCAATCTTGCATCTCAAACCTCTTCAAGATTTCAATGCAATATTCCCCTTGTCCAAGGAAAATCTCTCCATCTGTCTGCCACACTTCCATGCCTAGAAAGTAGTGCATAAGCCCCAAATCCTTCATCTCGAACTCTACTGCAAGGTCCCTCTTGCACTCCTCTATGAGCCCCAGTGAACCTATTAAAAACAAGTCGTCCACATATAGAACAAGAATGAGAACTTCACCCCCAACCATCAAGTAGTAGAGGTTAGCATCTGCCTCACTCTTCACAAAGCCTATTCCCTGCAAGTATTTATCAATGCGCTCATACCATGCCCTGGGAGCCTACTTGAGTCCATACAAAGCTTTCTTCAATCTGCACAAGTGGGTTTTGCTGCTGTGTGCTACAAAGCCTTCTGGTTGTTCTATGTATACTTCCTCTAACAATTCACCATTAAGAAATGTTGTCTTGACATCTATTTAATGGATCTGCCATCCCATATGCGCTGCAAGTGAGATTACGACTCATATAGAAGTATACCTGGCCACTAGAGCGAATGTCTCCTCATAGTCTATTCCCTCCTTCTGAGAGAACCCCTTGGCCACGAACCTTGCCTTGTATTTCTTGATGCTACCATCTGCACCATGCTTAATCTTATAGATCCAGCGTGATCCAACCACTGCCCTATCTGTTGGTCTAGGCACAACCTCCCACACATCATTCTGCATTATTGAGGTATATTCCTCAACCATCGCATTTGCCACACTTGTTGCTGTGCAGCCTCTTGATAGCTAGAAGGCTCACTATCTACCAACTGACTAACCAATGCCACATAGTCATTATACCTGGCTAGTTGTTTTTGCTGTCTACTACTCGTCCTAGGAGCTCCCACAAACTCCTGAGTATCCCTATGTGTCTGTTGAACCTCACGGTTCCTCCTGCCAACTATAGAGGATGAAATATCAAACTCCATATCTTCTTGATGCATCTCTTGGATTTGCTGTATCTGTTGCTCCATATTCTGTGAACTCTCAGCACTTGAGCCTGTGCTTGTACTAGTAACTGTACTCGTGCTTCGCTGCCCCTATTCTGGTTGAACAATCCTTGGAGCTTCTGTTGGCTGCTCATTCTAATCATCTGCTGGCAAATCTTTGGACCTCCTATATGCCTTGTCCTCCATGAATTTGACATCACGCCTGACTATAATCCTCCTGGTCCCTGGAATAAATATCTGATATGCCTTTGAGGTCTCGCTGTACCCCACAAAGTACCCTCTCTCTGCAGTCCGATCTAACTTGGAACATGTAGTCCCTGGAATGTGACAAAATGCCAAACTCCCAAATATCCTGAAGTGACTGACATCTGGCTTCTTCCCTGAAAATGCCTCCTCTGGTGTCATCTTGCCCAATACCTTATGTGGAACCCTGTTCTGTATGTATACTGCTATACTGCATGCCTCTGCCCATAAGTAACGTGGCATATCTTGGTCATACAACATAGCCCTTGCTGCCTCTGATATAGAATGATTCTTCCTCTCAGCAACCCCATTCTGCTGTGGGTTGTAAGGAACGGTCCACTCTCTCTTGATTCCTTCCCTGGTACAGAACTCCTGGAACTCTTTCCCTTTGTACTCGCCTCCATTGTCTGACCTAAGAACCTTTACCTTCCTGCCTGTCGAATTCTCCACAAGAGCTTTGAACTCCTAGAAGTGACTAAAGACCTCATCCTTGGTCTTCAAGAAGTATATCCAGGTCTTCCTGGAGAAATCATCAATAAAAGTAACAAACTACTCATATCCTCTGAGAGACTTCGTTGACATTGGTCCACATATATCTGAATGTACTAGATCAAGAACCCCCTTGGATCTGGTGTCACTCCTTGGAAAAGCTGCTTTCACAAACTTCCCCAATACACATCCCTTACATACATCATCATGCTCTGTGCTCACCTCTGGAACACCTGTCACTATCTCACGAAGCAATTTAAGTGCTCCATGATGTACATGGCCCATCCTCCTATGCCATAGCTCTCCTTGATCTCTAGGATTACTGCTGCTCACTAGTGCCTTAGGAGTATCAAACTGCAACCTATAAAGTCGGCCGCTCCTAACTCCAATAGCTATGGGTGATTTCTAATCCTTATGCTTGATTAAAACATGCGCCCCTCTAAAGAGTACATTATAGCCTTTATCCTGAAGGACAGATACAGAAATTAGATTCATGCCCAAGCCTAGCACATACAACACATCATGAATGGAAATAGGCTTGCCATTCTCCCTCTGAAATAGAACAGTCCCTCTCCCAACTGGATCGCACTTGGACTTGTTCCCCATCTAAATCTGGAATCTGATGTCCTCCTCCTTGTAGCTGGAGAAGTACTTTCTAACTCCTGTCATATGAAATGACGCCCCACTGTCTATATACCTGACACCCTGTGAGGTTGAGCTAGTTAGGTAAGCTATGAGTGCAAACTCATCTTCCATTCTACTAGAAAGCTCATCTACACTTGCTGGAGCTGTCGTCTGCTTCTTGCCTTTCTTTTCATTTTTCTTCCTTTGTGGGCAATCGCTGACATAGTGGCTGAACTTGTGATAGCCATAGCATTTGACCTTAGACAAGTCCTTCTTCTTCTCACTTTTTGGATTTGATCCTTTGCCAGACCCCTTCTTCGCTTTCCCTTTTCCTGCTAGGGCAACGTTTTCCTGTTCCACCTCACTTTTCTGACTATTACTGCTGGTTCCATTGATAAGACTTAGTCTAAGCTCCTCCTGAGTGAAGTCACTCCATAGTCGATCCCAACTCGGTAAGGTGTCTCGTTCATTAATAACTTGAACAAAGACATCCCACTGCTTAGTAAACCCATTCAGGGCTATTCGTACTAGCTCATCATCCTTTGGTTTGTCTCCAAAAGCTGCCAATTCATCGTTGACAAGTCTAAGTCTGGTGAGGTAACTTGTGACGTCTTCTCCCTTATTCATCTGGGTATTCCTTAACTTTTCTCTGAGAATCAGCTTCCGGTTAAGGGTAGCATTCTAGTATAGATTCGTAATGGCGTCCCACATCATCTTTGCTGTATCTAACTCTGCAATATGCGGAACAATATGATCCTTAACACCATTAAGAATCAGCCTTCTTGCCTTGGCATCTTCCTTCTTATATGCTAAGAGCTATGTTGCATCTGTAGGTACAGGTACAATAGTGGTCACATATTCCTTGATACCATTCTCTTCCAGCAATAAAGAAATTCTGGCTTTCCAGACACTAAAATTTGAGGCTCCATCCAATCTGTCCTGATCTCTTAAACCTACTGAGGCCATCTCAAAAGTAAATAATAATTTTGAAGAGGTCAAACTGGGTTTTATAAACCCTAGATTTTTTATTTATTATTTTTCCTTTCTCCCTATGCTTGTTCTGCCCTTAGATCCTCTTTGATACCATGTGAAAAATCTATTGTAGCTACTAATTATTAATCTCCTATCATAAATAGATTATTTTACTGCAGACAATTAATTCACAGTAAATATTGAAAATAATACAGCTGCAACTTCACGAAAAATCACGGAGACAGAAAAATAAAATATGCAAACTGGACACAATAGTTTTGGACAAATTGTCCCTGGAAAAACTCCGAAGGGAAAACCAGTACTGCAGATGAGGAATTTTATAAAATCAAATCAAGAGATACATAAACTGTTTGCCTCTTACTGGCAGAGCTCCGGCAATGTTCTCCTCCAAAAATTCTTCTCCCAATTTCTCCTATAGAAATTCCACTACTGCTGTCTTGAATGCTATCGCTGCGCCCTTGCTCTCACTGCAAATCAATTTGCTATTGCTGCAAATTTATTTATTTGCTATCGCTGCAAATACTTTTCGGATGTGTCTTCTCCAAATGCCCATTGATCCTCTTTTATAATCCCCTCATTGAAAACCAATGGCCATGATTTAATCTAAATCAATGGCTAGGATTAATTAGACTCTAGCAAACCCTAATATCTAGAAGTCTCTCGAGAAATCAATTTTCTAAGTATAGAGAAAAATATTCTGGCTGTGTTTCCAGCCTCGTAATCACCACCTGAGACTAGAACACCTGTCCAAGCTACATTTAAAATTAACAAGTTATTGACACATCATGCAAGGCATTCAATGCAAGGATTTTATACAATCTCAGTCAGGCGTGGGGTTGAATTTCATTCTCTTCTCATCTCTCCCGCCCCTTTTGAGGGGCCAAGCTTAATGAATCTTCAATATTAGGTATACCAATGCGGAAATCAACGGTTGATGTTCATCTACAATGATGCAAGACCATTGAACTTATGCACACTGTCGGATCTGTCACAGTTTCCCGTCGTTTTTCTCATGCGGGAGAAGTTTCTAAACGCGTCATTCACTTTGCCATCGGGATAGAAAATGATTTAAACTCGTCATTCAACTGTGTCCTTGCATTCATTTAGAACCACTTGACTTTTATTCGTAAAAAGTTTAGTTAGTGACATTGACAATTCTTAACCTGCTTTAAATCTAAGTCAAATATACTATTTAAATATATATTACATTTTCTAGTGTGTAATAAATTATTATTATTTATTACTTTTTGTTTTCCATATTTTCAATTCATCAAAATTATCTCTAAAATAAATTAAACATTACAATTAATTATAATCGGTACAATGATTATTTCTCTTTATATATATATATATATATATATATATATATATATATATATATATATATATATATATATATATATATATATAATTCTAAGTTCCATTGACCTATAAGGAATAACATTAATTCATATATTTTATATTTTAAAATATTAGTTTTTAATGATATTTTATTATATGTTTTTAAAATGCACTTTATTAAATATAAATAATTATATATGGTATGTTTTAAAATTAAATAACTATTAAAAATTAAAAATTAAAAATTATAAATGTTTAAGTATTAAATATTATAAATATATATAAATATGTAAATTAAGTTAAATAACAAATATATATAAATATTATATATAAAATATTTAATTAATTATAATATACAATACATAATGTATATAAATATTAAACATATATAAATTGAAATTAAAAATTAATTAAATATTATATATAATATAACATATATAATAATGAATATTATAGATTTTATATCATTCTATGCTTATTAGAGAGAGACAAGGAGAGACCCTCAAAAGAAGAGAGAGGGAGGGAGGAACAATGAAAGAGGATGAGAGAGGAGAGGTAGAGAGAGATAAAGAGGGCTCAAGAGAGAGATAGAGAGGGAGAGAGGAATCTATAGAATATGAGAGATGGAGATATAGAGATAAAGGTAGAGATAAAGGTGTATACATACATACATACATACATATATATATATATATATATATATATATATATATATATATATATATATATATATATATATATATATATATATATATATATTTGGTGTATAAACCTCTAATTATAGGTGTTTACACTAATTTAATCATAGTTAGGCAAATTATCCACATGTGTTTTGATTTTGTCAAAGTTCTTAGTCGCTTTGTAAAGGTGTCGACTTGCATCGACACCTCGCGCTATCATTATGGGTGGTTACTCGCCACCACAGAGTCCTATCCTTGTTTGGTAGATAATTAGGTACCCACACTCGCCTATTTATACTTCTTCATTTGTGAATACAATTGGTCGATTTCACTTGCAATCTCATGCTTGTTTTGTTATTCCACGATCTTGGCAGTTTCTATATATAACCTTAGGAGGACATGACCTCGTAGGGTATCAACATTTAAGAACATATAATCAAAATAGTATTTGCATAACCACAAGGTTGTGTGTGAAACTAAAGCAAATAAAGTATGGGTAACATGAAAATAATGGCATAGTGTAATTTCAGACTCCCAAAGGTGAGAAATAAGTGTAAATAGGAGAAGTGAGAAAGATGATATACTTGGTCAATCACAAGGCAGTGAATCCAACAAACATTTTCTAACTTAGTGCATGTTCAATGATAAATGACATGTCCTATAGAATTTCCAAGTTCCTTCCTCCCTTGGCACTCTCTCCTCTACAAATTCCAACTTACCAATTAGTACAATTGTGAATGACATGTTAGATGTTGTAGTTACAAATGTTAGCAAAAAATTAACATTGAGGGTGAGGGAGAGGGAGATTATATATAGAGAGATAGAAGGGCCCATTTCTACCATTAAAAAAATCATATCAATATAAACTTTAGAGGTACAATGCAACATAGCTTAACACTGAAAATGCTTTGGGAAAATTAATCCTATGCTATATATGGTATCCACCATACCTACATATCAACTTGTGTTGAGGTCCTTGTTGATGCATCAGTTATAAAGGACTTTGTCCATCATTACCTACACTACTTAGAGAGCAATCAAGCAGTCCACGATGGGGGAGAGAGAGAGAGAGAGACAAAGAGAGTTAAACAAAGAGATTTGAGTAGAATGAGGAGAGAGATGGGGAATAGAGAAGGATAGAGAGGGATAAAAGGATAGAGAGAGAATTAGATAGAGAGGGACAAAAAGATAGAAAGACAAATATATATAGAGATAGAGATAGAGAGAGATAAAGAGATGGAGAGAGAGTGTAGATTGATACTTTAGTCTTAATCTTTACATGTTTTTTTAATCTAGACTTGATTTTGTTTATCCATTTTTACTATAATTAAGTTTAGTCTCAATCTTTACACATTTTTTAATCGAGACTTGATTCGTAGTTTATCCATTTATTATGCTAAGTCAAATATGCAAGTGTGGCAACTAATGTAGATTCAATTTCCTAACTTTTAAATTCAAAATGAATCTTGGGCTTCTACCAACTCCTTTCCTATTAATCATTATTTTTTAATTTAAATGTGAAATATGTGACAAACCCTAATCCATTTGAATAATCACCAAACCTTGACATCTCATACTTTATCATTGCATCATCATTTAGAGAGGATAATCCAAACATCAAAATATTATCTAGAAACTAAGTATATATTGCAAGATTGTTTACCATGTCTCTGATTTTGTTTACATTGTTATATTGGTTACAAGATTTTTCCCAAGAAGAAGACTCTTTGCTAGAATGAAGAGAGAGAGAGAGAGAGAGAGAGAGAGAGAGAGAGAGAGAGAGGAGTATAGAAGGATAGAGAGGGACAAAATAGATAGTAGTACCTACATATCAACTTGTGTGAGGTCCTTGTCGATGCATCAGCTAGAAAGGACTTTGCCCATCATTTTCATGGTCAAATAGTCCACATTGGGGGAGAGAGAGAGGGAGAGAAAGAGAGAGTTAAACAAAGATATATGAGTAGAATGAGGAGAGAGACATGGAATGGAGAAGGATAGTGAGGGACAAAAAGATAGAGAGATAATTAGATAGAGAGACAAAAAGATAGAAAGGGAGAGGCACAAAGATAAAGAGAGATATATATAGATAAAGATAGAGAGTTAAAGAGAGGGAGAGAGAGGGTAGATTGATAATTAAGTTTAGTCTTAATATTTACACTTGTTTGAATCTAGAATTGATTTGTAGTTTATCCATTTATTATGCTAAGTCAAATATGCAAGTGTGATTGATGTAGATTCAACTCCTTTCCTATTAATAATTATTTTTCAATTTAAATGTGAAATATTTGGAAAACATTAATCCATTTGAATCATCACCAAACCTCAACATCTCATATTTTAGAATTGCATCATTACTTAGAGACGATCTAATCCAAGCATCAAAACAATATCTAGCAACTAAGAATATATTGCAAAATTGTTTACCATGTCTCTGATCTTGTTTACACTATTAAATTAGTTAAAGGATTTTGACCAAGAAGAAGACTCCTTGATAGAATGAGAGAGAGAGAGAGTTAAACAAATAGATATGAGTAGAATCAGGAGAGAGACGAGGAATAGAGAAGGATAGAGAGGGACAAAAAGATAGAGAGACAATTAGATAAAGAGGGACAAAAACATAGAAAGAGAGAGGCGCACACACACACACACACATATATATACAGAGACAGAGAGGGTAGATTGATAATTAAGTTTAATCTCAATCTTTACACATTTTTTAATCTAGACTTGATTTGTAGTTTATCCATTTTCCTATAATTAAGTTTAGTCTCAATCTTAACAAATGTTTTAATCTAGACTTGATTTGTAGTTTATTCAGTTTTTATGCTAAGTCAAATATGCAACTGTGGTTGATGTAGATTCAATTTCCTAACTTTTAAATTCAAAATGAATCTTGGACTTCTACCAACTCTTTTCCTATTAATCATTTTTTTTCAATTTAAATGTAAAAGATGTGACAAACCCTAATCAATTTGAATCATCACCAAAACCTGACATCTCATACTTTATCATTGGATCATCATTTAGAGAGGATAATCCAAGCATCATATATATAATAGTACAGATATTTATAATATAGAATTTAAAATATAAAATAAATATATATAGTTACATAACAATTATATATAAAAATAAAATACACCTATAATTTACATCATATCAAATATAATATACCTAATAAATATAGGTAGAATAGAGATTTTCTATATAGAATAGTTATATAATTATATGAGAGAGAGAGAGAGAGATTCAATTTCCTAACTTTTAAAATTCAAAATGAGTCTTGGGCTTCTAACAACTCCTTTCCTATTAATCATTATTTTTCAATTCAAATGTGAAAGATGTGACAAAACCCTAGTACAACCATTTGAATCATCACCAAACCTCGACATCTGATACTTTATCAATGCATCATCATTTAGAGAGGATTATCCAAGCATCATATATAATAATACATATATTTATAATATAGATTTAAAATATAAAATAAATCTATAGTTACATATGTTCAAGTAGATATAAAAATAAAGTATACATAATATATAGAGTTACAATAGAGATTTTATATATAGAATAGTTATATAATTATACAAGGGAGAAGGAGAGGGAGTGGTAGAGAGAGAATTTCCTCAACTAACAAGAAATGAAAATCTATGGCCAAACAACTATAAATGGAGGAACTAGATACATAGGTTATCATTTGCAAATTAAATTATCTTTTATTCCACTCTTTGTCTTCCTAAAAGAAACTAAATCAAATAAATTGTTCATAGCTAATAGCAAGCTTCAGGGAAAATAGGAAATGTCCCAAACCACAAGAAAAAGTTGATTCTTTGTTGGACTACGCTGGACAACTAATAGGGGGGGTGAATCAGTTGTCCTATAACTTTTAACCAATTATGATCATCAACTTATTAATTACTTGTATTCTGATAAAACCATGAAAGCATAAAATGAAAAGCTCAACACAATAACATACTCAACACAAGAGACACCAGATTTTTATGTGGAAAACCCTAAAAGGGAAAAACCATGGTGGGTGTTAGCCCATAGAACTATATAAGTTATATCAATACCAAAAAATAGAGGCTCACTGCCTAGAGGGCTTACTATCCAAATTGCTCATTGCAAAGAAAGGCTCACTGCCTATGGATGGCTCACTGCCAAAGGGAGGCTCACTGCCAAAAGGAGGCTCACTACCAAAGGTTGAACTGAGATAATAGCATCTACTCCATGACAAGGTTTAGTTCCATTAAACCATAAACACCTCCGCTCTACTCTTCTACCTTACTTCACTTTTATATTCACATCTTTGCACTTGGATACATTTTTATGACTCAATTACAAGTATTTATACACTTCATCAACCTTGGAATAATCATCAAGGTTGGCATTACAATCATCAACCGTTGGAACAATCTCCAAGGTCGGCAAACATACGTTACATCAAAATAGGTCTGGACCTAAACAGATTTACAAAGAAAAGAAATGATTGTAGATCATGCCGCACCTTAGCAGGGACTCAAACACAATCTTCCACGCTATCATAATCTCCAATGCATCTTTGCAAATGATAAATTCAACTAGGTTAGCCAAGACTGATGTTAACACAAGTATTCGCAAGAACACGCTTCATGCATGATCTGAATTACACCTTGCAGACCAATCCAAATGTAGGAGCATGATCATGAGACATCCAAAAGCACATTGTAATCACAGGAACAACCACATGATCTCTAATCACTCTATCAATAGGATTCTTCAAACCAGAGTACAAGAACAACACTATCAGCCACTATCATGAGTAAAAGATAGCTTGCGGACCACCAAATCACAAACCATTACATTTGAAGGCACTTAACAATATCACTAACTTAATTCTAGAATCGCAGCCCAAAATACTTCAATGCAGAGGAATTGGGAGCAAAATACTTTCTCCCTATCACCACCAAACACACATAAAAAGTTGTTTTCACTCTAGTGAACATAACTCACTCAATTCTTCATACTAGAGGCTAAAACTTGGAATATAACATCTTCAAACAGGCTTCTAAATAAATTCCAATCCACAGGCAAAGATATTTATTCTACGGGAAATCCAGAGCATTCTTCTAGACTGTTCTTCTACATGTAATGTATTGTTTCTACTACAACACATTGTTATCACCGGAGGGGCTAATTTTCTCAATATCCTCAACAAAGTAAGAGCACAGTTGACACCAATGACAACGTAGATATGTTTACATCAATGACAACACCAATTAGGCACATACTTGCAACAATCGCCCCCTTTGTCATTGATGGCAACATATGATGTGAAAAAATGAAAAGACCACCAAGACAAAATTCTCCCCCTTTCTCTTTACACATCTGCATTCTTTCTCCCCCTGAGTTTTTCATATGATTTCTCTCCCCCTTTGACATCAATGGCAGAGGGTACATACTTGCATGTTGCTACTCTGATCCACTTACTTTATCAGAAACATTTAGCTACTCCCGCTGAGAGGTAGCCTTCAGAACATCAATCTAGATCAAAGAATGACACTTTGAGCTCCACTGGATTGATGGATTCCTATGCATCCTAGTTTAGGACAGGAGGGGTAATGATCCCTAACTTTTCTCTGAGATACTCAAAGGTATCTTTAGGCAGAGGCTTAGTGAAAATGTCTGCAACCTGATCCTTTGTGGACACATATTCCAACCTTACTTCATTCCCTGTCACCTTTTCTCTCAAAAAGTAATACCTTATTTATATGTGCTTTGTTCTTGAGTGCATCACTGGATTCTTTGAAATGTTTATGGCACTTGTATTGTGACAAAAGATTGCAATTGGATCTTCATACACAACTCATATATCCTTCAAAGTTTACTTCATCCATAATACTTGAGTGCAACAACATGCTGCTGCAATATACTCTACTTTTATATTTGACAAAGATATTGAATCTTGTTTCTTGCTCAGCCATGAGACCAATCTATTACCCAAGAAGAAGGCACATCCACTATCATCAACATCTCCAACCCAATCTACATCTGTATAAGCACTGAGAGTGAAATCATTGTTCTTTGGATACCATAAGCCATAATCCGGAGGACCTTACAAATACCTCAGGATTCTCTTAACTTCCATCACATGTGATTCTCTTGGATCAGCTTGAAACCTTGCAACAAGACAAACTGCATGCATAATATCAAGTCTGGTTTGAGTTGAATAAAGCAATCCTCCAATCATGGATTTATATTTTTTCTGATCAGCATCAGTTTTAATCAACTTGCAACTAGTCACCATGGGAGTACATACCAGTTTAGAGTCTTCCATCTGAAACATCTTCAACAATTCTTTCACATACTTAGACTGAGATATGAAGATTCCTTTATCTGATTGATTAATTTGTAGACCCAAAATGAAATTCATCTCACCAAACATGGACATTTCAAATTCACTTTTCATCTCACTAAAAAATCTTATGCACATACCTTTATTTCCTCCAAAGATAATGTCATCAACAAAGACCTCAACAATCAAGATCAGATCATCATTAATTTTGAAATACAGATTGCTATCTACAGCACCTTTACTAAATCCCAATTGTAATAAATATTTGTATAACCTTGCATGCTAGGCTCTAGGAGCTTATCTGAGTCCATATAATGCTTTCTTCAACCTGCATACCACATCACCTTGATTTGACAATTGGAATCCCTCTGGTTTCTCAATGTATACTTCCTCTTCTAACTCATCATGTTTAGGAAGGTAGATTTCACATCCATCTGATATACCTTAAAATCTTTGTGCACTGCAAATGCCAGAAACATTCTGATTGCTTCAATCTGAGCTACTGGGGCAAAAGTTTCTTCAAAATCAATCCCTTCAATTTGCGAATATCCTTTGCATACAAGTCTTGCTTTATTCCTTACAACTTCTCCATTTTCATTTAGCTTGTTCCTGAAGACCCATTTAGTTCCAATAACATTTTGTCAGAAGGTCTAGGAACTAATTCCCAAGTTTCATTCTTTTTTATCTGCAATAGTTCTTCCTCCATTGCCTTTACCTAATTTTCATCATTGCATGCTTCATTCACAGTATTTGGTTCAATCTTTGAAAGCAAATAGTAATTGACTGTTCCTCTACAACTCTTCTCCTTGTTAGCACACCTTTGTTTTTGTCACCTATAATCTGATCTTTAGAACGATTGATCTTTACATACCTAAGAGTCTTGAAAACACTTTCCAGAGACTCTTCTTCATTTTGACTGTCTTCTTGCCCATCTTTTGCTTCATTCAATATAGCCAGATTCATGTGGTTCATAGTAATTCAGGTCTGATATCTTTTCCTTGCCTTCATCTACCTTCACATTTATACTTTCACCAATCTTTCTAAGCCTTTTGTTGTAGCACTGGTAGACCTTACTCTTGGTAGAGTATCCAAGAAAGATTCCTTCATCACACCTTGCATCAAACTTCCCTAGATCTTCATCTCTCCTAACATAGCATTTACTTCTAAAGATTTTAAAATACTTTACTGAAGGAATTCTTCCATACCATAATTCATAAGGAGTTTGAGTACCATTACCTTTGACTTGAAATCTGTTTTGGATGTAAACAGCAATATGAATAGCCTCTTTCCAAAAAAATTCTGGCAAATCTACTTCCTTCATCATTGTCCTAGCAACCTCTTGAACTGTCCTATTTTTCCTTTCCATAACTCCATTTTGCTGAGGATTTCTAGGTGCAGACATCTGTCTTTTTATCCAATGCTCTTCATAAAAAATGTTGAATTCATTTGATGTGAATTCACTTCCTCTGTCTGACCTTAAGCATTTGATTTTTAATTCTATTTCATTCTCAACCATTTCTTTGAAAGATTTGAACTTTTCTAGGGATTCTGATTTGTCTCTTAGAAAAGTAACCCAAGTCATTCTAGAATAATCATCAATAAGTAACATGAAGCACCTGTCACCTTGTAGACTTCTCACCCTTTTAGGACCACAAAGATCTGTATGCACTAGATCCAGCAAACTGGTAGAAAATTGCTCTTTGTTCTTGAAGCTTGTTCTTTTCTGCTTCCCTAACTGACATTCCTTGCAGATTGTGTTGGATGGTTTCACAAGTATTGGTAAATCTCTCACAATCTAACCTGAACTTATCTTTACTAGATTATCAAAGTTTATATGACATGTCCTTCTATGACACAACCAACTTTCATCTACCTAAGCCAATAAACAATAATCATTAGTTCCTCTCAATTGATAGATGTTACCTTTTATCTTCTTACCGGTAGCAATCACAATTCCAGAGCTTTCCATGATCTTGCACCCATTATCTTTGAATCTCAGATCATATCCTTTGTCACACATCTAACCAACACTAAAAAGATTATGCTTCAAACCCTTTACATATAGAACATTGTCAGTATTATGCTTTCCATCAAATGAAATAGATCCTTTTCCACAAATCTTACTAGTTGCATTATCTCCAAACCTGACCAGTCCTCCATCATACTTTCCCAAACTTACAAACTTACTTTTGTCCCTGGTCATGTGGTATGAGCATCTACTATTAATAGCCCATTCATCCTTATCCTTCTCAACCTGAACAACCAAAGCACTTTCTTCCACTGGTCTTTCTTCCTTCAAACAACTAGCAAAATTAGCAGACATAGGATCTTCTTTAATAGCAATAAACATGCATTCATTTGCACTAGTACTAGCATCATTAGTCACTCAGGTTCATCATCAAAATCTTTAACATAGTAACATTTCTTTGGAACTCTAGGCCTGCTCTCATACTTTTTCTTATTTATTTCAATTCTTTCAGGACATTTGGAGGCACAATGTCCTACTTTACCACAAGAGAAACACTTGAAAGGTAATTTACTTTTGAACTTACCGAAACCTATTTGCAGCCTGTCACCAAAGTTAGCTTCAATTTCATCAAAGTCATCATCCACTTTATATTTCTCAGCTCTGGAAATCTTTTTTGAAGCACTGGCTTTAAAAGATGATTCAACATTTAGCAAGGCATCACCAAATTCTCTCATCTCAAAGACTGTAAGCTTTCCAAGTAACTGATCTCTGTCAATAGTTTTCACAGTCATAAATTCTTCAATAGCAGCTACCTTGTGAATATAGGACTTTGGTAGTGATCTGAGAATCTTCATCACAACTTCCTTATCACTTTGAGTTCCTCCCATACCTTTTATTCTAGTGACAAGTTCATCAACTCTTTGCATAAAGGCTATTATATTTTCATCTTCATTCTTGTCTTCATTCATCTTCAAACCCTCATATTTCACTTTCAGGCTTTGTAACTTACCTTCTCTTACAGAATCATCTCCTTCATACAGATTTTTCAACTTCTCCCATACCTCATTTGCAAATTCAAGGTCCACAAGTTTTGTTAACACTGAGTCACTTAAGGAACTTAACAGAGCATTATTTTCTTTGACATCTAATTCATATTCTTTGATATCATCCTTAGTTGTCAACCCACCTTCAAGCATGACAAATTGTGACTGTGAAGCTAGCCATACTTTATAACCAAGACAGAGGAGATGACTTTTCATTCGTACCTTCCAAAGAGCATAATTTGTCCCATCAAAATGTGGAGCTTCCTTCTTATAAGACATCCTAGATCTTCCTCAAGCTGTTAGGCTTTTTTTCGAGGTACTTGGCTCTGATACCAATTGTTGGACTGCACCGGACAACTAAGAGGTGGGGGGTGAATCAGTTGTCCTATAACTTTTAACCAATTATGATCATCAACTTATTAATTACTTGTATTCTGATAAAACCATGAAAGCATAAAATGAAAAGCTCAACACAATAACATACTCAACATAGGAGACACCATATTTTTACGTGGAAAACCCTAAAAGTGAAAAACCACGGTGGGTGTTAGCTCACAGAAATATATAAGTTATATCAATACCGAAAAATAGAGGGTCATTGCCTATAGGGCTTACTATCCAAATTGCTCACTACAAAGAAAGGCTCGCTACCTATGGATGGCTCACTGCCAAAAGGAGGCTCACTGCCAAAAGGTTGAATTGAGATAACATCATCTACTCCATGCCAAGGTTTAGTTCCATTGAAGCACAAACACCTCTGCTCTGCTCTGCTACCTTACTTCACTTTTATCTTCGCATCTTTGCACTTGGATACATTTTTATGACTCAATTACAAGTATTTATACACTTCATCAACCTTGGAATAATCATCAAGGTTAGCATTACAATCATCAACCATTGGAACAATCTCCAAGGTCAGCAAACATACATTACATCAAAATAGGTCTAGACCCAAATAGATTTACAAAGAAAAGAAATGAATGTGGATCACGCCATGCCTTAGTAGGGATTCAAACACAATCTTCCATGCTACAACACGCTATCACAATATTTGATGCATCTCTGTAGATGATGAATTCAATCAGGTCAGTCAAGACTGATGTTAAGACAAGTATTCGCAAGAACACGCTTCATGAACGATCTGAATTACAACTTGCAGACCAATCCGAATGTAGGAGCATGATCAAGAGACATCCACAAGCACATTGTAATCACTAGGAACAACCACATAATCTC
Organism: Cunninghamia lanceolata; assembly: GCA_027924645.1. Classification (NCBI taxonomy): domain Eukaryota; kingdom Viridiplantae; phylum Streptophyta; class Pinopsida; order Cupressales; family Cupressaceae; genus Cunninghamia; species Cunninghamia lanceolata. The sequence goes on from BSBN01000641.1 coordinate 14,260,543, forward strand.
TAATCACTCTATCAATAAGATTCTTCAAACTGGAATACAGGAACAACACTATCAGCCACTGTCATGAGTAAAAGATAGCTTGCGGACCACCAAATCACGAACCATTGCATTTGAAGGCACTTAACATCATCACTGACTTAATTCCAGAACCACGGCCCAAAATACTTCAATGTGGAGGAATGTGGAGCAAAATACTTTCCCTGTCACCACCAAATATATAGAAAAAATTATTTTCATGCTGGGGAACATAACTCACTCAATTCTTCATACCGGAGGCTAAAACTCGAAATACAACATCTTTGGACATGCTTCTAAATAATTTTTTTTCTACAAAGGATAAAATTCTTATTATTTTGAATTTAGATTGGTAACACCGATATATAGGGCATGCATTTGGTTTCATAATGTTTTGTTGAATACTTTTTTTTTAATTAAGTTTTGAAGTCAAACCAATTATAATTTAGACATAGGCGTATTCCATAAAACATAATATTTTCTGTATGTATTGAAATTCAATTTTTTTTTATTAAAACAAGGACATCAATACCTAGGGCATAGATATTTTTTAGAAATTTTTTTCACTAATTTACTAATTTTCCATGTGTGTAGAACAGAGAATTTGATGTTCAGTGAAAAACCTACACTCACAAGAAATAAAAAATAAATATAATAATCAAATTAAATATATTTAAAATTATACTTTTTAGGAAGCTTATAATAAGGACTACATACTTACAAAACATAAATTTTAAATGAATTCATTTGATCCCCCAAAAGATAAATCGAAAGCGGTTTTTATCAGCATTTTGATAGGTGTAGAGGAGACTCCATTATAGGTATGGTTTAAAACTAGTGAGGTTCTATCCAAGGGGGTTTCAATATAAAGGGGTTTGATCAAACCCTCTTCAATTAAAATGCTTTAAATGGAACCTTTCAAGCCTTAAATCATTATATTTTCTAAAAATATGTGATTTTAGCAAAAATTAGGATCTCTTAGAAAGTATAACCCATTATTGTGGCAGCACTCGTGTGCATATATACATATAATGTGTGTGTGTGGGTGTGCATGCGTGTGTGCATGCATAAACACACATCATGTGTGTGTGTGTGTGTGTGTGTGTGTGTGTGTGTGTGTGTGTGTGTCATATTCTTGTGTTCCATTGTCCATAAAAAATGTACAAGGACTAAATATGGTAATTCATAATAGAATACTACTTGCATGACCTAACCACCTTTTTATCTCATGTGTCTAAAATGATATTTTCCATGAAAATTAGATCAAGATAAGTTTCTAATATTTCTTAAAATCAATATAATATAATTTAAAAAGTTTACTAGATGTGTTTAGAAACATACAATTTATATAAGTAATTTGAGAATATTTCAAATTTTTGGATGGTCCTCAATCTTAGGTTTTGATTCATGATATTGATATCTATTAACATTGAACTTCAACATAATATTATTACCATTTATGTTGGAATTAATCAGTTTTCATTAAACACATTACAAAATACACACTTGGCATGATATAAATAATTCTTAAAATATTTTGGTCAATTCTAGTGAAATTCATTCAAATATTTTTTCTCCCCAAAGTCTTGGATTAGAATTTTACAAATATGGTCATATCTTGAGTCAATATCAAACCTTTGGATGGTCCATATTTCAAAAAGATATTTTGAAATGAAGAAACCCTTCAAACTCTAGTTTGTGAAGAAATTGCCACTTATCATATACTAATAAATAATTTTAAACTTGTTAGGTAACAATATGTTCAGATGGGAAACGTTAGATTAGAATGAAGAAGGCAAGATCATGGAAGATACGAAGGTTGTATGAAATAAAGATAAGGAAAACAAAAGATTGGAAGATGGTTTCGACAAAGTGTAGGCATTGGGCAGCCTCCTTCATGCATTGGGAATTAATGAGAAGAAAGAGGAGAAAAGGGAGAGGATCTCCAGGATCACAATTGGCAATGTTAACATTGCAATTATAGAAGAGATACAAAGCATTGAAATTTTGGAGCACTTTCTCTAGTACAAGGTGGAAAGATTGAAAAAGAATGTTGTAATATAGAAATTCATAGGGATATGGCCATCGATGGAGAGGCTTAAGAGATGGGTAGCTTAGACATGGATGTGAATGAGTCCAGAGATCAATTTCATGGCTTTGGGTTTCATCCAAATTATCTTCTAGTAGGAATTCAGGAGAGAATATTTTAAGGGGGGTTACATGGTTTATGGGGAATGCTGGGTTATATATTAGGGCTTGGACCCTGGGTTTTGACCCACATTCAGAATTAATCAAAAAGGCGCCATTATGGATCAGGATGTACAAGTTGTTGTAGGAACTTTGGACAGAGGAAGTCTTCAAGCTTATCAAAAACTCACCAGGAGAATATATTCAATGTCACATACAATGAGTAGCAAGCAACTAGCCACATATGCCTGAATAAGTGTAAAAGTTGATTTGAGAAAACCCTTAAGACATACAGTGATGCTATCCTCTATTTTCAAAGAAATATTTTAGGAGATAGACGATGAATTTGTCTTCCCATCAGATGTTTTAGCTATTGGAAAGTAGGTCATTTAGCGAGGGATTATGACAAGAGGAATAAGATATTGAGGGAGAAGGAAGAAGACAAGACACAACCAGAACTAAAGAAGAGTGAGGGAAAGATGGAGGGAACTCTAGACAAATCAAATTCTTCACAGGAAGGAAGGAGAAGGAATTCAGAAGGGGGAGATCTTTAATTTTAAAAGGGGAGATAAATGAAGAGGTGAGTAGGAGTTTTTTTGGGAATCACTACCTGGTAGATCAAGTCCTAGCACTGTTGGGGCAAAATACCCAGGAGGTTAGGGATTGTGGAAGAAATGCAAGTCCAAGCAGGATGAGGTGTTAAAAGATATAGGTAGTGCTACACATTTGATTCAGGAAGAAAAGAAGGTTGGAACAAAACCGTTGTCAGGAGTGCTAATAGGCAAGGAAAGGAATAGTGATAATGACACATGGGGAGGAGAAGAGTATAAAAAGGAAAATGAATGGACTATCACCACAAGGAGAACAAAGAAATTCGATGGTAAGAATAACATACCTTTAGATATGAGAGGAGAAAACAACAAAGGAAGGAAGATAGAGGCTTCAAAAGACAAGACAAAGGCTCTAGAAGAAGTGGGGAATGGAACTCAGGCCTCAATGAGGAAATATGTGATAGATGGAGGTGAGCACCTCCCTAAACCCAGGAAGTTATGAAAATCATGGGTTGGAACATCCATGGCCTAAATGGCTCAGAGAAATGTCGTTTGATTAAATGGCTTATAGAAGTAGAGGGTCCAGATATACTTTTAATTTAGGAGACTAAGTTGGAAGGGGATGTTAGGGTTCAGGAAGTTTGGAGCAATAAACACTAACAAATTATATGTAGATTAAATAACCCCAATATAACAGTGAAGAATAACACAAAAGAGATCAACACAAAATTTTAACGTGGTTCACCCAAAATGGGCTACATCCACAGAAACTCAGTCATCCAATGATTTTATTACCCAATGCAAAACATATTACAATCTTGTGAATTCCATTCCGCAACATACATCCCAGCCACTTATAACAAGCTTTTTTGGAATCTTCTAGAATTATGGTTTTACAATGTTGTTTTTCATTTGTCAATTAACAAAAAATTAACTACTGACCCCAAACGTGCAAAAAAAAGGGGAAAAAAACTTTTTGGGGGCTGCGCCCGCTAGCCCCGATAAGGATACGTTACGAGTGTATAATATTTGTATGGTCAATCACCACATACCAATAGGGGAGAGATTCAAAGAAATGGTATTGAGAATCTAGAGAAATGGGGAAGGAGTGGCGGGAGATGCAGTGGGCACAGTGTGTGGATTGGCTATAATGTGGAATAAAAGCACCATTTTAGGTATGTTAATTGAAGCTAAACATTTTTGCATTTCAGTTAAGTGTAATAATGTTAGGAACAATCAACAGATGATTATATCCAATATTCATGGGCCAAATTTGGAAAGAGATCGATTGGAGGTATGGGATCATATCAGGAATTTTAAAGATATACATGAGAGGGGAAATTGGATTGTAGGAGGAGATTTCAATGTTGTGTTGACTCCTGATGAGAAGAGGGTAGAATTCAAAACAATTTGGGATCTTTGCCCTTTAGAAGGCTCTACGAAGTTTTATCGCTCATAGACATTAAACCAAAATCTGGTTCATTCAAATGAAATAATAAGAGACTAGGGGAAGATAACATAATGTGTAGACTGGACAGATTTTTGGTGATTAGATTGGATTTTAAATTTGGATAGTTTCTACTCAGAAGTTTTACATTTTGGGAGATCAAACCATTGGCCCATTTCCCTACATGTTAACAATGCAAACAAACCTAGAGGTATTTCATTTAAGATGGAAGCATTTTGGTATGAACACCCATATTTTTCTCAAGCTCTAGTAGAGTGGTGGAAGACAAAAAGTAAGGGATGTAAGAGGTTCATTCTATTTAGTAAACTGAAGGAAGTCAAAACACAAGCTAGAATATCGAATAAGAACACAATGGGGAATCTATTCAAAAATAAGGAAAAAGTGGAGGTGGATTTGAGAAATTTGGAAATGGACATTGCCTTGAATGGGCTAATGCTAGTAACAAGGACAAGGGAAATTGGGTTGATTGAAGAACAAAATAGGGTGCTACGGATGGAAGAAATTTTCTAGAAGAAAAAATCCAAGGTAAAATGGCTAAGCGAAGTGGACAGGAACAACAATTTCTTTCATATTGACACCAAGATTAGAAGACAGAGAAACAAGATTTTGAAATTTAGACACCAGTGGGTACAGAACTAGAAGATATGTTTGCAATAAGGGATGAAGGGAAGAGATTCTTCCAAACTTTGCTTGAGAAACCTCCTGAGAATGACATGGAGGCATAGGAGGGAAATGTTGAGTGATATCCCAAGCTTAGTTATGGAGGAACAAAATGAAGCTCTTCTTGTACCTTTTTCCAAAGAAGACATTAGGAAGTTGGTCTTCTAGATGGGGGTTGGAAAGGCTCCAGGCCTTGATGGTTTCCAAATAGAATTATTTCAAAGAAATTGGGATTTAGTGGGAGAGGATATTTGGAGAGTGGTGGAGGAAAGCAGGGAGTGTAGACCTATTTTAAAACCTTGGAACTCAACTTATGTATCTCTAATTCCAAATGTTAAGGAACCTAAATATTTTGATCAGTACATGCCCATTGCTTTGTGTAACGCAGTGTATAAGGTAATATCTAAATCTATATCAACCAGACTCATGGGATGTTTAAACAGTATAATCTTAGAAGAGCGGAGTTGTTTTTGAAAGATAGGAAAATTTTAGATGGAATTGTGATTGCCCATGAAGTTATACATTTTGTCCAAAAGAGGAAGGAGGATATGACAATCAAATTAGACATGAATAAGGCATATGACAGGGTATCGTGGGAATTTCTATTGAAGATAATGAGGAAATTTGGGTTCAACGAATCATGGTGTAGATGGGTTAAAAGTTGTATTTCATCCCCTTCTTATGCTGTACTTATTAATGGTGTCTCCATGGATTTTTTCAATGTAAAAAGAGGATTACAGCAAGGGGATCCATTATCCGCATTTTTATTTCTTATTCTAGCTAAGGTGTTAAGCAAAAGACTGAAAAAGGAGGTTAGAAAAGGAATTTCATAGGGTTACCGATTTTAGGAGGTATCAGTAATATCGCACACCTTCAATGTGTAGATGATACATTGTTGTTTGGAGAAGCTACGTCCAAGGAGGCTCGAGCCATAGAGAAGGTATTGGTTCAATATGAAGTTGTGGCAGGGCAAAAGGTGAATGAGACAAAATCGATGGTTTTCTTTTTGAAGGACCCATGTTTGGAGAGTTTGGATATTCAAAGGATATTGGGTTTTGAGACTGACAAGCTCCCGAGTAAATATCTAAGTATGCCTTTAGTTAATAGAAGGCCCTCAGAATTGGAATGGAGTAGTGTTCTTAGTCAAATTCAAGGAATGCTTGCATCTTGAAGGGTCGGTGGCTATCAATGGCAGACATAATTACTCTCAATAAGGCTTCGATGCTAGCAGTTCCGATATATACTATGTATGTGTTTCAAATACTAAGCAAGAAAGTATTGAAGATTTGAAGAGAGGGTTCTTGTAGAGGGGGAGTGAGGATAAGTTCAAATACAGTCTAGTTAAATGAGAGGAGATATGTAAGCCATTTAAGGTGGAGGGATTAGGTATTAAAAAATGCAAAGAGATGAATAAGGCCCTAGGAGCTAAGTTGGTTTGGAGAATTTATGAGGAAAGAGAGAAACTTTGAAGTAAGATCCTCCAAGCCAAATATCTACAAAATAATATAGACAATTTATTCAAGCATGACTACATTCTCCCTAAAGGGTCTAGTATCTGGAACTTCCTCAGATCTTGTGGTAGGTTGATAAGGCCATATATGAGATGGAGACTGGGGATGGTAGGAAAATTAGGTTTTAGAGGCACTGTTGGTTGGAGGATGGGGCTTTAAAGGACACCAAAATATACCTACCTCTTATAATGCATTTTGAAGAAGTAATGGGGGAATGGGTCATGAATTATTTAGAAGGTAATCCCTCGAATAGAAGATGGAAAGAACTCATTGCTCCTATTGAGGAATTAAAGGACATATGTACAGAAATCCAGGAGAAGATTGTCAAATAGCCAGTGTACAACCCAGTTAGAGAGGACAGATTAGTTTGGGGAGGACAAGATAATGGTAAGGTTTCAGTGTGGGGGACATTCCTCACATATATCTACAAATGGGACAAGTCATAGTGGGTGGATAGCAAACTATGGAACAAACAAGGTATTTCTAAGATCAATGCATTCTTTTGGTTAGCATGGAAGAGAAGGGCATTAACTTGGGATAAGTTGAGGTCAATGGGAAAGATTGGACCATCAAGGTGTGTGATGTGTGAAGTAGACAAAGAGGATAATGATCACTTGTTCATTCAGTGAATATGCATGCAAGATTTGGATATATTTTTTGGAAAGATGGGGCCTATCTTGGGTCCTCCCAGAAAGCATACAAAAATTACTGGAGAGATGGGTAATAAAAATGGTTAGCCCTGGATTGCATATAATATGGGCTTTAGGTCCAACTATAATTGTATGAAATATCCGATTTGAAAGAAATAAGAGGATCTTCATGAAAACAAAGAGATCTAAGGAACGGGTTTGGGACTTGGTAGAAAGTTCCATTAGGAAGTTAAAGACAATGAGAAAGTGTGGGGGGAGGCCTGGTCAAGATACAGATTGATTGATTGGTGTCCTACCCAAACTAAAAAGAAAATTAAACCAATAAGATGGATCAAACTAGATGAGGGATGGATAAAATTAAAATTTAATGGAGCTACAAAGGACAATCTAGGCAAAGCAGGTGGAGGGGGAATTTTTAGAGACAACAACGGACAGTTGGTAGGGCTATATTCACTGGACTATGGATTTGAGTCTAATAACATGGTTGAGGCTAGAGCAATGTTGTGGGGATTGATGATCACCAGAGAAAAGGGGTGGAAGAAATTGTGGATAGAAGGATATTCAAGCCTAGTAATAGGATCGATGCAGGAAGGAGAAATCCAAAACTAGAGAATTTAGACAATTCTTGAGACTACTAAATGGGTGGCTAAGGAAATTAAGGAGGTCAAACTCTCTCACATTAAAAAAGAAGGAAACAAGGTGGTAGACTAGGCAGCAAACGAGTGGGTACACTTGAAGAGGGACAAAGGTGTGACTACCAAATGTTGGTGGGAAGATTTCCCATATGAGGCTATTAGAATTATGCAAGATGATTTAAAGGAGCATCCACCCGATAAGGGGTAGGTTCCAAGACAGGCAGAAATGGAAGGTGATGGGCTGATATGAAATGATGATCGAGTGTAAAGATGTTGAGGTTAGACATATGAATCATGGCATCCTTGAAGCAAGAGCAATTATGAGAAGTGATGGGTGGGTCATTATGAGAAGTAAAGGCTAGGATTGGAGGCGTCTGGAGATGGGTTTAAACTAATCTACTACACATTGTTTGTGAAGAGTAATTGGGTCCAAGTGGCTCTAAGTCATGGCGTCTATGGCTAGAAAGAGGCACATTAGTGGATGCATGTTGTTTTCTGAAGAAGAGAAGAGGTAGGAAGGGGTTACAAGAGTGTGGAAGAGGAAGAGAAGAGTGTCTGGAGAGGAGGCAATAGAATATTTTATGTATTTTATGGACAAGGAGATTGAAAACCCATGTCTGAGATGTTGGATGGTACAGATGTGGGGGTTAGCAAAAGACATGGATGGTTTGCCAGAGACAGGGTTAAGGGCTGCCATGGCAAAATTCTTGTTAGATCTTGGCTACACCAGGAGCCGATGGAGCGCATTTGATGGTGCACAATCACTAGCATGTGCAACTTTAATGGCAACGACAGCTAGTTTGTTTTTACTGCATGACAACTTGATGGACGTGGACAATCAGATGGATACTTTTCATGACTGCTTGCTAGATCATCTCCATGGCATCAAACACAGGTAGGCTTTTTTGTAGAATGTTGTTGAAGAATTGGCGAAGGGATTGAAGGTGGCGCTTCCGATGGCTTCTTTTTTCGCTACCATGGACTGCTGCATGGTTAGCGTGGCAGAAACGGCTTATGCATCGACAGAGGTGGAGGTGTGTCCGATAGGCACTGTAATTAAGGAAAATTGTAATGATAATATGATGGGGATGGGGCTGTGTAATTTTCCCTGTGCCCTAGAGGTTTTTCTATCATGTTAGTATGTGAAACTCTACGTACAGTGATAATGTAGTTAAGATAACTAATAGGGTATAGCTATATAGTGACTGGGAGTAGATGTTTGAACATACAATATGTCTGTCTTTTTGAATGGAAGCAAACTTGATTATACAGAGGTTGACTATGATTTTTCATAGTTTCTGGACCTAAACCAAAATATATTTAAAAATAATAATAATAATTTTAAACTTATTGTGCTGCTCATAATGATTTCACCACTTTCCTTGGAAGGCAAATTTACAAACACCACAATCATAACATTTTCATTGCCTTAAAAAAACTAATAAAAATGTCACTTAATTTTCCATTGCGCCTTTAGTCATCTTCAACCCTATTTCAATGCATCCTTGAAATAATTCAAATCACTCTAAACATTCCTCTAACAAAAATACACACTTTAAAAATCTTCCACACTAAACATCATTGAACACGACTTTTAAAGTTAAGATAACTCTCGTGATTGGAAATAAGTTTTACCCCACGCTTCAACTAATTTCAGGTCAAACACCTCTTTGTTGGAAAGAAGTTTTACCCCATGCTACAACTAATTTCAGGTCAAACACCTCTTTGCACGTTAAGATGGGAATCACATCTCATATTGTCTTATAAGAAAGAAGAATACTGATATTGTCAAGAAGCCTGCGGAAAATATATAATAATTTACAAAAAAAATCGTATTTACAAAAGATGCTTTGAACCATAAAAAAACAGGGAACAAAATCTCAAATGGTAGTTGGTCCTTGCTTTTCATTGGGAATCGTTCAGGTAAAAACACATTTTTCATTGAGAACCCTTGAATTCAAAGTACCATTATGCCACTTCAACTCCTTCTTCTACGACTACAGATTCTTCCTTTGACAGCAATGGCGCTTCCGGCGAGGTGAAGGAGTCGAAGGGGAATGGCGGATTACTTACATCATCACCATTTCCTTCCAACATTTGAACCACCCTGCTCATCGATGGCCGATTCGTAGAATTGTGTTGAATGCACCACACTCCCACTTTTGTCAGCCTCACTGCCTTCTCTGTTTTTACTCCTCTTAACCTCTTTTCCAATTCCCCACACTCTATCAATTTGAATGCCCACTGCGGAAATTGAAATTGACTGAAGCGGCCTAACTGCACATCAAGATTGTTTCTGCCTCCAACAATCTCCAACAACACTATTCCAAAACTGTAAACATCTGACTTGTCCGTCACAGGTCCCATATTTCTGGACCACGTCTCTGGCGCAACATATCCCACCGTCCCTCTGGCTGCCGTAATAGATATGTGATTATTTCCCTTCATATACAGTTTAGCCAGACCAAAATCAGCTACTTTGGGTCTGAACTCCGCGTCCAGTAATATATTGTGAGGCTTAATGTCGAAATGGATGATCCGCCTGTTGCAATCTTGGTGTAAATAGGCGATCCCACAAGCTGCGCCCAAAGCAATTGAATACAATTGATCCCAATTCAGCATCTGTGTCTTCTCCTTTCCTGCAAATATAAACTTATCTAGAGACCCATTAACCATGTACTCATACATAAGTGCGCTTCTAGGTTCTTCAAAGCAATACCCCATCAATCGAACCAAATGAATATGATGGATCCTCCCAATTGTTGCAATTTCGCTCATGAACTGGCTCTCACTGTGTCTTGAATGATCAAGAATTTTAACAGCCACCAAATTACCACTCGGGAGTTTTCCCTTGTAAACCACACCAAAAGCCCCTTCCCCCAATTTATCTGTAAAATTGTTGGTGATCTTCTTCAGTTGAGAGTATGAATATCTTCTGGGCATTTCATCAACATAATCATGAAGGAATTGCTCCACATCGGAAGTAGGCCTTGATTTCCAATAAAAAACTCCAATCAGTGCCGCAGTTGTTAGTAAGCCGACCGTGCCAATGGCCGCACCTGATTTTGAAGGCACAGCATGTTTGAGAAAAATATTTTTACAGAATCAGAAGCAAGAATATTAAAAATAGGTCAGATGGGCTCTTACCTATTATAACTCTTTTTCCAACTTTGCCTGTTATTTGCCAAGCATTCAAACATGTTCATAATTACAGGTGCAAAGTAAAATCTGGTAAAGAAAAGCTGCCAGATCTGTGAATTTAGCTAAGTAGAAATGTTAAAGAAGATTAATACCTTGTGGGCAATGACTTGAATGAGGTCCATCCTTGCAAAAGCAAATGAACTCTCCTAAATAGGGAACTTTATACCCACAAAAACCCCTACTTTTTTCACAATGTCTACAACTTTGCTCTAGTTCACTGGCAAAAGTCCATCGCACTGTTTCTACTTGAAGTGTCACCATTCTTGGAGAACATGACACATTCAGATACCCTGCTGGATAAGATCCGTTAGGCACGCATTTCTCATCACACTGGTATACCAACAGAGTTGCGTTGTATGAATTGATCACAGTAAAAACTCTGTATCCTGAGTCCCAGGATAATTCGATCAGATGGCTAAATGCACAATCTTGGAAATTTTTGTCATTTGTCATCGTGAATGTCTTATTAGCAGAGGAAATCTTTAATACTGTGTAGTGCTGGCTCCCTAGTTCAATCACTGGACGTATTTTCTCCACACAGTCGATCTCAAAACTTGGCAGACCACAACTGCGATTTCCTACGCCGAATGGAAAGCTGAAACTTGTGTTTCCACATGTTTGATTGTTTCTGCAATATTCATACTGCGGATCAACGCATAGCGAGAAACGAAACAAGATGGCACAGACAATAACACCAAACTGAAGACTCAGACGAAGCATTTAGCCTCTAGCGATGGCTGCAGAAAGGACTTCGAGAGGATTGAACCGGTAAACATTATATGGAATTCGAGATAAGATCCATTGCGAATTTGCGATGAATCCAAAGACGAAATAGTCAACAGTCGCACTATAATTTATCTCTTTTGTAAAGTAAGCCATCGCTCATTATTTTTGTAATAAACTTTGTCGTTTATCTTTGAATGAATCAGAGTTGACCGTCACAACGTGGTATGCACGACGACTATATTTTGAGTGGCAGGCTCGTGAAGCAAAACAACACATTGAATGGAATGCTATAGAAAACTTATGTATTGGCTCTTCAAATAGTTTTGTTCTTGTTTTTGTGTTTTTTTTTTTTGGTTATGGGACACCTTGTGAGTAATCAAGTGTAACTATATTAAGGAGCCAAGCCCAACCCTATGTTTACTATTAGATGTCACACACTTTATCCCAAAGTTTTCCCAATGGGTTTGGATCTAACAATAGGGAATGGAGAATTTCACACCATAGACCTAGGTTCAAACCTTGCCAAGGCACCCCTTGTAGTAGTCAAGGGGAAACCAAAAGGCAGAGGTCATACTTAAATAGTAATTCTTGGACCAAATCCCACCCCTATGTTCCATCATTGGGGAACCTTGAGGTATACTTGAGTGTAACCATATTTAGAAACTAAGCTTACCCCCATGTCTATGATGAGATGCCCCACATTTTACCCTAGAGTTTGCCCAAAGGGTTTGGGTCGAATAGTGGGAAATGAGTCCAATTCTACACCATAGACCTAGGTCCAAATCTCACTAGGTGGGGCACCCCTTATAGTGGCCATGGGGATACCTAGAGGTAGGGGTCACACTTGTAGCAATGTATGGACCAAAGCCCACCCCTATATTTCACCATGGGGGCACCTTGATGTATGATTGAGTGTAACCATATTAAGGAACCAAGTCCACTCCCATGTCTGCTATGAGATACCCCTCAATTTACCCCAAGATTTGTCAAAGGGGTTGTTGAGCTCAATTGGTGAAGACGTTTAGTTCTAATTGTGGAGAGTCAAGTTCAAATCCCTATATTGATATGTAAGGTAGAATTCTATGTGGCAAATCTTGGACTTCCATTGCAGACATCTATGTCTTCTAAGTTGAATAAACTTGAATATGTTGATTAAGTGGATGTGTTGGATGAGTTGGTCCTTGATAGATGAAGGTTTGGGGATGAGGCCCACCATTTGTGATCTCACTAGATTAAGTCATGCTAAAAACTTTTGAGGTACAAGTCAAAAGAACAAATCAATTTATCAATTAAAGTCTTAGATAAAGAAGTTATGTCTAGATGACGTACTAAAATATTATTGAAATAAAAGTTAAATTGATAATGAGAGATAGGTGCTCTTAGCTACATCTACAATGAGGATTATTCTGTTGTAGATCGTGTTTCGTTAGTCATTTCAAAAATTAGCTATCAAAACTACATTAGTCAAGATCAAATAGAATGGAAAGTGGAATGCTCTCTTTCAAAGGTCAAATCTACACTAGTAGCCTTGAACCTAAAATTGTGGCCTTAAATGCTATGTCATGCTTCTTATAAAATTATTTACCTATGAATATATGGACATGATAGTGCTTAAAAGCATGAGTAGGACTTACTATCAAGTGGGGGAATCCATGACATGTCTTGATTGCGATTGATCCTTATGTACTAATTCAATGACCTATTTAAACAAGATCAAAGACATGCTAAGCAGAATACAAAATTTCTATGCATCTATCTATATGTACTAGATCAAGGAGTTAGCTCATCCTTAAGGACAACGACACTTCAACAGGTTGCACAACCATTTATACCATATTCATATAGCACCAAAAAAAATTGAATATTATATTACATATTAATGTTCTTCTCAAAATTCTATGCAATTTCAAAATTAACCGCAACTTGTTCCAAGTCCATATGCAAAAGATATGGCCTCTAGAAGAAGTAGAACCTAAAACTATCAACAATAGAAATTGTGTAATTGACACTAGCAATTACATAATTGATTATATGATTTTGTAATACAATAGGTGGTTTCATCATTATCACTAGTAGTTAGTAATTTTATAATTGATGAGGCACTTTTGTAATTGACTCTTATTGAAAGGAACAATTTCATGCAATAGAAAAATATATAGATTTTGAAATGATCCCTCATCTATGTCTCTTCAATTCCTACCATGAAGTTGGGTGAGTGCAAGATCATCATGGGCCAAACAATACCTCTAAGTGGCAATGAAAATGCTAAAAAATAGACTTAAGCAACTTCATGTGAAAAATTGAATGAGTTATCTACATAATTTGAAAATATGTAGGAATAAAATTTGTAGAAAAATAAATGTAGTTTATGGGCTACTATAAGATTCATTGAGAATCCAATTACACAAGCCTGAATCTAGGTGCATGAAGAAAGTTACAATAGTTGTAAGCACAAAACAAATAATGTAATATGCAATAATACAAGCTATTCCAAAATAGAGGAAATGAATTAATCAACCAAATCAACCATCGAATGAATGGATAAAGTACATATCAATAAGTTCAAGCATGCACAAGTCAATGTGACAAGTGTCCTTGAGGAGAACAATGAACTAGAGATTGAATCAACTACATGAGTAGAGATGTCTAATGAACTCATCTTGATGATGGAGATTTTGCATGAGATATTGCATGTGCTCCCATCAATCAAGGAGATTACATGTGCTCTTATTTTCTATTTTACTGAAGTAAATAAATAATAATTACCTAAATAAACTTAATAAAATGTGCAATTAATTAATTACATCAACAACTAGTATTTTTTTTTTAAATTAAATTTATTTGGTGAAAATTAGATATTTTAATGAAACACTACTAAAATTTTTGGAAAAAATAAAAAGTAAATGCCATTCTAGCCAACTGAAGTGTGAGTTTTTTTTTTGAATATTTAGATATAAGTAAAGGACACATGCTCAAATGTGACCCATGTTTTTGTGAATTTTTTTGTAAATATAAATAATTATGAATTTTTACTATGACTTTTTTAAAATATTAAAAAGAAACTTTTTAGCCAACCTAACTTGGTCAAAAATTTATGAAATTAAAAAATATATATTTTAGACCTATAGCTAGTGAAGCATAAAGTGTGACGCATCTTTCAGATTTGAAAAAGGTGAAATGGTTTGATTTAAATGAATGTTTTTCAATCAATGTGTCTATTAGGAAATCAGACATAATGTAGGCAGAAAATTATTAATAATTACCTATTAAAATTATAATTAGGAATATATTATATTTTTAGATTGTTGATAGTTTACTGAATATACCCTTTTCATTTTAGCAAATTTAGATTTCAAAAAGTCCATCAACATCAAGGGTGAAGTCAAGAAAAAACCATGAAAACATTCCAATTCTTCATTCACGTGGAAAAGGTAGATTTTGAATCCCAAGCATAATTCCCATGCAATTTTGAGGAGGGGAATTTTTAAAACCAAAACAAATATCCATTTTCAAGAAACAAATATTTGTTTCTTCCCAGGCAAAATTTTATAACAGGGGATTTTCAAAATAGATATCCATTTTATCCTCATAATGGATCTATGTTTTGGAAATGGCCAAAATAGATATTCATTTTGGAAAAGCTAATATTTTTTTGTTTCCACTCACCAAGCCAAAATCTAAGCCTAAAAAAGAATTTTGTGATTTTGGCTAACACTTTCATGTGATTGTTTCCTCCATTGCCACTATTTGGCCCATGATGATCTCACACTCACCCAATTGTGGTAAATGTAAATGATATCTTCCAATAATTTATAAAGACCATTGAGGATCTAAAGTAAGTAATTTTCATTCACTTTTAATAATAGATATTTGTATTTTGTGCTCTCATTTTGTTTGTGGAAGCTATCTTGGTGTTTACATTATGATCTTGACAATTCCAATAATTAGTGCTTCTTTACATTTATTTACTCTAACTTAAAATTATCATTTTATTTATTTTCAATTATAAACTATGAAAATCTAAAATTTTCTAAACAAATTTATTCTTTTTCTAAATGTGGACTAAAACTTTTAGTTTTAAAGAACTTATAAGAATAAAGTTAAGGGTTTTAAAGATTTGTAATTCATAAAAAAATATTTATAATAAGAAATCATATTGTAATAAGGGTTGTGGTGCAACTATAGTCCCTGCATATTTTGTAGGGATTTAGCCTATGTCTTGATATGAATTAAGAAATAAAGAGATTAAACACTAAAATAGATTGATTTAGCCTATTTCTTAATATGAATTAAGAAATAAAAGGATTAAACACTAAGATAGGTTTAAACTTCAATAGCCAAAAGGAGGAGAAGAGATTATAATGGAATTAATTATTTGAAAAAGTTTGGAATTTAAAGAGTTCTGAGGAAAATAAACTTATGACATAAAAATCAAGGTAAACCTATAAACTAAATATGTCTATATATCCTACAAAAGGCTTCCATACACATTTTCATGTTTTAATATATTAATTAAACAAAACAAAGAGGAAAGGGGCGCTAAAATTGAATGTTAAAACCCTATGTCAAGAAGGAAAACATGCAAGTTCATAGGTACAAAATCACAAAAATTTAGCATTTGCAAAAAAAATTCAAGAAAATATATTTGGAAAGAATTTTCTTTTAAACATTAATAATAACTTGGTTTCACTCAACTTCCCTCTACATGGGTATATGTGAAAATAAGAAAAATCTACTTAATTTTGTGCATAACCACCCTAGAATTTTGTTATGTTGTCATGTTCAAATCAAATGGATTAACAATAATAATGCTAATGTGCATAGTTGAAATCACATAAAGAATCTATAACAATAGAGATTCTAAGGTACAAATGGTCATCTAATTGATAAGATATGATCCAATGGTTCAATTCAAATTCATTGGTCTCATTTTACATTTGCCAAACTTCAAGGTAAAATGCCAATGCCATAAAATGTGATACAAGTCACTGTACGCTCAAAATCATGACTCATTGGCCTGGGGTGGTTGATTCAACTTTAACGCGCACACGGACCCTCTCTCCTTGCCACAAGGCGAACCTCCACGTCACTCTTACTCTTGTGGAAGTAGCCAGTCGAGAGGAGGTGAGACATGAGGGTGGTTTGGCTCGTTGGAGAGATGGACTTCGTAGAGAGGGGTTGGCCTGTCCTGGGGCCTATGTTGTTGTGCATTTATTTTAATGCAGTGTTTTGTGACCATACTTGTAAAGATAACTATATGACCTAAAGGGTCACTAGTCACTGTTCTCCTATTGGGGTTTCTGATGTTCCAGTGTTGTGTGGATTGACTATTATTCTCGTTGATGCTTTGTTCAAGTTGGCATTGTCTTTCAAACTATTGGATGAATTCTTTTTGTACTTGAAGTTCTTTGAGTCTATCTTGTTGTTGAATGACTAGTTGGTCTTATTGTTGTTTAGGGTGGATCTCCTCTATCTCGTTGAGGATTGCCTTCACCCACTTGTGTCTAAGTCCAGGGCACATTCACAATCCTAAACAAGAGAGATGGTTTAATCTAACCTTGACTTGACCTATGGTTTCAACTTAAGGTTTGTGTGACCTAAGGTTTGACTTTGTTTGACCTTGTGATGCAGCCAAGGGTTTTGACTAAACTTGAACTTGTGCTGGGACCAAGGGTTTTTAAAGGTCTTCTACGCTGCTAATATTTTTGTTCTTTTTTGGATTATATGCATACAAGCCTATATGAATAAAAACATCTTTTTGTGTTTTTTATGTTTTTGGAAATCAAAGTGCTTTTTCTTAATCTAGGAATTAGAAAATGTATGCAATCTAGTATGAGATTACTAATGCAATGTAATCTATGTTTTTGTTTATTTTCTGAATAGGTAGATCAATCTAATCTAAGAAAGGAAATTGCTTTTTAATCTATGAACTTTGGAAAGGGAAACTAATTTAACAATGCAAATCTACTTAGCCTATCAAGGAAAAAGCAACATATATTTACTTATCCCAAGGGTAAATTTTTGATTATCTAATTACTATGAAATGAAAAAAAAGCATGAAGGAACCTGGAGACGTGTGAGTCTCCACTACCCTCATATATCCTTGTATTTGGAAACCTCTAATCCTCTTGTAGTAGTGGGGTGATCCTCTTGGCGACAATAAGAAAAGAGAAGCAAACAAAACTTTGAATCTTTGAAATGAGCTCAATGAGAGTTTGGTGAGCATTGTGACTTGTGATGTGAGTAGAATATGGATGCAAACAAGCTTATATAAAAGCTAGATGAGATAAAAGATAAAATAAAAAGGCTCCTATGTCATGTATGAGCATGAGAATGCTTGATTTGGATAGCAATAACCTGCAAGAACTGTGTGCACAAATGAAATTGCATCCCTTTTTACTTGAGGGAGAGGGGTGTTTAGAAGTTATAAGAAGGGATGAGAGGTGAAGAAGAAGAGTTCATTCAATTTGATTGGAGAGCTAACTTGGAAGACTCAAGAGTGATCTAGGCTAAAATTGGAGTGATCTATCTAGTAAAAGCTTATCACTCAAGAAGAAGTGAAGAAAGAGGAATGCATGAGAATACATGGGAATGCATGGGTTGATAACTAAATATGAAAAAGAGATAAATATGCATGTGTGGGTGCCTGAAATAGTTATCTATATCTTTCGCACAAAATTCCATGCAAACAGGAAGAAAAATGGGCGAAAATGAAGCTATTTTGAGTTAGAAACTCAAGTGAACTCACAACTGGAAACACGATAGGGTCGTCCCTTTCACCAGTCAGGGTCACCCTGGGGTGACCTATGGACGACCCTCATAGGAGGGCACCTGGGTGAATGTCCATGGTGGGAGATGGAAGAGGAGATGAAAAGGAGGGGATCTACCTCTGGAAATGGGTCAATCATATGTGAAAATCTAAATCTCCACTTGCAAAAGTAGGTTCTCCCAAGGGAGATCTGGAAATAATAGAGGGAGATTTGGGTTAGTTGAGTGAAACTGAAAACCGAAAGTTGGAGATGGCTTGGGAGGACTTCTAGAAGGCCTCTAAGGGTGGGAATGGATGAAAAACACTAGAGAAAGGTGAAAACACACCTACAAGACACATACAAGGCTTAGGAACAAGGTTGCAAGCACAAGAAAGGCAAATTGACAAGTGTCGAAAAGTGTCGAAAGCGAAGAGAGAGAGAAAACAACAAAGGGAAAACAACACAAAGAGGAAGAAAAGACACGTCACCAAGAGAATTGTTGCTAAAAGGATGTTATTTCACGCTTACATGTACATGACAAGGATTGTGACTCATCATAGGGGTCCTCGTGTTTGTTGTGGATATTTTGGTGCTTACAGTCACAAACTCAAATTTTACATTATAGAAAGATTATACTTTGTTTCCACTTCAAAACTGATATAACAAAACAAATTTTGACCAAAACAATGAACAAAATTTGATAGAATAAAGCATAGAATAATTGTCTACAATGTAGATCCTCAAATCATACTAGTCCAAATTCCCTCCACTTCCAAAAAATATATCTTATATTAAGTAGGCTCTACAAGAAGAAGAAAATGATTTATATTTTTTATTATTATTTAGATAAGTTGAAATATGTTGCCTATATTCTTAGTGATCCATAACATATTTAAAGTTTGACTAATAAATCTATGAAAAAAAAAACTTTTTTTTTTTTTTGACTTGAATGACTTCACCAATTTAACTATACATATACATTTAAGTGTAACTATCTTTAAATCAACATTATTTATAAATCAAGTCAAAATTACAACATACAACTAAATAAAAATTAGTAAAATAAACAAGCTAATGAATACCACAAATGTAAATGGCCTACAAACTAAAAGCATGGAAAATTGATTGCTCAAACACATTCTTTATTATCTTACAGAGTGTTATGTGCCAACAGCAAAAGGAATTTGTCATTTCTAATACACAGTGATTCCAAACATCTAACACTATAACAATTACATGTCATTGTTTCCGTTATTTGTTTAGTTTTAGCAGATCCCACCTGGATTTAGAGAATAATTGTTTGACGAGGACTGGAGGGAAAATTGCAAGCATAATGTTACTACTTCACCCTTTTTGGCGTGCACTGTAGAACAACCAGAGACGCACAAAAAAGCATGTACTCCCATTAACTAATAACAAATCTTTAATTAACATGACAACCTATTAAATTAAGAAAGTTCAGGAGATCCAGAATAGTCCACATCCCCACTTAAAGATAAACAACCAGCTAAACACCAAGTGGAAAACCAATGCTCCACCAGAAATCACTGTCATCGCCAACACTTCACTCTGTGGCTACAAAAACTTTGCTAGCAAAAAAATCATGGCATAAGCGAATAATTGCGGCAACATCCACACTGCAAATTTCCCTTCTAGTTCTGCAATTTCATCTTCTTGACTGTTGATCTTTAGAATCTACGCCGACCACACATAAATCATGGTCATAAGCAAGGCGGTAGTGATCAATATAACCGAAGAGCGCTGCTTATAAACTTCGAGCATCCGAAGTTGCTTGGTCCAAAAGCCTGGCCGCAGAGAGTCTCCAATGCGTTGCCCATTCCCATCTGAAATAATAATAGTATGTGTCTTCTATTGTTTGAAAGCATAATAGTAAGTATAAATTTAAGGTTATCCTACCATGATGCCAAACGGGATGTGAACGCTTAAAAAGTTTTCAATGGAAATAGCGGTTAATTGGAGATCTTCCATATGATCAATGAAGATACGTGTGATGGTTTTGAGCACTCTATTTAAATAATATCTATTTCAATAGTCAAACAGTCAATAGAGATTTTACATCTCATTTACAACAAAAAGTGGTAAATATTTGTCTTATTTTTATTGATTAAAATTAACCTTTATCTCTTGAAGTGGATGATATTTAAGAATAAAGAGAAGTTTTAGATGTTATATTTGCAACTACCCTCTACCTACAGCCACTAGCTAGATGATGCATACAGATACAACTAGCAATGCATGCTACAGGTGGCGATGTATTCTACTGCACATTGAACATTAGAAAAGTCCAAATTTTAGATTTGTAGGAAAATGTTTAAACTAAAACTTTGCACAAAAATGCCTGCCAATTAAGAAAACTCAAATGCTAGAGAATAAAAACATTACAATACAACCAAATATTTCATTCAGTGCACTTTGAGGAGTAAAAACATTCCAAAACTACTACTAAATATTTTGTTCGGTGTTGATTTCGAGAAAAATAACAATTTTGTTAACATTATGGACTAACCAGAACCCTATACAATATTTAATTGGATTGTAAAGACATCTCAAAAACAATGCAATTGAACTCAAAACCTCAATTAATATATATAAGTGATAAGGATATAATTAGCCGATAGGCTTTTATATGTGAGCATTATAGTGTTCGGAATTGTCTCATACTGTAAAAAAAAGCTGGAAATTTTTCTAAATTTGTTGATTTTTCTATCGGCGTATTCCTTGAACCTCCTATAGGTGCAAGTGCTAGTAATATGCCCCATCCATATATATATATATATATTTTTTATTTTTTTTGCATATCCACATTTTTTATATTAATTTTTTTATTTTTATATAAATTAAATAATCTTTCATCATAGTTTTATATATTATTTTTTTTAAATTGTTTATTATGGAGGAATTAGCATTAGTTGGGAATTTGAATTTGTAATTACTATCCATTTCTTTCAATATTTTAGTCATCTAATTTATACTTTGTAATCTATATACCATAAAATTTTTTAACATAGATAACTTAAGAATTTTTAGGCTAGCTCTAGTCAGGTGAGGTCACAAATGGGGGACCTCATCCCCTCCATTAATGCTTTGTCTTGAACACATGTATTAATGTTAGAGGATCAAATCTATGAGCTCAATGGCCCAAGGAGGGCACACAAGACTCGTGAGTGCAATGGCCTAGCAAGGGTTTGAACCTAGGTGACAACCACTCTAGGCATAGGTAGTAACAACGACACTAAGGATTCAAAGCTATAAGCATGATAGTCCAGTGAGGGTCAAGTGGGAGGGGGATTCAAAGCCCTCAAGCTTAGAGGCCTAGCGCGAGTTTGAACCTTGGTAGCAACAACCACAATGCCATGATTTAGCCAATACACTATGCCATGAATGGCTATATACCATAAACTTCATAACTAATTATTTTATTAAAATTTAAAAAATATTTCAATCTTGATAAAACAAAAACTATCATATCACATAATCTTTTAAAAAATACTATTCTTAATGCTAACATCACATCCTAAACATTAATAAAAATGTAATAAACTATTAATAATTCAAACCTTTGACAAACTTTTTAAATTTAATTTGTTTATCTTTTAAATATTTATACTTCTAGATTTTTTCTAAATCACTTGAAGATGACTTCTACGATAACAATTGGAATAATGACAATTTTCTTTATAATTGGTCTCATTAATTCTAAGTTCTAATTATTTAATTGGTACACAACAAAATTTATAATATTAAACAATGTATACATTAAAATCAATATATTGATTACTTAAAAGATATTTGGACCTTATTAAAACAAAAATCTCTCAAATGATATAATTTACAAAATATACTATTCTTAATACTAACATCACATCCTAAACATTAATAAAAACACAATAAACTTATTAAATAATTCTAACCTTTGACAAACTTTTTAATTTGATTTTTTAATCTTTTAAATTTTTATACTTTTAGATTTTTCTAAATCACTTGAAGATGACTTCTCCTATAACAATTGGAATAATGACAATTTTTTTTATAATTGGGCTAATTAATTCTAAGTTCTAATTATTTAATTAATACACAACAAAATTTATAATATTAAACAATGTATACATTAAAATCAATATATTGATTACTTAAAAGATATTTCAACCTTAATAAAACAAAACAAAAAAAACTCTCATATGACATAATCTTACAAAATATACTATTCTTAATACTAACATCACATCCTATACATTAATAAAAACATAATAAACTTATTAAATAATTCTAACCTTTGACAAAATTTTTAACTTAATTTTTTAATCTTTTAATTTTTTATACATCTAAATTTTTCTATATCATTTAAAGATGACTTCTACCATAACGATTAGACTAATGACTTCCTATATCATTTGAAGATGACTTCTACCATAATGGTAATGACAATTTTCTTTATAGTCGGTCTGCTGATTGATTCTCAATTCTAATTAAAAACAAAATTTATAAAATTAAACAATATATACATTAAAATCAATGCATTGATTATTTAGAGTGGAAGTAGCTTTCAGAGGTAGACAGACAGAGGCGTTGAAAATGTGTGGATGCAACACAGTCCAACTTTTGTTAGAAAATGTGCAATCTTGGAAAATTCTAATCTGTTAGCGTAAACGTCTGATTATCATAGAAAACCTGTAATATTGTGTAGTTGTCGCTCCCTATTCTAATTACTTGACGTACATTCTGCACACAGTGGATCTGAAAGCTTGGCAGACCACAACTACGACTGCCTACGCCGAAAGGAAATGTGAAGTTTCTGCCACCACATGTTTGATTACTTTTGCAATATTCGTACTGCGGATCAACGCATAGAGAGCACCGAAATAAAAGGGCGCAGACAATAACAAAAAGAAGACTGAGAGGAAGCATTTAGAGTCTAATGAAAGATGGACAAAGAATTCGAAGCGATTGAACGAATGCTGTAACGCATTCAAATTAAGATACCATTGGAAGGATTCCAATAACGACCGAGTCAAACATGACAATTTATTGCCTCGTATATTCTGACTTTATCTTTGAATTGGTCAGAATTTGACTCTTACCTGTTACCTGTGATAGTGATAGTTTTTTTTAATGGCGCCCATTTTACCATAAGAGGAAAAAAAATTAATATTTAAATGCTACGTGGATTCTTGAAAACAAGCAAATGTAATTAATTGAGAGGTTGTAGTTTAATTAGTTGAGTATAAATGGTGAGGGTGATATGTTTCTTGATTATACCATCCATTAAGGTTCAAATTCCTTGGAGGTGCATTAAATAAAGGATGAGGTTGGGAACTTGCCTTGGGTGATTTGGTGGAATGGATACCCCTCAATCCTTGACTCTCAATTGAAAAGGTATCAACTTAGAATCTTGCTTCTCTAACCAATTGTAGAAACAATTTAGATTTGACATAAAATCCTCCAAACACACACACACATTCTTGTTAGCTAATAGGCTTTTATATGGGGGCAGTCATGCTGGAAAATAACTATTTCTCATGCCAAAAAAATGTGCTGACAATATTTTGTAATGGTCAAAACTAATAATAAAAGATGGCATGGAGAATTTTAAATTGGTGCTTTAAGAATTGAATTTTTATTTGTAACCTATGTCGTATGGTACTAAGGCCTACACCCATAGATAGGGGACAAACTTTTGTTTTTGATTGATCAATGCTTCGTCATCATTGATATTTTGAGATCAATACCTTGAGGGGTTGTGAGATGTAAAGAGAGAGGTGTCAATTGCCAAAGCCTTGCCATTTGTTGAGAAGGGCTTAGTTGGAAACTAGAATCTTCAATCATTAGGAACTAGCATCACATTGGAAGTAAATGAAGTGTATAAACCACTATATTATGTCCACCTTTTCCACCTCCCAATCTTCACTAGAAAAATGCAACTACCACATTATTTCGATCTCATCATTAGACATCATATATTTAATGTATATCAAATCTCGACCTCAAATTCCCACCTAGTTCTTTACTTCTCTCATCGACTTATTCCCCACCATCCAACTTCCACCTCCATTGAATTGGGTATGAAGCAAACTTTGTTGCAGAGGAGCTTCTGCATATTCTAGAAGATGTAGAGGAACAGTGAAGTGTTGTCTAGAGGAGATGGCGTGTAGCATGATGAAGAGTCTTGACAAAGAGATCACATCCTTTTTCTCTAATGAGAATGAAGTGCAATAGTCTTATCTTCTTGTAGTAGAGGCTAAGACTTGACAAACGAGACATTCCAAGTGTTCAACAAGGACCACAATGACTTCTTTTATGTCTTTTCTTCACTAGATTTGTGTCATATATGTGTGTTGCTTAGTCATCTTTGTAGTACCTACTTTTTTGTGTTATAGAATAAAGCAAATTTTTTTTCCAATGGTTTCAAACTTGTGTAACTATGGCATTCTCTTTATAACCTCCTTGTTTTTTCTCTTATCTTGCACAGGATAGAAGTTGTGAGAACAGAATTAAGGCCGAGCTAAGTAAGATCGGTAGCTATTTCAGGGTTAGTTAACTTGAAACATGGTTTATTTTTCCTTTTCTCATGACCTCACTATAAAGCCTACCTCTAATTTTTATTGCACTACTCGTAAGTTGGCTAGAAATTTTTGTTCCTTATTTTGAGTAAATAATGTATTTATTTTTTAATTGAGATTAAAAAGAGCAATAAAGGTCAAGAATAATATCATTTGCTTGCCTTCTTATTTATTTTAATCAATGGATGTTTATAGTTTGTTGGACACACTTTCTCATCTCATGATTAGAATCCTCTAATACTATGCTTTAGAATTGTGAATGATCTAAAATTTAAGCCTTAGGCAAGGTTAGATTATGTTTCTCTATATAAATATTCTCCATTAACAATATTTCTAAAAGAATAACATATTAACTAATAATTATAAATTATTTATGTAATTAGCCCAATGAAATTATTATGTGCAAAGTGTGCACCCTCACTTTTCAACCTTTAATTTGTAATAATTTATATACATCTTTAAATGTTTACTCTCAGTCTTCAATTTGATCTATTTGAAATCATAAGAAAAAATTAAAATGGGGAATTTTCATCCAAAGGTATCACCATTTAGTGCAAAGAAGGGAGGAGCATATGATATCAGTTAAGAGAAGTTGAGAGAGAATGTTAGAGTAGAGTAAGATTTCTCATAACTTGTTCAACCTACAAATATCTTTGCATTGCCATTGCTAAGACAACTTTTGGATGTGCACCCCTATAAAATCTAACTACTCACACTAACTCATACATTGTTTTCTTCTTTTGACAATATACCTCATTTTGTGATTATATAATGTGTTTGTACTAATTGGATTGGGGTATTTTCAAGCTCTTGGCCTTAGTTTTGTCTTTTTATTTATGGATATTCCAGAACCCCCATTAGATCAAATAACATTTACTACAGTTTGAGACAAGGAGTAGGATACAATCAAAAGAGCTTGGAGTGCATTTGATAGAATTTGAAGTACGTGCACACCATCCCATACAATATTTCTAATGAGGAAATAATGCAACTTTGATTTCTTCCAAAATGTTTATGTTGACAATAATAAGAATTATATGCATTCATTTACATATGTGGTGGGTTAAAGATTTTATTTTATTTTGAAGATATGATTTTCTTATTAACTACGAACTTGTTTGCTAGATAGTCAATGAGATTGTCATGATCTTGATAGATAGATGTATGTACACACATATAGCACAAATAAGTATATACTCATTTACACACACATATATAATATATATAAATAGTTAATTGTTATAAATAATTAATTGAGATAAATAATAGGGATATAGTAATATGCCTTTACTTATCCTTAAAAAAAGAATAAATAATAATAATAATAAAATATAATAATGTGAATTATTTTGGCAATAACAATAATATTGATATTGCAGCCAAGAGCAAATACTATTTTATGGTAGGTTTTACTATTTTATGTAGAACCTCATAAAAACAACGGATGAAGTCATATATTTTTATAATATTTATCACTTTAGATGTAAGAGGACATAATCGCACTATTTTAATATTTCATGGAAACACCATTTTTGTGCTTGACATCTATATAAATGGAGAAATCTGGCAAATCGCTCCACCTAATTTGTTGAGCAGGGATCATTGGGGAGTTTATCTTGAAGTTTTACTTGGCATTTAAATAACATGTTTTCAAACATCTGGAGCCTGGGGCAGAGGGGAAAGGGCTTATCAAATAGAGAATTTTGGAGTTTGAGGGGATGTTGGACAAAGGAATGGAAGTGGGAAAGAAAGGAAAAGAGAGAATTTGTAGGTGAAAACTGGAGATACTAGACAAAGAAATTCAAATTTGTAGAAGGATTGAGGTAAGGATTTTACCAGACTACTTAATTTGAGCATAGTTTACAAGGAATTCCTTTACCAAGCTATTGAACAATAGGGCAATTAATAATGTCTTCTGATCATTTTTAAATTCTAAAGCTGTAGGATTTCATTTCCTCTAGAGTTTGTAAATTCTGAATCTTAGCAATAGCAAGTGTATTCAATCTGCTACAGTATGAAATTTCCCTAAATTAGGGTAGCTGTGAAATATATAGCTCTAGTTGATGACCAGCTGTAGAATACCTGCAAGAAAACTAAAACCATTTAACTAGAAATAAAGGAAAACATTCTCTGTAAAATACATACCTTCATGGTAAATACAGTGCATGAATTAGATTTATTACAGAGGTATTAAAACCAATAATTCAAAAATGATATTGTTAAACCCCTATATGTGTAGAACCAAAAGTATACAACAGAAAAATTGTGCCTTTCATTATAATATAGATACCATAATAGGGAAAATAAAATAAATTCTCTGAAGGCTATTAGTAGATATAAATCTGGGCAATCCATGGAGGTGACCCCTCTAATGAATATGTCCCCATTAGAGAGGCACTCTCTAATGGAGATGCCTCCATTAGAGGCACCTCCTCTGTGAAGATGCAGAGAGAGTAAAAAAAATAACTTGCTCTTCATTAAAAGTTAACTTATATTCTTTTATGACTTTAGCATATTTAAGTGCTCCTTGAGATCCTTCAAATACTCTTAATATATGTTGTTATGAAAAGGAAACATGCTTTAATTAAACAACAAATAAATAATCAAATGGATTCTCTATAATTATTTAAGGCTGGAAATAATATAGAAGGAAATGGAAGTCAAGAATTACTAAGATTTTCATAAAAAAATAACCAAGAATGATTGGAAGAGCCAATTCTTCATTTACTAAATTTAAGAGAAGTTTGATTGTTACACTAGACTATAGAGTACAAACTCTTAAAATCATAATAAATGACAAATCTAACGGTACTCTCATTATTAGAATTTGTAAAAAAAATATTTGCCAACATGCATGATTAACGTAAATGGTTTGATTTCAAGTGGAAATTATTTTGTGAAGGATTGGAATCGTTGATGCCATTTTGAATTTATGGTTGCATTTCTATACGTTTTCATGGGCAATGGGTAGAATGCATGGTTAAATTCACTGTCATGCATGACAAGCTTGAGAAAACTAGTTTCTTTGGGATGGGTCAGGCTACCTGTGTGAGTAGCACGAGGAATCTTTGGCTTCGTGGTAGGGTGGAAGTCGTCTCTATGATGCACTCTTGACTTTGGGGCACGAAGGAGGAGAAAAGGCAAGAGATTGCACTGAGATGCCACATCACCTTGAGATCTTTCTACATTTATTAAAGATATGTAATCTTGTTTATTTGTTATAGTATTTCATTATATGTTGAGTATTCAACATTGAACGAATGCAACCTAATTCTTAATGAGCTATATGGATTTGATGGATATATAACTCTAAATTAACAATAAAGGAATCTTATTTTATCTATTATCCTAAGATGATAAGTTATGATGTTGTAGAAACATTCATGGAATATCTTGGCTTATGTAATAAATTTTAAGGTTATCAAGTGTTAAGATGCTATTAAGTATTTTATCACTCATTGTTAGTCTTTATCATGGTATGATAACTTAGCTTGAATAAGCTTACATGACACTTATATGATGCTTATTATAGAATTAAGTTCATATATGTTTTATGTTTATGTGGGAATGTTGTTACATGCTTATATGATGCTTATTGTAGATCTAAGTTCATATATGTTTTATGTTATGAGGGAAAGATGTTACATGCTTATATGATGCTCATTGTAGTACTAAGTTAGTAGTCATTTTTGTATAGAGTTCCAAGGTTTATGTGTTCAATGGATTAGTCACATCTTGTCTAACCCTGAATACATTCTAGATGAATTACTTATTCAAAGTGAATATCACATTTCCTACTCTTTCCTTTATCTACCTTTCTTTCTCATCATATCTTGCATGCCCATATTACAATATGTAGGTCCATAAAGTAAATTGGTAGCACTACCTTAGTGAAGTCTATTTCCCAAGCATTATTGATAGGTCTAGATGAACATTTATCTTCTAGAGTATACTCCCAAATAAATTCCTCCCAAAGATAGTTGTTAAAGCATCCCTTATACCATTCTGGGCATCAATAAAGTGCTCAATGAGAAGATGGCCCTTCCCAGTGGTCTCAATGCCCAAGGGATGATCTTAGTATTGTTCTCACTAACAACTTTTTAGAGGCATCCCAAGGTTCTTAATAATGCTAGGTTTTACAATAATATAACATGCACAACCTAAGGGTTTTCTAGCACCACAAGGCTATAGAAACAAATATAATATGAAAAACCCACCTCAATAGTTTAAAACAAAGTTTAATTAAGCTTCTATGCAATTGATAAAATAAACCATAACCCAAGTTGCAAATTGGATATAGTCCCACAATGGCAATAAAATTCAATCATGAAACTAGAGAACTTAAAAGTGGCAATTTTTTTAGTGGTGATTTTTTGCCAATTGGCAAATAGTTGAAATTGGGGATTCAAATTTTGGCAAATAGTACAAGCTATAAGGTGACTTGAATCACCACATTTTTAAAAAAAATTATTTTAGTTCTGGTTAAATCACTAGAACATTTATTTTATTAAACTTTTAAACTCAAAAATTCACCACAATATTTGATACCCGATTAGATCAGATTCACCTAAATTTTATAATATTATATAATTATTGGTTACTTTAGGGCCATATCACCAATTTTTAGTCACCACCATTGATTTTATTTATAATCTAATGGCTGAGGTTGCATTCTGCAAGCTAAAATATACCCACAGAGCTCCAATGCCCATCAAGCCCGAAATTATATTTGGGTTGTTGATATCAATTTATAATCTGACGATGCAATTTTTAGCCCCATGGGCATTAGAGCTCCATACGGATATTTTGGCCCACATAATACAACCCCAACCATTATATTATAAATTAAATCAACAGTGGTGAAAAAGAATTTCAGACCGATTTAAAAATTTTAATGGTTGATATAAAAAATTAAGGAATTAAGGGATTATAAAAAAATTCAATGGTTGATTTAAAATATTCAATATGTGTGAGCTCCAATGATATCTTGATAGTAGATTTGTGCTTGGTGTTGGGGGCTCTGCCCCTCAACCCTACCTATATTATGGCAAGAGCGTACCAGGGCCATTGTCCCTAGACCCCACAAGGGGGTGTTGCCCCCTTGACCTTGTGAGGGGGCACTGCTCTCTTGACCCCCGCAAGGGGCGCTACCCCTTGACGTTGCGAGGGGGTACTACCCACTCAACCCCTATAACAAGCACTACACCTTAAGCTAGTTGACCACTACCAGCCTCGAGCCCTTACTTTTCCATAGAAAATTATTTTTTTAAAGGAAGGATTCACCATGGTAATTTCTTACATTTACCTATTATTCGTCAAAATTCACTAGAATTTTCTACAAATTTCTCGTGATTCAAGTCAATAAAATTAATAGTTTTTTAAAAGGAAAGATTCACCAATAGAAATTAATATTTTTTTCCAAAAAAAAGGAAATATTCACCAAAATTCCCTTTTTTTTTTAATGGGAGATTTCTTAAAATTATCACTACTTAAAAAGTACTTACTTGGGAACACCTATACTTGCTTTAGAACAGGTATGCCTTCGTAGCTAACTAGAACAATTTAAAAAAACTAGGTTATTGATGTATCTACAACTTCGACATGCACACTATCCCTAAATGATTCCACTTTATATTAACTCATCTAGAAGAATCTCTCATTTTCCCCAATGAAAACTCCAACCACTTTGCTTCAATGGTTTCACAGTTTGTAAAAGCTTGTGTAAAAGCTTGTTGAAAGCTAGAGCAGATGAGAGCAAGTAGTAAACAACAAATGAAATCAAAGTTTCTTTGGCTGGAACTTTTTATTGCAATAGAGGGCAAGATTTCATTAATGGTATTTGGCTTTGTACTTGTCAACATTCAGTCACTGCTAACTTCTTTGAATTTTAACACTTTGATGGACGGCTCACACTATTAGCTAAATTGACCTCACAATCCAATGGGAAGTACATGGTGGGAATTCTAAATGAGCATGTTTGTTTGCCTATCGAGCCCAAATTAGCTGCCCTCCAATAACATTCATTCATCCATGTAAGCACTTACGGATAGATTAGACTTTATAGTGGGCTCAAGTGCTGACATTATACTTAACACTCATGGCATTGTACAACTTGTTATTGCTTTTGAAATAAAATTGCCATAGTGTAACCATTTTAGGAGTGCCTTAACCAATGAGGAGTACCCACATATACGCTAACTAAAATTTATTGCCACCGCTTTTCATAGAGCAAAATCTTTTATTTGCATCGATGACCAATGCACAAGTGGATGCAAGATGAACGGAAGGTGAATAATGGAAACTTATAACTTGCTGAATAGATGATTAGTTGTTGGGCTAGAATTAGTTGCTGGCCAATAAGAAGATTTTGCATGGCATATGACAAAAGGAATGCACTTCCCACTATGGGCCTGCCATTAATGATAACTTGGACCAACGAAATAATGCCAATGCATAAAGGTTAAAGAGGCCGCTACATACTTGCAAGTAATGGCATAGATTGAACGAAGGGCTTATGATGGAGAAACAAAAACTTGCGTCGGGATGATTAGCTGGGCACCACCGACTATTAAGAAAGCACCACTTAACCCAAGCATAAGGTATAAGCGATGCTAGCAACTTGCGACTAACATGGGCTAAACCCGTATGCAATAATGGGAAAGATTTAGCCCATGCTTTTAAGTTAAAGACCAACTAGCTTTAGAGAGTCCATGATGAATTAAAATAAAAGGATAACAACTTACGAATATAACCATGGGCAAAGGATTTTATCAAGATTTTAGTAGGGTGAAGGTTCAAACTCTGTGTGCATAACACTTGCAACTTTAGGGCTGCAATTGGGAGGAATTGAAGGAATTGAAGGAATAGGAAGAATTCGTGCAATTTGCTCCACCAATGATGCTAGAGGACACTCTTCATAGGTGCATCTATAAAGTTATGGACTTTGTGGTTTTGTATTTGAGAACCTACTGAAGAAGAATGATGCCGAATGTGGATAGGTGTTGTAGTTTTTTCTCTCCCAAAATGCTGCACATACCTTGGAATTCTTGCATCTTACTATTTGGCTCGCCTCTTTTAAAGATATAAATGAACAACAATATCACCTCCCCTACAGCTGGTCAAGCTCACCCGTTCATGGGATGAAGCCCACCAGCCCTTGATTAGGGGAAATCTCCTATTTCCCAAAAAAAAATTAAAATAGAATAAAAACTACAAAATACATATATAGAAGTTTATTAAGGACTAATTTTGTAAACAAAAAAAAAAAGAAAAATTACACTAGTTAGAGATCCACATAAATATGGTGCATAGAGAAAAGAAAGTTAAAGCAATAATAGATTTTGTGATAGAGAAAGGATTATAAATAAAAGTAATTAAAAACATAATCAAGTACTTTTTCTTAAATCTGACTGCTAAAATCAGTTACAAATGCATTTTGAGATTACTTAAATCTGATTGCAAATAATAATTTCAAATGCACTTTGAGATTACTTAAATCTGATTGCAAATAATAATTTCGTAGTTTTACATAATAATTTGCAATAACTACAAATGAACATTAAACCTAAATTAATCATAAACTAAATAGTTTTTAAAAAAAACATAGAAAATAAGGAAAGAGTAAAGAAAATGAAGTAAAGAGAAATTATTCATGTTACTAGTTTTTCCTGTAATGTTTCACACCAAGCCTCCTAAATATGTAAACCCAGTCTAAACTTAATCTTCTACCACAAGAAGGTAAGTTCTTTAGAGAAATAACATGAAAATTATCTCAGGCATTACCAGATCATGAGTGTGCATAAGAATGTCTAAATGGCTTTATCTCATAGATTTACATCTACAAACTAATACTAATCAAACACTACAAAATTTTCCTGTAACATCTAAATGCAGAGAGAACTTGTACTACCTGATAGTTCTAGATTTTCGCCCTTCTCTCCTCTTGTTTAAATCCAATCTCTTCCATTTATGGTACAATTCAACAATTACAAACAACCCTAGATTTTGTTTCAAAAATTGTTTTGAGAAAATATTTACAATTGAATGACAAGTAATCTTAAAATGCATTTCGTAACTGGTTCTAGCAATAACCAGATTTAAGAGAAAGAATTTGATTTTGTTGCTAGTTATTCCCAAGCAAATTAACATGTTGATCAAATTTTCATGCTTATCAATACCAAGAAACCCCAATTTGATAAATTCATATTTAATTTGTCATTTACAAGAGTAGAGGAAATTAAAAAATAAATCCAGAAAAATTAAAACCCTCTGCGCAAGCGTAGCACAAGGTGAAGTGTGTACTCCTTTTGTATGTTGTAATCAGCAAGTGTTCGGCCGTCCTCGAGCTGCTTCCTAGCAAAGATGAGGCGGTGTTGATCGGGCGAAATGCCCTCCTTGTCTTGAATCTTTGCCTTCACATTGTCAATGGTGTCAAAGCTCTCCACTTCCGAAGTGATGGTCTTGCCGGTGAGAGTTTTCACAAAGATCTGCATTCCTCCCCAGAGACAGATAACTAGGTGAAACAAAAACTAAATAAATAAAACTAAAAGCAACAAATTTATTTTCCACCATACAACCAATCAATATCAACTTAACCATTAATCATCCATGCGACAGAAGCGAGCCAGCCCCACTGAAAATTGCAGAAAGGGCCATCGCTAGAACCACCAGACTGTAGAAAAGACTGATATCTGCACGCACAAATGACTTGGCTGTAAAATTATCGGTTGAAATATAGGATTGGAGATAGTAGATATTTATAAGTGAGCTTTGATGCCTATGAGGTAGTGGAAGCTATGACCTTCTCCGTTGACTCTCTGGATTCATCAAATTTTTGGGTGTTCCATTCAAACGGTGTGCTGTAATTAGATTTGATTTGATTTGATTTGATCTGATCTTTAAATGCATAGATTAGATTTTCCTTTTGATTGATGACGGTGCATGGAGGATGTTGGTGCGAGAAAAACCAACGAGTTTAGAACATTTACCGGCGTGAATTTTATGAAAAATCTCCCAGCGTGAAGTTTTTTTATGGCGTGAGACAATTCTGAGCACTATGATGCTCACAACTAAAAGCCTATCAGCTAATAATTTTGTGGGGCATTATTGGTAGGAGCCCAACATCATCATTCTGGAGAAAAACCTTACTTTAATGAGGAATGAATCATGTTGATGTGCAGTATCATTTTCTTTGTGATATGGTGGAGGACAAGAGAGTTATGGTCGAGAAGCCAAACATTATTATAAATGTTGTTGTTGTATCAACAAAACATATGAGCAAATAGAAGTTTAGATGGTGTAGTATGGCTATGGGCATAAGCTCCTAACATTAAGTTCATTATGTTGTAACCCCTTATGATTCTTGCAATGTATATAATAAATGTGAGATGGTTAGGACTAGGTGTTGTATACATTACATATCCTAGTGCTAGTTGGAATTATCTAATATTTGTAAAATATTGTAAATAATTTGCCCACTTGAAAAAGAGTGCCTCACTATTCCTTTATTGGCATTTTCTTGCATGTGTCATTAGTCTTTTAATGGTTGTAAGAAGTTATTAAATGGAGAGTTACTACTAGGTGGACTATGACTCACATCTTTAATGAGCTAAAACTATCTACATGTAAGAGGGTGTAAGATGTAATTGGTGCTCTAAACTGAAGTGTTTGGGAGTTATGGACTATCATTGGTCACAAGTGTCAAACGATTAAATTGAGAGTTACTTTCTAATTGTTGAGGAGTTATACTTTGAATTTGAGTGCATGGGTCCAACTTGGCTAGTTGGACCAAGATTTGGGTGTTAGTTTTAGCCCATGGTTTTGGAATTCAACATTGGTGGTTTCCAAGTTCTCCAAAGTCAACATATTGAGGGCTTCGATGCAAATCCAAGTATCTAGTTTTATGCATTGTTATGTTGGGCCAAAATTCTTCCAAATATAGAGTGTTGATCTCCATTGAAGAATTTCAACTCAAATAATGTATTATAACCTTATTTAACGATTAAATCATTTGGTCTAGTTAGAGGTAGTATGTTTGTTACTCTGCGAAATTTGTTTTAAATCTAGCTTATTTGCATTGCTTGTTTCTTTGGTTTCAATAAGAATTAAACATATTAAAACATTAGCCAAGACATTGCAAATTTATATATTATCATAAATAAAAATTAAAGATGATGAATAATTTTAATTTATAAAGAAATTGTGAAAAACATATATTAACAGTCCATAATTAAAAAATTGTTTCTCTCGCCTCACTACATATAACATGTGTGGTGTTTAATCGTTGATGCTTAAAAAATGATCATCTAGACAAATACCTTATATCATTTGAAATAAACACTTGATAAGAAGAATAGTTCAAAATTATAAATTTTTATAATAAATATAAAAGATAATTATACACTACAAAATAATCTAAAAAATTATATATGTACTATTATTGACTGTGTTACAGTAATCCAGGCATGAGAAGTAAAAACACCAAATCTAATGGTAAACCTTAACCAGCTGGCACAGTGTAAAATGGTTGGCTGGTCGAAATGTCACCGACTCGTCTATTTTCGATGATTTCTTCAACAAATCACAGCAGTCAACAGGTGCAGAAGGGTCGACTGATTAGGTCGATTGATCTTGTCAAAAAGTTTGCAGATTGAAAAAACAGAAAAACAGTCAGCACACAACGTACCTATTTCGCGTGGGCGAAATCCAATGAGAAAACAGTTAACGCCAAGCAGGTCGACTCTGCTCTTTTGAAATTATTCCCGAACCTTTTTTCCTGGAAATCATACCCGAATCTTTTTCTCTCGAAATTATAGCCGAGCCCTTTTCTTTTGAATTTATTGAAATTCTACCCAGACATCCCTCTATGCTTCTTCTCTGTCTCTCCCTGTTGGAAAGTTCAGAGCCATTAAATGCTACCCTCTGCGTTAGCAGAGTATTTTTATGATAGCCGAAAAAATTTGTATTGATACTCTTATTACACGACTTGAAAAAAGGATGGGCGAGTGCTTGTTCTACAGTGGGTCTGCGTTTGGGATCCCACGAGCACAAACGTTTTACAAGATCTATTTCTTGATCACTCGCAGTCGCCATCAGTCTACGCAAGTTGTTCGTACAATTGACACCATTAAACTCTTGTGGAAACTGGTAATTCAAGGATTCTGCTAGCTTCAGTCCTTCAGGCCATGTTTCCTCAGTGGGGCATCCTATCACAGAGCATATGTTATAGATTTGATTTTTCCAGTCACTTCTACATCCAAAAATTGGTTCAAGACCATAAAGCTGAGCTATTACGACTCCAAATGACCACATATCAATGGCAAAATCGTAGGAGGATGATTTAAGCAGAAGCTCAGGCGCTTTATAGGCTATAGTTGCAACATTTGGATCCAAGGGCTCTTTCCTTTCCAGTTTTTCCTTGATTTTAATGGCAAACCCAAAATCTGATATTTTGATATTGTTCCCCTTTAGCAGCAGGTTTTCAGGCTTGAGATCACGGTGACAATAGCCCAGCCTGTGTATGTATTCGAGACCTTTCAAAATCTTAAAACACAGCCTCTGAACTGTTCTACTCAAGGAGGGTTCCTTCCTTTTCTTAATGATGCTCCACAGATCAGAATCCATATATTCCAGCACTATATGCAGATGTCCTCCTTCCTTGTAGGTATCCCGCAGTGACACAATATTGGGGTGTTGAAGTGTACGTAAGCACTTTTCTTCCTGTTTGAACAAGGATTCATAAAAGTTATCATTCTTTTTCTTATGCAGTCTTTTGACCGCCACCACTTCCTGAGTCCATTGGTTAATGGCCTTCCACACACTTCCATAACCACCTTCTCCCAACTTCTCAATGAGCCGATATTTACCCATCTTTTTTGGTTCCTCTGGCTCACAAGAGTACCCTCAAATTAAAACTTCGTACAACTAGGAGTTGCATCCTTAGCTGCAAAGGTTGCAACTCCAAGTTTATTTTTATAAATTATTATAAATATTTTTTTCGAATCACTTAAGTTTGTTTTGTGTTAACATTAGAAAGTATGTTGTAACTTGAAGCAAGTATAGTTGATTTTTATAAATCTTTTTTAAACTAATATTTTAATATTATAGCAAGTACAATTACATTATTATAGCAAGTACAATTAAATTATTTCATATCTTTTGTCTTCTATCTAGGAAATATTGTTTTCATTGTGATTGAACAAGTGCAACAACCATACAATAGATATTAGAGGTCTAATTATACATTCTAGGGTGGATGGCGAAAGGAAACGAAGTATTGGTAATGTAAACAAGAGAAGCTATGCTAAGTAGATTTTTGAATCCAAACTACAATACAATAAATATAGCATTCACATATGAACTCAAGATATAATAATTAATTATTTTATTAGTTTCAAGGAGGTTCGTGTTTAGGGTTGTATTGAGTTTTGAATCCTAATTCTTGTCACCCATTTGAATCTTCTCATCAATGGTCATCTACACATTTCAAGCTATGCATCTAGGTTGACTTTGTTCTTTTAGAACAATCAATGGTGAAGTAATTCAATATTTAGGCTTGTATCTTATTTCTTGGCATTTGGGTTGAGGTGATGAGTTCTTGGTTAGTGCTATCTTAGTGTATCACGCATGGCTATATAAAGGGGTTAGATAACTTAGTTTGAGGTTGATTGGTAAATAAGGAAAAAGGAGTCAAGAGCCCATGCTCAAGGAAGCCTAACATGATTTTTTTATCTAAGTTAGTGATGAGAGTGTTCAAATTGAAGTAACATACTCGTTTTGCACTAGATTTGCTTTGTATTTGAAGGTTGAGACCAAATCTTATTGGATCATCAACAATAGATACCTTTGATGTATTTTGATAATGATAATTGATATAATTATGCTCTTGTTCTATATTGATTTAATTTTCATTATGCGATTCTAAGTGAATTGTGAGTGAATGTGTAGCTAGCTACATGCATAGATAATTTTTCATTGGACCCTCTATTTCTGACTATGTCAGGAACTATGAAACTATTACGTCTACTACTCAAAGTAGTAGCATCTAGCTTATACAAAGTTCCAGTGTAAAATTCCCTTGCAAACACCAATGCTTCTCTAATGATCTTGTAATTATCTTTGCTAGAAACTACCTATACACATACATCATTCATATTGTAACTCATAGATATTAGATTTCTTTCTAGACCTAGAACATGCAATGTTGCACTTGTGTTGTCATTGATGTCAACAATGCGAGATTCAGATGTGTTATCAGTAGTACTAGAATGAAGAAGGCCATAAGTAAAGTGAACAACAAGTTAATGTCAAAGGAAGTTTGTGGCAATATGGTCAGAGAAGAAGACAAAGAAGATAGCTCAGAGATGAGAAGGGTAAGACAATGAATACCATGAATATCCCCTGAAGTAGTATAGACAAAGAGTGTGCTAACATGAAGATTATTGCTTTATGAAAAGAGTTTTTTGTTGTTGTTGTATGAAGTTAAAAATGAAGTCTCTGATGTAGCAAATATTGTATTCATTGTTTCCTGAGGAAATGCATTGCTTTAGTTTTGAAAGAAAGATTCAAGATGTCCAAGGCACTGAAGTTTGCACAGAATAAGATCAAGAGAATGCTCCTCATTCCTCCGCATTTGAAGGTATGGCCTTGTGGTTTGGGAGTTTGTTAGAGACATGTGTGAAGATTGTACATTCCTAATTTCAGAGCTTGAAGATTAACACAGAAGATTCTAGAGATCACAGAGTGAAGACAGTTGTTTAGAGTTGATGCAGTCAGGATGTGTCTGGGAAATGCTCTGCATTTCTCTGCTTTTAAAGTTGAGGTACTATGGCTTGAAGGATGATCATTTAGAGATGAGAAGATGGTAATACTCAAGACTTAGATGCTAAGATGTACCGTAGAGGTTCTCCTAGGTCAGCAGAACAAAGACACATCTTGTTGTTGACTAGGGAATTGTCTGAAGGAGAAAGTAGAAGCAACTGTATTTCACCACAATTCATCTTTTGGATTTGATGTTTGGAGGATAAGTTCAAACTTTCAAATGGATGATTCAATTTGGGTTTCAGGTGTTGAAGTACATCGCAAGTTGGTTTTTCAATGTTCTATCTTAAGACTATGTGTTCAGTGTTTGTCTATGATACCAGGCTTAGTATCTATTTGCTTGCACTAGCAAGAAAACATATATTTCAGAAGAAGGATTGATAGAGAATATTTGTGTAAGTCTTATGTTGCTTGTGTGAGGATCTGCATGATGTAAATTAATCCCTCTGGTACCGCTTTTGTTTGGAGCTATTAGGTGGAAGGATGTGTGTTTGTTGGGCTGACGTCATGTATTTTCAATGTTCTCGCCATATGATTTGAAGTGTACGCCAGCTTGGAAGAATGTGATAATAAAGAATAGGTCCTGGTTATCACTTAGCTTGAACCGCATTGATTTTCTACATCTTTTGGATGTTGACTTGGTGTGGCCTTGCACGTTTCATGAATACACGTTTCATCTTGGCCGACTTGGGAGAAGGATTTTTGGATTTGCGAAAGGAATAAATGAAAGATCTTATTTGTTGAGGAAAGTATGAGTGAGTGAGCATGCGCGAATATGTGTGAGCATATGTGAGTATGTTTGTGAAGATGTGTTGGAGGTAGCAGTGTTCGTTGAGCAGAGAAAGTGAAGTTTTGTGACAAAGAGAAGTGTGTGGATGATGTGGAGGGGTTTTGTTCAGTAAGATCCATTGAATGTAATATCCAGAGGTTGTAGCCTCATTCTATAAGTTTCATTGTATTGTATTTCAGGGAGTTTCATCTTCCTTTAGGTTGCAGCCCATAAATA
This sequence comes from Cunninghamia lanceolata, assembly GCA_027924645.1. Classification (NCBI taxonomy): domain Eukaryota; kingdom Viridiplantae; phylum Streptophyta; class Pinopsida; order Cupressales; family Cupressaceae; genus Cunninghamia; species Cunninghamia lanceolata. Next base: position 14,300,298 of record BSBN01000641.1, read on the forward strand.
ATATTGTAATCATGTTTTATCTTTATTTGTGAGGCTGGATTTGGACAATAGATTCAAGTAGCTTGCTCACCGTGTTTTTTCCCTTCTTGGGTTTCCACATAAATTTGGTGTTGTGGTTGTGTGCTTATGTGTTGTGCTTTAATTAGTTTGATTTGTTGATCTTCTGGTTAAAATAAGTTACAAGCTTTGACTGGTAACAATAAACTAAAATGAGTTTTGAAATATATTGATTCACCCCCTTCTCTATATATACTTGTGTTCTAACATACAAAACTCTAGGGATTAACTTCACCCTCCCATATTTAAAAATAAATTATTCAACTTTATCCCAACTAATGATTTATGTGTTGAGTTATCACCCAACAAGATGCAACCTTCATTATAAGTTCCATATTTGGAAAAAGACTCCTTATGAGGAGTCATATGAAAATATTCTTCTAAATAAATTAGTCAAACACCATTACATGCATGTGTAACTAACCATACAAAAAATATATATGGATAAGTACAAGCTAATGATGTGCCAATCAATACCCTTAAGTCACTTTGAAAATGCTAAAAAATAGACTAAGTTAATCGTGTAGCAATTCAAAGGGTTTATCCTTAAAATCTCAAAAAAAGGTAGTAATAGAAATTGTAGTATTTTGAATGTAGTTTATAAGATATTAATTTTTTTTCAAATAATTATAATTTATTTTGGTGAAAATCACATATTTCAAACAATCATAACTTGAAATTAACAAGCATAAAAGTAGTGGTCATTATAGCCATCCTTTTTTGAGAAAAAATAATATTTTCTCATAAAACCTTACATAAATGAAAAGGACACATCTAGATGGGCTAGATATTTTTTATACAAAATTAATAAATAAAAATTAATTGTTTTTAGTACAACTTTTTGAAAACATTAATGAATAATTTTTCATTCGACCTAACTTGGAAAAAAGTATGAAATTAAATTTTTCTATCATGTGATTAATAAAGCATATGGTGGATTGAAACTTTTGGATTTAAAAAACATTGCATGGATGGAAATTTATGAGCTTCAATATATATCTATTAGGAATATAGACATAGTTCATTTAGAAAATAATTATTAATTATGTAAACAGTTGTAATTAGGAAGACATTTCTTTTCCACAAGCCTAATAATTTTATCTACAAATCTTTTTTGTTTTATCAAATTAGGTTAATGATAGGCCATGTAAATTTTAGGATGAAGTCAAGGGAACTTGTAGGATAACATTGAGCACATGATTTGTAAGTGTTTGAAAAGTTTGGGACTTGCAAGCCTTAATCCAAGGAAATCTTGAGGTATTTTTGGAGGGAATTCAAATGTGAGTAAAAAATGTTACAACTATAAGATTTCCCTAATCAATTTACCCAAGTCCTAAATTCCTAGAACTAGTTCAAATAACCTATTTAGTCAAAACAAGAAAAAATTAAATGATTAATAATTTATCTATTCCATCCAATAAGAGTGTTGAAAAACAAGCAAAAAGGTTATGTTTATAGAAAATGCAACAAGGGTATGAAGATGAAAACTCACCCTCTAAAAAGTGTAACTCCCAAAGAATGAGGCAACACCTCATTCTACTTAAATATGGAAGTGAAAGTCTTATAAAATAGGGTGACACCTCACACTCCAAATAAAAGAAGCAAACACTACCAAAGTAGCCCACTACCTAAGTAAGATTAACCTAATGTGTAATTACATGTAATAAATGCGTAAATATATAAATACACCAACACCCTCAAATGCACAACTTAGGTGGGTAAAGATGGGTCTTGATAAGATATAACCATGTTAAGTATCCATGTATAAAAGAATCCCCCTAAAGAAAGAGGAAAATAACTCCCAAAGAAGAAAGATCAAATACTCTGAACAATAAGGAGGGAAAAGAGATGAATAGGTAGCCCCTAAAGGAATATCCACTTAAACCCCCTAGCAAAGATTATAAATGAAGATGCTTTCTTTTTATAAGAGGTTTGGTAAGAGTTCCTACAACTTTCTTTGAAATAGGACACAACTAAAAATCTATGACCTAATCTTAAATAAGCTTCCTAGTATAGTGCAAATGGATCTTGATATATTTTTTTGCTAATGGTGGACCAAGTTCCTCAAGATATACATAGCATTAGATGGTTTTCATAGTAAATGAATAAAGGTTTATGAAAAGGAATGTCAAACTCATTAAGGATATGCTTGAACTAGGTATCCTCTATGGTAGCATTACAATCCCCATTTTTCACTCTATGTGGATGATGGAGCAATAGTATGTCACTTCTTTCTTGACCAATGTATGGGGATAAAACTAAGATGGAATTTATAAGTAGATGTGAACTTACAGTCATCAAAACCACTAACACAATTTGAATTTGTGTACCCAAACAAGCATGTATCTTTTCATGTTGAATGGTGAATCCAATAAAGCTCATGTGGTTATTTTATAAAGTGAGAAACCATACCAATGACATATGAAATGTTAGGATGAGTGTGAGTCAAATAGATGAACATTCCAAAGAGATAGTAAATACAAAGTGACATCAACTAGTTGAGCGCAACACCAAACCTCAAGCTTGAGTTTAGAAAGAAGGGATCCAGTCAAAGAAGTATTACAATATCAATCATATAAAACTATGAGAGTACATCAAGAGCATACTTGGATTGTGTAAGACTTATTCTAGAATTGGACTAAGTGACCTCAATGCTAAGAAAGTAGTGCAAAAAACCCATCAGTCATGGAAAATCCACTAAGTAGAAGGATGACTTTACTAAGCCACTAATGGATGAATATCTACCACTAATGAGGGATCTTCAACATAGATAATCAAGGTTAGAAGAGTGTCATCCTACCACAAAATATATGATTTTGGATCAGTACCAAAAGGGGGTCAAAAGTGGTCAATTTTTCCTGAAATTAGCAATAATCAAACTTTGAAGAGTCATTCAAGATGCCTATGCTAAAATTTGAAGATGTGATAAGAACAAAAATATTAGTACTTAAGGTCTAGTTTCTAAATTTCTATTTTTATTAAATAGTGGAGATTAAGAGGGTCAAACATTGAGAGCATGCAAAGTGGTCCTATATTTGTCACAAAAATATAACATAGTGGCAAATGTGCTCTGTCCAATTTTTTGACTTTTGTTAAGTATTTCATAAATCCCTTTAGTTGAAAGTTACCTAAGATCATGTAGTAGTTTAAATATTTTTTTACAAATTTTTCAATGAATATATTTTTTCACTAAGTTTCTAAACGAACACATCTGAAAATGGAAAACTAAGCATGTGTTCCCCCCTAATTTTGAGAAAAATAATTAAAAAATAAATTTTATTTTTTCAATGTGTATTAAATGAAGTGTAGAATGTGAAAATTTCTTTTTTTCAAGTTTGGATGAGTGGATAAAAAATTATGTAGAAAAGGCAATACATGTTTTTACAAAAAAATAAAGACATGTTACCTAGATCCTTAATCAAGTCCCAAGAGTCTTCTTTTTTAAAATTTTGTATCATGAAATCATGACTAACATTACTTTTGTGTGAAAAATCCAAGGTTCCAACTCACTCCCCAAAATTTTTGAGCATTTCCTTAGTATTTTTCTCCTTTGTCAGAGCTTTGATCCTTATTGGGAACTTATTGGAGCTTTCACATTCATTGGGAACTCTTTCAGAGGTTCCTAAGGCATCAAGAACTTCATTTTAGTTTTTTTTTGAACACTTTTCATAAAGATCTGTCAACACTTTTTAGAGTGTTGGAAACTCCCATGGTTCTGGGAACTAAGGGATCTCCTAGAAAGTTCCTAATAACCTTCCAGTTCCTGACACTGCTCAAAACTCTAAAAGGAGTAGAAAAGTCCCTCTTTATTTCAAAGATTAAGAAGATTTGAGTGTATAAAGAGAAGAAAGAATCAAGTTGTCAGGAGGTTAATAGGTTTTGGGAACCTATGGAACCTTCAACAAGGTTCCATGTCAACACTTAGTTCCTGACTCCCATCAAATCTCTAAAATTTATCAACTTTGAAATAAAGGCATATTAGTTCATCCATACCGGTGAACCTCCAACAATTGAGAACTCATTCATAAAGTTGGTTATGCAAGAGATTGTAAGAAATCAAAAGAAAGAGGATGAAATTGTTGAATTATTCATAGGTTATGGGAACATATAGAACCTCTAACAAGTTCTAGGTTCCTACTATGGCCCTAACACTTAAATAAAGCATGAAGAGGTTAAAGAAAGGAAAGTGCTCATTTTGTCCAAATCATTGGGGAACCTATGACAAAGGATAAAAGAAGTAAAATATGAGGTTATAAATCCTTTCCATTACCATTTTGGCAAACACTTGGACTCTCAAGAGAAAAAGGAGCTGATAGTACTCAACCGTTGAAACCCTGATGCCACTGTAGCTACATCAATTCTTCCTCTAGCTCCTTCAAAATAAATTTCTAAGTAAAATTCTTCCCACAAACATGTCCACTTCTTTATGTTATAGATTCAAATTTCTACTTATTTAGAACATTTAGTTATTTTACCCTATCCCTCTATAAGTTGTGTTTATCTCACCTAAATTTTTCTCCCAAAACCTACTTGACCCAACCTGGTTAAATTCTAATATTCAAAATGAAATATGCATATCAAGGATTTGAAAGGGAGTTCATCTTACACAAATATTTAAATCCAACATTGGGGATACTGAGTTAGGGCATATTGATTTGGAGGAGCTTTTTATAAGAATGTCCTGTAACCTGATGTGAAAATTGGACAAATCTACCTTTTAGAATGGATTGGCACATGCTAGGGGTTTCCCGAGCTCAGAAAAGTGCATCAACTTGGCACTACCTTGTGTTAAACATTACAAACCCAAAAGCAAAGAAGAGAGAAGTGTGGATGACTAGGTGGTGGCAGAATTAGATGGGCCCTTGTTGAGTGCTATGTTAAGACTCCATACCAGGGATGAATATGCATAGATGAGCATGGAACAGGGAACCAATTACTTTATAAGAAGAAAATAATTGTCTTAACAACATTGCTAAATATTGGTTCAAAGTACCAAGAAAAGGAAAATCAAAATTATCTAAAAAAATCTTGAGATCACACTTCAACAAGGATGTATTTGACATTATCACACTGCTACATATGATCAATGGAAGAAAAGAAACCAATACTTTCAAATATTGGATGTGCTAGTTCATTATTATGATTGGATGGAATTATCAATATATTGACGGGGGCAAGATAATCAATGATAATCTTCACAAGCAATTGGTGAACTTTCAAAATACTCAAGAGTTTTATATGAATTCTTATTTTTTTTATGTCATGTTGCAAGCATGCACCCATGACTAGGGCTACAAGGGGTAGGAGTATATTATAAGACTGCCAAAATATATGACTGTTATCCATAGTTACAACAAAACAATAGTAACAAACATTTCAGGAGGGTAAATGATGCTTTTACAATGCTCACTATGAGGGAGCTTGATGCTAGTGTAGGGTAGGGATTTTCTCCAGAGGAAGCTAATTTAATCAAGCAATTTGGAAGTTATTTCATTCAATTTCCAAGATTCTCATACATAAGGATTGGTGGTTTTGATGAATATCCATATAAATTTCCCAGATACCAAGGTGATCATCTAGTTCTTATTGAACATAGATGTAGACAAACGGAATCAATGAACAAAAAGTGCAAGGATATAAAAAAGGTGAGATATCCATTTCCTATAGGCTGATCTTATTATACATGCCCATAGTTAGTAGAGGCCTAGAATGTAGAGAGATCCTTGGTGAATATTACTATGCATTATCATAGCATGAGGCATCCATTTGATAGTAAAAATTATGAAAACGATAACTTATATCTAGGATCCAAACACTTTCATCATCCACATCTTGAAGACTACTAGGAAGATTGTGAAAACAATTTTGAGGTGAGAAAAAGAGATTGGTCTAGACTCACAATTCAACAAATGAAAGAATATATGAATTGGGGTGGGATATAGAGGGAATAGAAGATGATGGTTCTGATATGACTAAGAAAGTTTATTTGGATACTCTTCAATTCTAGCCCCTTACACCTATTAATTGGGGTGAAAAAGAAATAAAAGACATCAGAGAAAGATCTTTCTTTGTTTTAAGCAAATCCAAAAAGCGGTTAGATGCTAAGAAAGTTGAAAACTACTACTAAGCCCTAGAGCACATCATCCAAATGGTAGAAACAAACAGAAAAATCAACTAGACAACCCACATCTAAGCTAAATTTAATGTATATAGAACTAGATCAAGTGAAACTGGTAGAGGAGATGGGGAGGATACAAAAAGTGAGTAGATTTGAAAATTTCATGTGCTCAAGATGAGTTAGGAATACGAGCCAAATTACAAGTAAAAAGACCCCAGGCTTCTTACGAGACAAAATAAAACACAAGGAAAAGATGCTACAACTCCACCAGAGATAAACCCATCTTCATCCAAAATACTTACTCCTTCAACACCTCCACCCTCTCCAAGGCTAGAAACTATTGTTCATATCTATCCTCTTCCATCTCCCAACCAAGATGACACTTTTGTACCTTCTTCTCCAAAATCTATCCCCCTCCTATCACCTCTACCTCTAATTTCAATCCTTCAAAAATTTCCTCCTCCTCCCAATGGCTAAAGGAAGTAGTGTGTAAAAAGAGAAAATACAGGGAAATGAGTTAACTTGACTTTGATGTAGTGGCTAAGCTATTTCATGGTGTTTCCCCTAAATCTAAGAAGGCCCAAACTTTTTCTAGACTAATGATTAATCTATATGGGAATTAATATGTCGAGGTAGCTTTAATCCTATCGGTGACAAAGAAGAGGAAGAAGTAACCGAAGATGATTATCAAATATTTAGGGTTGATCTTGGTCCTTCAACACGTGAAGGAGATATTCATAACTTTAAAGTCTAAGCTACAAAGCTAGTGCATAGAATAGAGAAAGCAAAATCTACTAAAGAGTAGCTTGAAGATCAGGTTAAAGCACTAACATCATATATCAAATCAATTCTGGATATATCAACCCATCCATTAAGTGAACCATCAACCTTAGATGGTATGAATATAAAAGATGTTGATAAGGAAATGATGGAAAAGAGAAGTAGATATTAGGCATATGGGAGGGCCTCAGAAGCATGGATTAAACAAATTATGATAGATGGTCTCCTATGTATTGAAGAATCAATTAAATTGTATCAACAAGCTAAAGAACTTAAAGATGAACTCTTGATAATTAAGAAAGAAGAAACTGTATGGCAACTTGTAGCCAGAGATATTGAAGAAATGTCAAAAATTAATGTCAAAAAATTATATTTTGAGAATATTTTGATAAAACCAAAGGAGTATAATGTTGTAGCATGGGTGAGAAGGATTGAATGGAAAATTTTGATTATTAAACAAGCCAAGTTACTAAGTTGAAGAAACTTCTGAAGGAGGCTAAATATATTAAGTCTGAAACTATTGTAGGATGCATGGTTTTGGAGATAAATATATTAAAGCAGGATGACTCTATTTTGGAGGATGTCTAAACAGTTAAATAGAGTTTCAAAGATTTGATCTCTAAAGAACCGTTTAATAAAGAAATCGCCAATGCTAATATAATGAAGAAACTATCCACAATGTCAAATGTAACAAGTAGCTTCTGCAAAGACTTATCTACACTAATGGCAAAAACAAATGAAATTGAAGAGATCCTTGTGGTTTGGAAGCAATTCCTATTCAATACTACAGTTCTAGAAATGAAGACAATAGTGCCAGTGGTAAAGAAATACAGGATTTATAAAGTTTTATCTTCATCTTTAGATAAATCAGAAACTGCTAAAGAACATGCCCTAGCCAAGTGATAATGAAGACTTTTCTTTATTCAAGCAAATGTTTTTATTTCCCAAATTATAAATTAAGTCATTTTATGTGACTTAATATGGACTTATTTTATTTATAACTTTATGATAGAAAATAAATAAACTTTTAATTTTATTATTGTAAGTTATAAATAAAAGTTAGTTGCAAATCAATTATTGGGAAGAAGCCTATATATGAGGTGGTTGTATTTGAAAAGAGTTTTTGGCTCTCACATTTTCATACAAAGGGATTCAAGTTGTACAACTCTACAAAAAGAAAATAAAATACTTTGATTGTGTAATGATAGTGTTTTCTAAGTACTATTGTTAATCCTTCATACATTGTGTTGATAACAATTGTTGCAACTTGTTATGTCATAAAATGTCCCCCTAGGATTTTTACCTCCTAAGTTTAGCTCCTGAGTCCTCTAGATTTAATCATGCATGTTAAAAATTAATCTCGGAGTAAAATCCCTCGAAACCCATGACAAATGGGACTTAGGGGACACTATTGAGCTTAAGCAAGTCCCAAAATAGGACCCTGGACAAGGGTACCCACGCCCTAGTCCAGACCTATTTTGTCGGGACCCAAATTTTAAATGTCCGCAAAGTGATCGTTAAAAGGTTTCCCTTTGTTGATCTATTCAATTTGAATTGTGAATGTTTAGTGGGAATGCATATATAAGCATGTTTAGGACTTCATTTTAAACATAGATGGATAATGCAAACTTGTGATCTTATGCTAAGGATACTCAAGTCTTTCATTGTGTTACAGAGTAGTATTGTGTTGTGTTTGTACTTATCTATTATAGATTTGTCTTCATCAATCCATCTCCTCATGGTGTGAAAGATTTTCATCTCCCTGTGAGAGCTTCACCTCTGAGATGGCATCTACTTTGTGCTTCAATCATTTTATCATATCATTTGCTTTTGCCTTTGTCCACCAAGGACACACACTCTATCTAACAATGGTGTAGGAAGGCTTGAATTCCATTATGGGGCTTGACCAAGGCAAGATCCTAAACACAACAACCCCCAACCCCTCTCTTGTGATTGCAAATGACAGGTGTCAGATCTTGTAGAGAGGAGTTGAAGGAGATCAGAGCAGAGTAGGAAGATTTTAGATTTGAATAAAATGATAAAAAATATCCCTAATTGGACAAGGGTGCCCGCTCTTTTGTCCTCCAATTTTGTAGTATTGAAAATCTCTAAGCAAGTTACAGTTTGAAGCAGATTTTACTCTGAAGCCCTCAGAAAAAGCACTGCATTGGACAAGGGTGCCCTATCTTCTGTCCTTGAAGTTTCTGCCTTCCGAAATCTAAAATCTGGTATGTATCGAATATGCATTCAGTGCTTCCCTGTGCGATCATTTGTTGGGTTCCGTCTGTTTGTTTATGATTTTGCATAATTAGGGTTTTTGGCTTAATCAAATTAAGGTTTAATAAATTAATCAAAAAATTCCAAATTTCCTTGTCATTCTAAGTGACAGCAAACCTATAGCTAAGTCCTCTTGCAAAAGTTGTGATTCAACTCGGTTTAATGTCCTTGAATGTATGTAGTGAAAGGAGGATCTAATTAAACTATCAACCTCATCAACAAACCCTCTTTTTCTACATAACATTTTGGTGAACTCATGTTTTTTTCTAAATTTTGCACCTTACTTAGTGTTGTAAATTAGATTTGCATTCATACATATCATTTTCATTATCATACATTTGAAAACCTTGCATAAAAATTGAAACTTTTGAAAAAATAAGCATTTTTAGCTCGCATTTAGACATAATTTGCACTATTTTCCTTGTATGTTATCAATAAAGCATTTAATTTTCTAATATTTACATCAGATCTGAGATAAATTTCAGCATTTCATATTTTCATGATCATTTACCTTGCATTTGCATCTCTCATTTGCTAGGGTTTTGCTTGAAATTTGGCATTTTTCATATAACCTAGTAATTTCAAAGCTAGGGTTTGTAATTAAAATATTATTTCACATTTTAATACTCATTTTCACACTCATTAAAATCTAATTTTTGACTGTAGTGTTTTATCATAGGGTGTTTTTGCATTTACATTTCAAATTTTGCATTTATACATTGTGTATTTCAACAAAAGAGGCATATTCATTCATATTTCCTTAAAATTCAACTTACATTGAGCATCATAGGATTTTTGCATCATTTTCAAATTTGATCTGAGTTATTTTGCATATTAAATCTGATTAGATTCCATTCATTCATCATTTTGCATACTTTCATATCTTAATTTCACTATTAGGGTTTAAAAAATCCTTGCATTTTTACTAAATTTTGGCTAACCTATCATCTAGCATTGCAAGATTGGTGTGTTGTGACAAATTTTGCTACATTATTGGACTGATTAAAAGGTTTTAATTTTCTTCCCCTCATCATTCTCATAATTTCATTACATATTTTGTGCATTTGCATTGAAGAAAGTGAAAAAAAATGAGCATTTTAGAAGTATAAACAAGCATAGATTGGTGTTGTTTCATTGAATTCATCTTAGATATCTTGCATTTCTGATCTTGTACTCATTTTCAAGCATATATTCATCTATAATTTTAAAATTTGGCATCATTTAATGCTTTAAATTGAAAATTGGCATATTTGTTAAATTACACATTGGGTATTTCAACAAGCATATCTTGCTCCTTTGGTTTATTCTATTAGTTTGTGCATTGAGTGTTGTATTCTTTTGCATGAGTTGTATAACCCTCTGCCCTAATAAAAACATCCCTCTAAGGAGAAGTCTTAGATTAATGGGTTCTAGTTCTCCCGACAACAATGGTGTTCCTACATCAGAAAATCCATTGAACACCTTCTTTACAAAAGGAGAAACACAAACTTTGCAAGATATCATACCTCCTCCAACTACAATGGAAGAACAAACATTTCATGATTTTGAGGATCATATTGATATAATAACACATGTACATGATGAACAAATAAGCAATCTTGATAGAGAACTAGCGGATTTCCAAGTATTTTTGGAAAAAGAAAGGATGGTAGAAGAAGTTGTGCCTGTCAAACTCATAATATAAGAGATCTATTAAAATTTGTTATGCATGTGACTAAATGTGCAAACATTATTAATAATGTGTCATCACCAACTCATACACAAGTATCGACACCTATACTGACTATTGGAATGTCTACTTTTACATCATCAATTCTCAATACTAATGCACATGCTTGTAGTAATGCTACCACTAGAGTTGGAATATCTAATGGCATCAATTCATAGAATTACAAGGCTGTGGGATTCAATTATCAAAACTTAGCACCTAGGGTGACTTCTTATATGAATAATCACTCTCAACCACCTATCCATTCCACCTATTCCCAACCACCCTTCACTTACAATTATTCTCAACCAACTTCCACTTATAATTGTTCTTAGCCTCCTTTCGTTATGACTCATAATCAATCACCTCAAAATCTCATGACCATAGCCTCTAATTCTCAAACTGCATCTCCTAATGATGCCCTCCTAAACCAACTCTTGCAAAGCATAACTTCCTTACAACAAAAGGTGACAAGATTGAAAAATTCTTCTCAACCTAATATAACAACTTATCATGCTCGCAATCCTCTATCTTTTGCAATCTTAAGAACTCCTATGCCTGAAAAGTTTGAGACTCCTCGCTTTGAAAAATATGGTGGTAAAGGTGATCCTAATACTCATGTGGTAGCATTCACGATGATGTGTAGTGATTTCTTCTTTGAAGAGGACTTGTTGGCAAAACTTTTCCCGTGATCTCTCAAAGACACTGCTTTGGAATGGTTTTGATCTTTGTCTTTGAATTCAATACATTCTTTCTCACAATTCATTGATCAATTCTTACAACATTTCCAAGAAAACATTGGACCTCATGCCTCATTGATTGATTTAGTTCATTGCAAGCAAGGTCCGAAAGAGAAGTTAACTGAGTTTATTAGTCGATATCAATCTCTCTATGCACAGATTCAATACCAAACGAATGATGAGGATGTTTAGAAGGTGTTTATTACAAATCTACAACCTAACATCTGTGATAAGATCCTCTTGATGAAGTACAACTCTTTTCAACATTTATGCACAGCTCTTCATGATTATTAGCTTTCAACCAGTCAGTATGAGAACCAAAACTCATAAACTCAAGGTGATCAAGCTCAAGCCAGAACATCTCAAAATAATTTTAAGAGGAACAACAAGAATTTCATTAAGATAAAAGGGTAGAATTCAAACAATTTTTTGCAAGTGTCCACTATCACTAATCCAAAGAGGGCACCGTTTCAATTTTGACAATAGAAAAGACAATTTACTCCAATATCTGATTCACTACATTCTATTATGAATCAAGCAATGAACAATAATCTCGTGAAGCTTCCTCCCATCAAAACATTGGATAGTAATAGAATACAAGGACCTCACTTTGATGCTAATGCTTTGTGTCATTATCATCGACAACAAGGGCATGACATTGAATGATGTATACATTTTAAACATGAAATTCAAGACCTCATCGACTTGAATGTGATGTAGGTAACTAGTGTGAATGACAATGGAAATAAGTCAGTGGCCCCTCTGAATCAAAATTTACAAATCTTTACTAATCCATTTCTTAAACATAGCGACAACAATATGGTAGAAAAAAACACAATTGAGCAAGAAGATGAATATCTAGATTATGATGAAATAGTTGGTATGATAGAAGTGGATAAGGAGAAGCTTGAAGACTCACCTTGTCCACGAGGAAAAGGTATCTATGCTGAGGTTCCTCTGTCATTATCCCTTCAAGGATTGGGGTCAACCAAGATGCACTATATTTACAAATTGAACAACCGCGAAAAGATATTATGATACAAGGAAAGGTTGCCACGATGGAAAATACCCCATTCCGCCGTGAAAAGATTAACAAGAAATCAAAGGATTAGAAAATAACAAGGCGATTATCATTAGTGGGAAATAGAAATGATTCCCCTCCTCACAAGCAACAAAAGGTTTCAAATATATAGGGATTTGAGAAACAAGCATCGCATGATTGTCCTAGAAATAAGAATCAATTAGGTACGGATTACTCACACTTTTTACAAAACTTGATGGAGCACCTTTCTAAGATATTCACAAGTTCAGACTCCTCTTAGATAAAATACAAATATATATCTATATATATGTGGCTAAGTGCAAGAAGATGGGGGGCCAAAAAGGGGTCTTAAGTGGCCACTTTTTTCTGAAATCAAGAAATGCTGGCCTTGGATGAGAAATTGAGTATAGTTACACTCAAAATTTTATGATGCAACAAAAACAATGTTCGTAGTGCTCCGAGTCTACTTTCTAAACTACTAATTTTTTTTTGAAAATGGTATAGATTAAGGGGTTGAAAAGAGGGAGCCATAGAAATTGGTGTTGTTTCTATCAAAAAAACATAACATCGCATGTTTTGTGGCTCCCTCAAAAGGTTAACTTTTTTTTAGTATTTTTAAAATCGCTTCAGTGAGAAATTAGCTAACAGCATGTAGTTTATGCCCAATTTTTCTGATAATTTTTTAATGAATATTTGTTTTTTTACTAATTTTCAAAGTGGACACATCCTGAAAAATAGAATTTTGGCCGTGCTACCCCTATAAATTTTGAAAACTAATTGAAAATCATTTTTTTCTTTAAATATGTGTAGAATGGAGTCTAGTTTCTAAAAATGTAATTTTTTTTAAATTTCAATGAATGATTAATTTACAATGAAAAAAAGACCAAAAACGGACACACAAACAAAAGAAATTAAAGATGAAAGGCTTAACATTGTCAAAATGTGAAATAAATTACATCATTAAATAGCTAAGAGAAAGCCTAACATTACCTAGGTGTTCGATTTGTTTGACCTTGAAACATGTGCAAATCTGAGGACCTTAGCACAGACGAAACAATGTGAAATCCTATAGAATATGCAAAAACATGTCTTTGGAAATTGGGAAGGCACTCCAAGCCTTTGGGTTAGAAAGCCAAAGCAAATCCCAAGCCTAAGGATTGGGATTCCCAAAGAAAAATATAAAGCGAGTGTGTTATAACGTGCTCGCATTATGTTTTGTTTTGCATTTTTTCCCTTTTCGCAAAACTTTGCCTGATGTTTGTCATGTTTGACATAACAGGAGTGTGTTATAATGCGCTCATGTTATGTCTCCCTTGGAATGTTTTATCTTCAAGGTTATTAAGCATGTATGTATGTATACTTGTATGTATGTATGTATGTATGCCTATATGTATGTATGTATGCCTATATGTATGTATGTATACTTATATGTATGTATGTATATATGTATGCTTGTATGTATGTATGTATGTATGTATGTATATATGTATGCTTGTATGTATATATGTATGTTTGTATATATGTATGTATGCATGCTTGTATGTATGTATATATGTGTGCATGTTTGTATGTATGTATGTATGTTGAAGGTTTAGGGTTGAGAGATTAGGGTTTAGGGTTGAGGGCTTAGGGATAAGGGATTAGGGTTTAAGGTATAGTGTCAAGGGTTGAGGGTTTAGGAATAGGGATAGTGTTTAGGATTTATGGTTGAGGGATTAGGGTTTAGGGTTGAGGTATTAAGGTTTAGGGTTGAGGGATTAAGGTTTAAGGTTGAGGGTTGAGAGTTTAGGGTTTAGGGATAGGGTTTAGAGTTTAGGAATAAGGGATTAGGGTTTAGGACCTTAAGTGATTAGGGTTTAGGTTTGACGCTTTAGGGATAGCATTTAGGGTTGAGGGTTTAGGGATAGGGTTTAGAGTTTAGGGATAAGGGATTAGCGTTTAGGACCTTGAGGGATTAGGGTTTAGGGTTGAGGCTTTAGGGATAGCGTTTAGGGTTGAGGGAATAGGGTTGAGGGTCAAGGGATTAGGGTTAAGGTAGAGTGTTGAGGGTAGAGGGATTAGGGATAGGGTTTAGGGATAAGGGATTAGGGTTTAAGGTATAGTGTCAAGGGTTGAGGGTTTAGGAATAGAGATAGTGTTTAGGGTTTAGGGTTGAGGGATTAGAGTTTAGGGTTTACAGATAAGGGATTAGGGTTGAGGGTTGAGGGATTAAGGCTTAGGGTCAAGGGATTAAGGTTTAAGGTTGAGGGTTGAGGGTTTAGGGATAAGAGATTAGGGTTTAGGGTTGAGTCTTTATGGATAGCATTTAGGGTTGAGGGATTAGGGTTGAGGGTTTAGGGATAGGGTTTAGAGTTTAGGGATAAGGGATTAGGGTTTAGGACCTTGAGGGATTAGGGTTTAGGGTTGAGGCTTTAGGGATAACGTTTAGGGTTGAGGGATTAGGGTTGAGGGTTTAGAGATAGGGTTTAGAGTTTAGGGATAAGGGATTAGGGTTTAGGACCTTGAGGGATTAGGGTTTAGGGTTGAGGCTTTAGGGATAGCATTTAGGGTTAAGGGTCGAGGGATTAGGGTTAAGGTAGAGTGTTGAGGGTAGAGGGATTAGGGATGGGGTTTAGGGTTGAGGGATTAGGGTTTAGGGTTGAGGGTTTAGGGATAAGGGATTAGGATTTAAGGTATAGTGTCGAGGGTTGAGGGTTTAGGAATAGGGATAGTGTTTAGGGTTTAGGGTTGAGGGATTAGGGTTTAGGGATAAGAGATTAGGGTTGAGGGTTGAGGGATTAAGGTTTAGGGTTGAGGGATTAAAGTTTAAGGTTGAGAGTTGAGGGTTAAGGGTTTAGGGATAGGGTTTAGAGTTTAGGGATAAGGGATTAGGGTTTAGGACCTTGAGGGATTAGGGTTTAGGTTTGAGGCTTTAGGGATAGCGTTTAGGGTTGAGGGATTAGGGTTGAGGTTTGAGGGTCGAGGGATTAGGGTTTAGGGTTGAAGGTTTAGGGTTTGAGGGATTAGGGTTTAGGTATGAGGGTTTAGCGATAAGGGATTAGGGTTTAAGGTATAGTGTCAAGGGTTGAGGGTTTAGGAATAGGGATAACGTTTAGGGTTTAGGATTGAGGGATTAGGGTTTAGGGATTAGGGATAAGAGATTAGGGTTGAGGGTTGAGGGTTGAGGGATTAAGGTTTAGGGTTGAAGGTTTAAGGTTGAGGGTTTAGGGTTTAGGGTCTAGGGATAGGGTTTAGAGTTTAGGGATAAGGGATTAGGGTTTAGGACCTGAGGGATTAGGGTTTAGGGTTGAGGCTTTACGAATAGCATTTAGGGTTGAGGGATTAGGGTTGAGGGTTGAGGGATTAAAGTTAAGGTAGAGTGTTGAGGGTAGAGGGATTAGGGATAGGGTTTAGGGTTGAAGGTTTAGGGTTGAACGTTTAGGGTTAAGGGATTAGAGTTTAGGGTTGAGGGCTTAGGGATAAGGGATTAGGGTTTAAGGTATAGTGTAGAGGGTTGAGGGTTTAGGAATAGGGATAGCGTTTAGGGTTTAGGGTTGAGGGATTAGGGTTTAGGGTTGAGGGATTAAGGTTTAGGGTTGAGGGATTAAGGTTTAAGGTTGAGGGTTGAGGGTTGATTGTTTAGGGATAGGCTTTAGAGTTTAGGGATAAGGTATTAGGGTTTAGGGTTTATGGATCAGGGTTTAGGGTTTAGGGATAAGGAATTAGGGTTGAGAGTTGATGGATTAAGGTTTAGGGTTGAGGGATTAAGGTTTAAGGTTGAGGGAGAGGTAGAGAGGTGAGGGGGAGTGATAGGTGAGAGGTAGAGAGGTGAGAGTGAGAGATAGGTGAGAGATAGAGAGGTGGGAGATAGAAGAAATACATGGAGAAATGAATAATATGGATTTTTCTATAGCATGCCAAAATGTGCTTGTGTTATAACGCAAGGCGTTATAATGCAAGTGCATTTTGGATTTCTATAGAAATAGTAAAAAGGCCTAGACCCCCGTGATCGAGGCCCACATATTTTATTTTCTTCTATTTATGCGCATGTTCTGACAAAAAAAAAGTGTTTTCATGTTGTTGGGAAGTTCACATGGACATTTTTCACATTCTACCACATTTTCATGAACTTTCCACCACCTTTTTCTTCTTTTCCAACTTAAGAAGGAGGAAATAACATGTAGTTTTCACATCAAATTTGATATATATCAATTCAAGTTTCAATTTTTGTAGTGTTGCAATGTTAATTGTGATTGAATTGTAGGAATTTAATATATTAAGCAATGCCAGCAACAACTCCATAATCACCTTGAGCATCAAGGGCCTTATCATTCAACCAAATGTCTTCCCAGAAGTTGATAGAATTACCAGTCCCCAGTTTCCATCTGAGTCCTTGTTTGAGTAAACTTTTGGATTTCAGCATTTTATTCCAAATAACAGAGCCCTGAGGAAGCCCCTCCTGATGAAGGAAACTAATGTTATCAGTTCCATGAAGATACTTGGCTTGCATAATGTCCCCCCACTCTTTATTATTATGAACCAAATTCCAGTTTATTTTGGAAAGGAGGGATTTATTCATGTTCCTGATAGATCTAATGTTAAGACCACCATGAGATTTGGGAAGACAAACTTTTTCCCAGCTAACCAGAGACATTCTTTGATATTAGAATAAAATAAAATAAAATATTGTTAATAAAATATATGCACTAAAAAATGAGATCTATGAAACACATAATACATTTCTTTGATATTGTTATAAAGGGAAATCCTTAAATTCATTTTAGAATATTGTGGGAGAGAAGGGAATCATCTTATGACATTGTGATTTAGAATTGCATTATCATTACATCCACATCTAGGAGGATAAAATGTGTATTTGCATGGCTACTTGAAGTGTCTTCAAATTTGTACAAATTGTTGAAATGATTCCGAGGGTTTCGATAAGACAAAAAAAGGGGAGCATGTCACCTCCCACACTTAATATAGGAAAATCTACTAGTGTCTACTAGCACCACCATGTTCAAATAGTCAAGGAAAACAAGGTTTGATAAGATAAAAAGTACTTAGCATGAATATATAAACACAAAAACCATTTTTACATTGTGGAAATGACTTAAAGAAAAGTACAATCAATTGAATTGTTGGCGCCAAATTAAAAACATTCCTTTAAACATAAGGGATTTAATTCAAAAGGAGCTGACCTGTCAAGGATGACTCATCATACTAAGAGAGACAGTTTTTTCCATCGGTTTTGTTGGAAGTTACTGACGTGTATCTTGAAGTACATGTTTTTATGTACTTTGTTACTCAATGTCATTTCAGCATTATTACTGCCTTGTGTTAAGGTGAGTTGCTTACTTGCTAATTATAGAAAATTCCTGATTATTATGTTCGAGCATGAGAAGGGCAGGCTTCAATTGGTTTTTCGAAAGGCTGCTCTTATTAATGATAATTCGTGCAGCCCTATTATCATAATTCCTTATCAAGCTAATTCTTTTACCTTTCACAATTAGTCTGTGAATTTCTGGTTTTGGGGGTTCTGTGTTATTGTTTGGAAGGCTAAAATGGGAGGTGATCAGATTCGAACGGAGCCTATTTCTTGTTGAGAATTCAAGGACAATGATGTGGTCTGGCACTACTACAAGGAGGGTGGTATCAGCCCTTTTCTAGAACACCTTAATGGTTATGACGAGAATCTGTTGGAACAATTTGCTCGCTCCTGGCTAAACCGTAGAGTCACTATTGGGAGAATTGGATTTGAGATTTCTGAGAATGTTATTGCTATGGCGACTGGTCTTTCTACTAAGGGTACCAAACTACAAAGGAAAGCGAAAGTGGTGGACCATTATAATCAGAAGTTATTCTTTAGGGAAGGTGAAGAACTTGTTCCCTACCAGGGAGGGTTTGATCGGGCCAAGCTACCAGAGCTGTGAGATGAAATGTGTTTCCTCCTCATGAAATACTTCACCCTAGAGGGTCGGTTTACTAGGTTTTACAATTACCACCTTCCTTTGCTTAATCATGTTAGACGCAATGCTTACATTAGTTTTCCGTTCTATTTATTGTCTTCTCTTGAGCATTCGGTCTTTAGGGCTACTACTAAGTCGGCTAAGAAATCCTCCAAGAAACCCGTGCCCCTACACCAAGGTCTTATCCTCTGCTTATACAATTTTCATCTTGCTTTGGAACCGCCTAAGCCTATCTAGACCCATAGTGGTGAGATTTCTGCCAATCCTGATGATACTACCATCTTTGAAGAGCTTGAGCCTTGCCCCTCCCCTACTTCTCATAAATTGAAAGGGGTTTCTTTTTCTCTGTCCAATGAGGAGACTACCATTGTGACCATTACGCACACTCTGGCCTCTAAAGGGAGTGTGAAAAGTAAGAAGAGGAAAATAAGGGAGGTAGAAGAGGATACCGTGGGGGATGCTATGGGGACCCCTATAAATCTTTGCAGTACTCCTGTGGGACCTGGCAGTAAATCTATTCTGTCTGCTAAAGAAAAGGAGGGTTTCTCTTCTGGGGTTAGGAGGTCGGGTAGGATTGCTGGTAAGCCTGCGCCCAAAGATAAACTTATTGATTATTCTGAGAGTACTTTTGATGCCTCCACTCAGGGGAATGATACTAAGGACCTTGAAGTTCATGAGATCTTCGAAGATGTTGAGGGCAAGAATGTGGATAAACCGACTGATGTTTCGGGAGGTGTTGTCGCTGACTATGAGGACAATGTTGACGAAGGGGGGAAGATGTTTGTGGAGGAAGCTGCTGATGAGACCGAGGGAAGTGATGGCCACAGGCATGACATTGTTGTCTTAAGGGGTCGTGTGGAGAAGCTAGAATAGTTAATAAGCAATGTGCTCAGGCGTACTGTGTTGCTTAATCTTTCTGTGTTGCAGGACATTGGGACTACTGCTGCTGATGACAAAGAGGAGAATTTCAAAAAGTTGGATGAATTTATTGAATCTTTGGCTAAAAGATGGGAGAATGTTTCTCCCTAGTACTGTTTTATATTATGCTATATGTTCTCTACTACTTTATATCTACTATCTTTAGTCTGGTTATGTTGTCTATGTTGTTTATGCTGGTTAAGCGGGTTATGCTGTAATTGTTTCGAGGCTCTTTTGTTCTTTTGCCTCTAGGGTTTCTTTTTGCTATATTGAAGGGTTTGGCCCCTTGTTTTAGCTGCCTTATAATATTAAAAACATTATAGATTGGTTGAAAGTATTGTTGTTACTAATTCTATTTGAGTGTTATTCACTTTAACGTTGAAAAGGAAGCAAGTGGTGAAAAACTCAAATTGTTGAGGAGTTTGATGCAAGAAGAAAAAAACACTACATAATTAGGTACTCTCACCATTTGAATCTCTATTTTTTAGGTATGTCAAGTCTTTACATGCATTTTCTTTACATTTTCCTTAATTCTATTTGAATTACTTTATCATGCTTTATCATACATGTTTATATCACTTGTATGGTTTACATATTTTGTGTTTATATCAATCTCACTTTTTTGATTTTATAGTTCATCTGCCTTGTCTATGCTTCCACATTTTGCATACATGTCTTACATTTTACATTTATAGTTCATCATAGTTCTTACTACCCAAAGAGCTTAGTCATCACACACAAATGTCCTTATAATAGACTATGTTTTAAATTAGTTCATGGTATGCATAATAAAAGATATCTTAAAGGTCAACATTAATTAAAATAGACACAATCATGATCAAGAAAGCAGCCTACAATCTCACATGGTGCCATGTATATTTTCTACACTTGGGCTCTTTAATAATTATGTGCAATAATGAATTAAATAGACCTTAACATACCATGATGTCAAACTATACAAGAATAAATCCTTACAACATATAAATATACAATCCCTTAAGCATAATGAAATACTATTATCTTATCATAACAAGTTAAAATACAAATGAATAGGTGCCAAGATCATACAAGTAAATCCCAATAGGCTTAATCCAATCATGATCCATGCTATGCTACATTATTCTTCATGTTGATAGTTCCTACAAACCTTGTATACCAAATGTTTCCATTCCCATATCTATGACAATGTGCCAAGTTAAATACTACAAACCAATCACATTGCCATGGAATTGATATAGGGTCTCAAGATAGTTCAGTCACAACAAAGTGCAAAGTTCAACATGAGTGTCTCCATGAAAATTATAATCCTTAAGACTGATCCTCTTGGTTGTCATAACATCATAATGTGAAGATAAGGGACTATTGTCACACATCGAAAAATCAGTCCTTACCTCATGCCCTAGTGTGATGTCTCCCATGATCTCAATCATCTCTCCTTTCATGACTAGATGGTTATCAACAAGTGCTGGCCCACGAGATGTCTCTAAGTGAAAATCAAGTGTATCACGTGTCCTAAATTTTATCCCATGGCTGTAAGTTGAATCTTCATGTGTGAGGAGATGATCTCTATCCACAAGTAAGCGTAGGTAGTTTGATGCCACTAGCACCAAGGCCTCCCCCACATCTTCAACCTTGTAGTCAACATGAAGTCCCATGTACTCTTCACTTGTAGCCTCAATAGGTGACTCTCCTTTGTCCTTATCCTCATAGGACTGAAGTGAACTTTGTACCATAATGCTTTGTATGGCTACAATAACATTGTGCAATAATGCTTTGTATGCTTTGTACCTATTCTGGTTGAGTGACATTTACTCTTCTACATGATGATTGTATGTACATTTTGTATGAAGGGTTGAATGACATATATTTCAGTTATTTGTATGGATTCATTTCTTAGGAACTAGTATTTGTCTCTTTATCATGCTACAGATAAATTCTCCGTCATGCCAAGGAAATGATCAAGAATTAAACCAACACAGGAAGAGATAGAAGCTAAGAATGCAAAGAAAGCATCGTCTATGAGGGAACTTCGTGAGAAGAGGAAATTGGACATGATAAATGAAGACATGCCAATTGAAGAGGAACTGCAACCATCAAGTATTGGTGACACAAAGGGAACGAACACAAAAACTTCGTGCTATGAGAGATTTGAATACCGTAGTTGGAGACACATCCTCTACCACAAGTCAACATGTAGGGACGCCATCTACCACATCTCAAGTTGAGAGTACATCATCACTCACATGTGAGGAAGGAGGCATGCCATCATTCCCACCTCAACCTCAAGGTATGTCATCTATTCCATCTTCGATCAATGGTATACCATCTAGCCTATCTCATTTAAATATTGATGAAATTCCAAATGTTGAGTTGAATTTGCCTATCTTAACACCACCTAGAATTTTGCATAGAAAGCCAAAGTATTTGATTGATATTGATGAGAATATTTTGCAGCCAATGGAAGGTAAGATTCCAAAACACACTTGTAGAAGATATGCTCATAAGATTTAGAGATTGTTCTTTGAAAAGTTAAATGAGACCTCAAGATGTCAACTATTTATTGAAATGATGTGAAGTATAAAGTATAGGTCCATCATGAAGATTCTTGGGTTGAGAACATCCGAGGATTCAAGTGAAAAATCTATTGTCAAGAATCTAATGAGTGCATATGAGAGTGTGGGTAACACCTCACGCACAAAAGATAGTAATGCAACACAGCATGTCATTACATCGACTATAGTAAGTAGTCAAATGAGGAAAGCTCATCTCATTAGAAAGATGAATCAAGCATTGAGAATTAATAGGAAAACTTTATCAAGAGCCATTGGAAGGCACCAAAGTTATTGCAGATGAAGATAACAAAGAGGGAACAGATTATTACTTGTGTCGTTCTATTGAGGCCAAAAAGAAATTGGAGGCCCTAATTACAGATGGAGAAAACATTGAATACCCTACAGGCTCAGAGGTTGTAACTAGAACATGGCTTAGAAGGTACCCACATAAGAGTGTTAATATTTGGTTATTTCAGGACTTTGACACGCATCGGAAGATTCTTCATTACTTGAACCTTATCGTGGCATCCAATGTTCATTTGATACAATTTTGGGGTAGACCTTTGAACAAGACCTTGTGGAAGGTGTGTGAGTCTGACCATGAGGCAATACTTGACACAATACAGAGTAGAGCAGACCCAAATGGTTCGTTGGATTAATTTGTAAGTATTCACATTGATTTTGTAAAGTCATGTTACATTGATTTGTAAGTTTACATAGGTTTGTCATTTTTTATTTGCTACTAAATTTTTACACATATACAGTGAATATTGTGATGAATATGTTTGTAATTGATGTCAAACTGCTTGGATGTTAGTAATTGAGTAAGGAATGCATAATTGTGCAGGTCTATTGGTTGTCTATTGTTTGATGATACCATTATGCTTTCAGGATATGTTGTTGGGTCTTGTGATATAAAGACACTTTCTTCTTCATAGACTATGTGATGTGATGCATAGAGTTGTAGTGCTTCAAGACAAGGCATGAACTTGAATAGTGAAGATCTCACTCAAGCAATGGTATGAACTTGATTTGTTTTCTATGGTATACATTTGATGTTTGCATCATCATCATCTTATGCTTCATGGGGTTAGATCTAAGTGATGGATTAAGTTGATCATTATTGGTCTTAATCCTATTCACTCTGTTGGCAAGAGACATTGTTCTGATGGATGTTTGATTGTTGTCATTGATGGCAACAAGACAAAGTGTACCAGTATGGAAAAGAGACCTCACTCCAGAAGAAGATTTGGCTAAGTATGGGAAGTATGCAAAGTAATAGTATTTGTGGTGGTATGTCTCCGTAGTTAATGGAATTTGTATGTGGATCAGGTATGTTGTTCATAACTACCTAGTGATCACTTGTTTAAGTCTCCAAATCCTGACTTCCTCCGGTAGTCATATGAAGAAATGTCTAAGTTCAGGTAAACAAAGTTAAAGCAAAAATAGTGCACAGTTTAGAAGAAAAATGGTCCACATTCCTCCGCTATAAAAAAATTTGTCTTGTGGTTCTAGATTAAGAAAGATACATATCATGGCTACCTAAATCCAGAGCTGTAGCTTCTGAAGTTCTTTTGGTCTCTTGCTACAAGATGTTCTTTACTAGCTTGCAGTTTAACAGTGTTTCCCAGTGATAAGACAATAGTTTTGAGTTCCGCATTTCTCAACGGTTGATTATAATGTTATGCTGCTTTGAAGGTATGATAAGAGATCAATGATGAATGTTGAGTATGTTTTTTAGAGTCTCATTTGATCCGCAATGGAAGTTATGTTGTGACAGTTGAACTGATCAAGTATGTTCATGAGGAACAAGCCGACAGGCATGGCAGATCTATATGCGGAGAAGCTATATTGTTTGAACAATCAATCTAAGTGATTGAATGATTAATGCCAACTCATATGAAGACTATTGTATGATTGTTTGGGTCCGCTATGAATTTTGGTGAATGAATTTGGCCGACAAGCTACTTAAGGTATGACTACATGCTACACCTTTTTAGGCCAACCTAATATGAAGATCTTAAGTGTTGTGGATATATATATGGGATCAAATTCAGTGTTTTAGGTGTGTGTTGTGAATGTGAACATATGTATGTGCAATATAGGAAGTAAGGTGATTTTGTGGAAGCATTAAGAGAAGAAAAAGAGATCTTGTTCCCATGTAAAAGTAGAGCAGTCAAAGATGAAGAGTTTTGAGATAGTATTTCTATGCTTCATTGGAGCTGTAACCATGCATGTGTAGATGCAATTTGAGCAGTTCAATATGGCAGTGAGAAATTCTTCCTTCTTTCTTTCTCTAGGCAGTGAGCCTATTTTGGCAGTGACCCTTTCTTGCAGTGAGCATTTCTCTAGGTAGTGAGCCTTCTTGTAATTCAGTATTGTGCTATCATAATATATTGTGAGCTAACACTCACCGTGGTTTTTCCCTTTTTGGGTTTTCCACGTAAAAATCCTAGTGTCCATGTGTTATGTCTTTATGGTTGATGTTCCTATGCTTATTCTGCTTTCATATTATTAACTTTGTAAATTGGATTAATAAACTTGTTAAGAAGTGGTTTTGTAGAATACTGATTCACCCCCCCTTATGTATTCCTTACTATCAACAATTGGTATCAGAGCAAAGTTCCTTGGAAGAAGCCTAACAGCTTGAGGAAGATCTGGGAGAGTTCACTCATGGCAGCCAAGAGATTTGGAAACTTATCAAACAAATGTTGAATTGGAAGCAAATCTTGCTGATCTTGAAAAATCTGAAACATAAATTAGGGATCTAAAGGATAAAATTCAAGAAGTTGATGAATGCATCTTAAAGCTAAAGGAACAAGTCAAGAAATTTAAAGAAAAATATAGAGATGTTAGTGAACAATTGATATCAGCAAATGAGATCCTGGATGATTTGAAAGTGGAAGTTATTAAAAGAGCTAAAGCAAAAGAAGATCTAAATCTGGTGGTAAATAGCAAGATAGAAGAATGTGTCAAACTAGAAAAATAAGTTGTGAGCCTGAAAGTAAATTTGGAAAAAGCCAAGAGCTATGAAGAAAAATTCAAGATAAGTTCTGCAAAACTTGATGAGATGATTGTCAGTCAAAAGAGTCCAAATGACAAGCAAGGCTTGGGATTTGAGAAAGGAGAAAGCTCTAAATCAAGTCAAAAAAAAATTCAGATGAAGAAAAAAAAAGGGAACCAATTTCAGAATCAAATAAGAAGACCTAGAAGATCTCTGGTCAGACAGCCAAATGCTCAAAGGTACCCATCTTTCAATGGCCATTGTTTTAATTACAAAAAGTTTGGTCATAAAGCTACTCAGTGTAGGAGTAGAATAGA
The DNA here is from genome assembly GCA_027924645.1 of Cunninghamia lanceolata. Classification (NCBI taxonomy): domain Eukaryota; kingdom Viridiplantae; phylum Streptophyta; class Pinopsida; order Cupressales; family Cupressaceae; genus Cunninghamia; species Cunninghamia lanceolata. The sequence continues at coordinate 14,325,759 of BSBN01000641.1, forward strand.
TCAAAATGTTCCATCATTCTTTGGTCAATGCTTCAATTGCAAGAAAATTGGTCATAAATCAAATGAATGCAGAAATTTGGTAAGGAATGGTTCTTACAATACAAGGAATAGTCAATGATTCAATGGAAAGTGTTTTGCATCCAATAGATTTGAACATATGGCTACTCAATGTAGATCAAATCCAATCAATAGAAGGAATGAAGGACAAAGGAATATGGTATGCTACAATTGCAATAAGTTTGGACATATTGCAAGAGTTTGCAGAAGGAAGAATGTGAAAACAAACTGCCATGTTGAAGATAGGAAAACAGAGCAAAGGAATGATAAAGGAAAAGAAAAAGTTGATCCAATTGAAACGAAGAAATAAATGAGCAAGATTTAGATCAAGAAAGATGTGATTGAATTCAAGGATGAATCCACACCAGCATCTAGTGCAGATACTTCCTCTAGGAAGTAAGTTGGGAGCTCTGGCTTAGGGTGAACTATGTTGAAAATCCAAAACCCCCAGCCAGAAAGTTAGTACTCGAATTCGGTACTAAGGTATGTTATGAAGAATCATATGAGAAAACTTTTGAAAGAAATTCTGGTAGAAGAAGATCCAATGCAAAGGATTGTGAAGCAATTTAGATTGACTGTGAGTGTCAGAAAAGTGCTTGACAAGTTTTTGAAATAACATTCATGACACTTAGGTTTCAGCATGCGAAGGTTAAAAGGAGTTGTATCCAAAGGAAAAATCATTTTGCATTCTAAGCTCTAAATTGTCCAAGGAAAACCAAAGCAAGATTCAAAAGCGACTATAGTATTCTCCAAAGCATTTCAAGGCAAGATCAAGTTCAACCCTAATCCAGTCAAAGAGGTATTTTCTATTTGAAACCCTTTCTCAAATTTGCTTGATTATTCGTAGAAATGGCAACACCTCAAGTAGTGGATATCACTAAGTGGCCCTGACCAAAATTCAAGAAAACCCGTTCAAATCAATCAAAGTCGATCAAATGGGTACATTTCCATATGTTCCATGCAAAGTTATGCATGCGAAGGATGTTAGGGCATATATACATGTTGCCCTAGAGGAATTTGGTGATAGCAGGTTTTCTGATCTATATTTGAAACACTTAGGGTAATAAGAATCTCGATCTGAAGGAAGAATATAAAGCATTGGAAGAGAAGAAATTCATTCAGTACATGGAATTCCCAACTTTTGCAGAGGATGAATGGGTCTGATATGTATTGAGCAGGGTTCATGATGAATTCATGTGGCTTGAGAGACCTTTTAAGATTACAAAAGATGCTATAAGGGTAGTAACTAGATTAAGCTCCATCGGATCAATACCATTGCTGAAAGATGTGAAAATGATATAGTAATGGCGGCCATCTGAGAAAAATTTGACAAAAGGGCACTAAAAATCAATGACATTGAAGACCATGTAGTAAGGTTTGCATCCATGGTTATTGGGTATAAAGTTTATTTCTCAAACCAGGAGAATTCAATCTCCGATACTGCAATCTACACAACATTTAAGATGATTAAAGAAGATGCAAAGTATGATCTTTGTGAACTACTCCATCAACAACTGATGGAAAATTTAAGGAAAACCAAAGAGGAAAAATATTCCTTCAAGTATGGTACGTTGATTATCTGTTTGTTCTTCTACTTCATGCAAGAGTTTCTAGGTATGAAGAATCTATTCTAGACAAGTGATAAACCCGTTGCATTTCAAATTAGAAATCATCTTAATAGCATAAGTAGCTATGATACCCAGAACACAACCCTATGGGGCTATTTCTAAAACTTTCAGAAGTTAATGTAAACTAGAGAAAGGATTCCTAGATTAGTAGTTGAAAAGTATAAGGACACTATCTACTTTATTGTGACAAAAGATCAATGCTTGATGGAGGCCGTTGATCCTAGAATGGTATGGGTCATGCATATGGGATATGAGGTAGACGGAGGAGTATTGGAAAATTATGCCCAAAATATATTAAGTAAACCCAGAGACCCCAATGAAGAAATATTTGGGACTTATGAGGAATTGTATGCTAAAATCCATGTTGAGGTAAGAAAACCAGAAATCTCCAAGAAAATGCGGAGAGTGGTAGAGGATTTTTCCCTGAGACAAGGCTTCACAAAAGAACAAGTGGAAAAGGCAAGGGAAAAAGCACCAGCTGAAAAGGAAGCAAAAGAAAAGAGAAAGAGTGAACTAGATAGAGCTTTGGTAGAACCCAAGGGTAAACCAGACAAACCAGAGGCATCAAGAAGGAGAACTAGAGGATCTACCTCTACAGAAGCTGCATCTATACCCTCTGATCCTACACCATCTGCAAGTGTGGAGATGCATGTAAGCATTGAATTTGATGAACAAGAAAAAGAGTCAGATGTAAAGTGAAGAAAATGAAAATTGAGGCTACCAAAGCCTCCAGGAGTAGCAAAAAGAAGCCTACTAGTAAGAGAAAATATGAGAAAAGGCAAAAGCAAGATGTGCCTAAAACTATAGAAGCTACTATATTTTTAGAGGATGTATTGAAGGCCATAATAGTTGATGGAAATTTAAAGCCCATAGCTCAACTGTATGATGAGTATAATGATCTGGACAAAAGAATTATTGAGACTGTTGTTGTCAGATATTTGGACATTTACAACAAAGCCCTTATTGAGATAATCATCGATCTTCCAGATACCTTGGGTAGTATTATGTTTGCAAGAAAGGAAGTGGCCATGGCAAAGGACATTGAGCTTAGAGAACACACATTAATAAAACTATGTCCTAAAATTACTTCAGAGGAAAAAGTGAAAATCTTCAAAGCACTTCATGACAAATTCAGGACAAAAAGAAGAATGAACGCTCTTATGGGAGGAGATATTGAAAAGGTGGTAAAAGAAACTGAAGAAATCACTCTGAAAATGTTGAAGAAATTTAATCTCCCTACCATTTATGACAATGAAGAAGCAACCAATGAAGACACATCTGTTCCGGATATAAGCCAGGACCAAGGACCGATTAAGAGTGATCAATCCCCTAACATTGATACATTGGATATGACAAATCAAGGCAAATCTTAGACTAATCTTCCTCTAGAGCAATAGGCTGATATTGATAAGAATAAAGAACAGATAACGAGCCTTGCACCGGAGCAAAACATTGATCGTCAAGAGAACATAGACATGGATCCTCCAGAACAAAGTCAAGAAGAAGTATCTGGTAGAGCAATAGACACTGCAGTTGTCTTAGTTGATTCTAAGAGACAACAAGATCTAGATGAGTTTGAACTTCTTCAAGGACCAATTAATTTGGCCTCAATGTCACTTGTGTATAAATTCAAACTAGGATCAATTGTTCAAGCCAAAGCACATGAAGAAATGCTCAAATCACATATCCAAGATAGCAAATTGATCAATGATGTCGACATTTCAAAAGGATACCCCATTATCCTCTGTTGATTAACTCAAGGGTCTATTAAACTCTATAAGTACACATTTTGAATCTTTTGTAAAATCTGCAGAAGCAAAAGTTAGAAAAGAGTTTGATGAGAAGAGATTCGTTGAGTTAAAGACTATGATAGCAAAATATAAAACTCTGTTAGAAAATGGAATAAAAGGCATATAGAGTGCCAATGAAGAAACATGTAAAATATACAAATTTTGCTTATCTTGGCTAGAAATTACAAAGGAATTGTGATAGGTAAAAATCAAGTTAATAAGATCAAGCATATAATTGAAAACCTAATCCTACCACCATCAAAGAATCGAATCCAAGTGAAATCAAAAGCATGCAATTCAAGAACAATATCACCTAGATTGTATGATTCCTTGTTTATGATGTGGATTTTCTCTAAACAATGAACAATTATGAAGATAAAATCTGCCATGATGGATGGATGATAATGATAATATGCTAGATGGATGCTAAAATGCTCAATATGCTCAAGATGATAATGTAGATGCTATATGAAAATGATGGATAGATCTAGTATGGAATGAGAGGGAGTTTATATAGACTTCAACCAAAATCAATCAATGGTGGAGATTTGGTGGCTATGTGAATGGCTAAGATGAATTGATAGTCATAGGTGAATGTGTAGATGACAAGTGGAGGGAAGATAAGGCTTATGTGTGACCGTGTACATAAAAAGTACTAAATGTGAAAGATATTAAATAAAAGATGTAGTACCACACATGTCGGCTTATGAAGATAAATGATAAGGGAAATTAATTAAATAAATAAGATTTATTTAATTAAAATAGATAGAAATAAAGATAATTAAATAATTATAGATTATTTAATTATAGATTAGAGGAAATAGAAGAAATAGATAATGAATTAATTAAATAAATATGAATTTATTTAATTAATAGAAGAAATAAGGGATAGGGAAATTGCTCAAGTGTGTTAGACAAATGCAGATGATAGCTAATGCAATATTTGATATTAATGATAATTAGGTCAATTTTGGGTGTTTACATTTTGCTCCTCTTTGATACAATATTCGTTAGAACATCGTGTCAAAGACAATACGATGATTTTCTTGATAATCAAGGTGATGCCCCAGTGTAACTGACAGGTGATGCCCCCTCGAGAGGTAAGCCAAGCTAACCAGGAAGGGTTGGGTTGACTCGTGATAGGATGAAAGGATAGAAACAAGGTTGACACGAAGAAAACCAGGGATTGGATGGGATAAATTGGGATGATGTAGAAGAAAATAGACTTTGGTATAGAAGAATTAGGGTCTCTTAGAAGAAATTAGGTTTCAGAATTAAGGTTTGGCTCTAACACACTTGTTTTGTAGGATGAAGATGAGGAAAATGTTGAAAGAGGAATGAGGAATGAAGATGAAGAGAATGATCAATCTTGGTTGAGGACTACATAGGATAATGATAGAATGGATAAACGATATGATAGCTTTGACATAATTGCTCATATAAGTAGAGAAATGCAATCCTTATGTTTGATATGGCATATGGATATTATGCACCAGGGTATAAAAGACCAAGGTGTCAAGGTATCCAATGCATAACTAGCATACTACAATCTTGTCTAAACGCATGAGGTCAAGATGTTGAACCACCATACGCAAGATATGAATAGAAGCTAGTGTTCTGGGATGAACTTTAACGCTACAAGTAAAGGTTTGAGCTTATCTCCACTATACATAATGACACCTTGTTGGTTATATGTATGGAGCTTGTTCTTAACATAGAATAGTCTCAATGCATAAGAGATTGTTTAGCTTTTCGGATGCAAGAGAGATTGATATGTAAGATGCTAATCCCAACACATACAAGATACCAATACACATAGGAAGAGAATAAGATCATCCCGCAGACACAGCATACGAAAGTAATAGGACCATGCCCCAATCCTTACTTCATCGCAATGTACCAAGATATAGATAGATCAAGGCAGTCTTGATTAGGCATAGAAAAGGGACAAAAGATAAAACAAAAGATACTGTCATCACGTTCTCTTGCCAAATTTAAGTGCTCTTGGATGGATTAAGCTGGCACCTTGTTGAGAGGAAAGTTGTATCCTATTGAAGGCTAAAGATGTTGATAAAATGCTATAGCAAATGTTGGCTTAAGGCATGTAGACAAATAGCTTTTGGCTTATCCCAGATTTGTTAAAGTGCTTAAGCTTTCACTGATACACATAGTTTGCTTCTTTCTTGAGCTAATCAAAGAGAAGAAGATGGAAGATGAAAGAAGATGAAGATGGGGTGGATCGCCTGTGCTTGCATACTAGATACTTTCTTCGTATTCCAGACTGCCTACATACCCTATGTCCACAGGATCAAAGCACATTACAATGATGATGATACATGATGAATATGTAGTTCTAGGTTTATTGATGATGTAAGTGATGAAAGATAGAAGAAAGGAAGATGAAAGATTAGAGGATGTTAGAAGAAAAGGAAAGATGGATAATTAGAGAGGGGCTATTGTCTATGCCTGAATCAAAGTGCTTCATTCACATCTCAGATTGCCTAGATACCCTGTATCCACGGGATCAAGGCTTTGAACGATAGAGATGAGATGTAGTTCTTGCTTATTGTGTTGATGGTTGATGTCATGTGATCAACTTTATTGCTTAGATTTTTGGGATGTTTTAGTTTTTTTTTTGGGATTTTGTTTTTTTTGGAATGTTTTGGATTTTTTTGGATTTTGTTGTTTTTGGAATGTTTTGGATTTTTTGGGATTTTTTTTCTGTTTTGATTGTTTTGGTGATTGTTGTGCTTTGGCATCTGGCGTCAGTTTCAGATGTTGTGTTTTGGTTGAAATGTTATGAGCTAGAGTTGTAGATATCCACTTCCAAATAAGGCTTACCAAATGCCCCCAGTGTGTGATGAAGATTGCTAGGAAGACGTTGTGATGGATGTGGTCATGCGGATAGTGTGCTAAGGTACCAAATGATATCTTAACCTCAACAAAGTCCAAACTACTTAAGCTAGCATGGCAAAGGCAAGGGAAGAAAGGCTTTGACTATGGTTGGATAAGGGATAATGGTTTATATAGAACAATAGTGGATTATGATATGGATTATGAAAGGAAGATAGTAGATGGATGTCATGGAAAGCTGTGATCAAACAAATGAAGTGAATGATGGAGGATGGTCTCTACACATAGCGCATGTTTTCCAAGTTTTCACTATGGTACTTATCCAAGGCACCTGTTTACCAGGTTTTCACTAGAGGATGAATTATTTATCTTGTACTATATATTTTTGTTGTCATCCAAAGTGCCACAAAGTGGTTTTCACTATTGGATGGTTTTTTTTGGTCATCCAAAGCGCCACGAAGTGGTTTTCACTATTGGATGTTTTTTTTTTCTTTTTATGGGATATGTTGAGATTCATGGGTAGAACTTCTTGAGATGAATGTTGTTGACTGGTTTATCCAAGGGAATGCCTTCATGTGTGGAGAGAGTGTATGCTCATGATCCATAGATTGATGTGATGACAAAAGGACCAAGCCAATTAGGTTTAAACTTGCCATGTTTCTCACAGTGTTGTTGATTCCTTTGATTTTCTTTAAGGACAAGATCTCCAACTTGAAATCTTCGTTCTCTGATCTTCTTGTTGTAGTTGCGGCGTAGCTGATTTTGATAGACTTGGAGATGATTGAGTGTTGTAAGATGTTGTTCATCTAATAGCTCAAGATCATGGAGTTTCGATATTCTATATTCTTCATCTGAGATAGTATGCTGTAGAGATACTCGCAATGAGGGGATCTCAACCTCAATAGGTAAAATAGCTTCAGTGTCATACACAAGAGCATAAGGTGTAGCACCAGTGGGAGTTTGGATACTTGTTCTATAAGCCCATAATGCAGGATTAAGTTGTAGGTGCCAATCATGACCAGCTTCATTGACTGTCTTTTTAAGGATCTTGATGATTGTTTTGTTAGAAGCCTCAGCTTGGCCATTACTTTGAGGATAGTAAGGTGTAGAGAATCTATGTTGGATATGGAACTTGTTGCAAAGATCTCTAACCTGTTGGTTCTTGAAAGGACGACCATTATCAGTGATAATGGCTTGAGGAACTCCATATCGGCAAATGATATAGTGTAAGATGAACTTAGATATTTGCTTGCCAGTAATATAAGTCATTGGTATTACTTCCACTCATTTTGTGAAGTACTCTGTGGTGGTTATAATAAACTTATGACCATTTGACAAAGTAGGATGGATTTTACCTATGAGATCAAGTCCACACTGCGAGAAGGGCCAAGGAGTAGCGATAGGCTGAAGTTCATGTGCCGGTGCATGTATTAAATCTCCATGTTTCTAACATTATAGACATCTCTTTGCAAATTGCTATGCATCTTTATCCATAGTTGGCCAACAGTATCCAACTCATAGAAGTTTCTTAACAAGCTCAGGGCCAACGAAATATGATCCATAGACACCTTCATGTATTTCACGTAAGGCAACCTTTGCTTCCTTAGAATCAAGACATCTAAGAAGGATACCATCAAGACTCCAGCGATACAGGGTGTCTCCTAGGATAGTATAGCGAGAGGCTCGACTGATAAAGGTTTTTCGTTGGGTGTTAGATAGTTGAAATGGAAAGGTTTGATTGCAGAGATACTCATATATATCCTCATACCAAGATGAATTGGGACCAACAATCTCACATATAAGCTCAGACTGCGGTACTTCAAATGCTAGAATCAGAAGCTGTTCAACCAAAAACTCACACTTATGTGTATTGGATGGCATGTCTAGAAGAGATCCAATCATAGCCATGGCATCTGCTGCTTTGTTTTGTATCCTTGGGATCTGTTCAAAAGTGATACTATCAAAGTACTTCCTGAAATCATCAACCATTACCTTATATGGAAGAAGCTTCTCATCTTTTGTTTGATACTCATCTAAGACCTGCTTGATAACCAATTAAGAGTCACCAAAGACCTGTAACTATTTAATAGCCCATTGTACTACCATGCGTAATCATGTGATTAAAGCTTCATATTCTACTATGTTGTTGGTACATGGAAATGCAATTCTGTGACTTTAGGATACAATCTCCTTGAGGGGTAACAAACAATATCCCTGCTCCTAATCCATGTTGTGTGTAAGATCCATCAAAATAAAGTTGCCACAATGTTGGTGAAGTTAGATTGAACAATTCTTCATCAAGGAACTCTGGATGTATTGGATGAATATCTATGATAGGTGTTGTAGCTAACTGATTGGCAATAACTTGTCCTTTTATGGCCTTGCAATCCACATATTGTATGTCAAATTCACTTAAGATCATAACCCATTTTGCTAATCTTCCCGTAAGGATTGCTTTAGAGAGAAGATATTTGAGTGGATCAATGTTAGATATGAGCTTTGTTGTTTGGTTCAACATATAATGTCATAACTTTTGGGAAGAAAGCACCAATGCTAAGCATGTTTTTTCCATAGATGAATAGTTAATTTCATATCCCACAAGAGTTCTGCTGATTTAGTAAATGGCTTGTTCTTTTCCTGAATCATCATGCTGAGCTAGAAGGGCACCCAATGCTGGCGCTGTTGAAGATATTTAAAGTAGTAGTGGTCGATCCAGTACAGAAGGTACTAACATGGGAGGTGTTGCTAGATATTCTTTTATTTTGTCAAAGGCATGTTGACATTTTTCATCCCACTTAAAAGGTTCACCCTTGCAAAGGAGATGTTGAAAACGATGACACTTATCTGCCATTTGTGAGATAAACCTGCGAATGGATTGTAACCTTCCTTGTAGACTACGAAGCTACTTCAGATATGATGGGGGAGGCATTTCCATGATAGCTTTTACTTTGTGAGGGTCCACTTCTATCGCTCGTTGAGACACAATGTACCCCAACAATTTACTAGATGTTACACCAAATACACATTTCTTTGGGTTCAGTCTGACTTGATACTTCTCTAATTGATCAAAGATCTGTGTTAATACCTATGGATGCTCTTCTCTTGTCTCAGATTTTCCTAGAATATCATCAACATAATCTTCCATGATAGTGTGGAAGAGGTCATGGAAAATAACTGTCATGGTTCGTTGATAAGTAGCTACAGCATTCTTGAGACCAAAAGGCATTACAACCCAACAATATGTACCCCATGGACAAATGAATGATGTTTTGTCTTGATCTTCCTCTGCTATTCTAATTTGGTTATACCCTGAGAATCTGTCCATCAACGATGTCATTTCATGTCCAGATGTGAAATCTACAATGTTGTCTATGCTTGGTAATGGAAAGTCATCTTTAGGGCATGCTTTATTGAGATCTCTGAAATCTGTGTAGCAGCGAACTCATCCATCAGGTTTTTCTACAGGTACCAAGTTTGAAACCCATTCTAGATAATCAATAGGCCTTATGAACTTTGCTTCTAACAGCTTCTGGATCTCTGTCTTGACCAAAAGAGCTATTCACAGATGCATTTTGCACAATTTTTGTTTAACAGGTTTTGCATTAGGAGATACTACTAAATGGTGTACCACGAGTGATGGATCTAGACCCGACATGTTAGCATAATTCCATGCAAAATTGATAGCTCTTTTTATGAAGAATGCTATAAAATTTCTTATTTCCTACTCTGATAGTGATGCTGCCAAATATGTGATCTTCAAATTCTGCTCTGTGCCCAAGTTCATGTCTTGAGATTTTTCAACGAGCACTGTTGATTTTTCATGATAATAATTGGTGATAGGAAGATCAAATCCCCCATCCTTGGGCACTTCAAAAAGGTTTTCACCCTCGGATACATCCTTTTTTTTTACCTTTTCATGGTTAAGAGGTGCCTTTCAGTTTTCACCTAGTGACCTATCTTTTTTTATTATATTTATTTCACTTTTCTTACTGAAGGATTTGATTCTTCCACCAAAATATGCTATTTTAGGGAGATCCATCATGAAACCTGCTTTATGATCACTTAATGGAATGTCTTGTCGTAATCCCATGAATTTGGCAATAGCTTCATCATTTTCAAATGTGTCCAATATAGGTGCCCCCTGTTGGTCCCAATCGACGAGGTCAGGATATACGAGTGAAAGTGTAATGGATGAACAGTTTTGGCTAGAGGAAGCAGTAGAAATCATGAAGATGGAGGTTTCTTGAAAAAGGTTGGTGATATGAAGGGAGGAGTCATCGATGGTATCCGAATTAGGAGTCTCAACTACCAAAGAAGGTCCAGCTTCCATATCGGAAATGCACTTAATGTCTTTGGAAGGCGGTACCTCCGGAAGAAAGGCAAGGCCTTGCTTATTAAAATTCTTAGACACAATAATGGTTCAATAGGTCCTTGTTCCTGTGATCCCAATCTGCCATGTCCTTTGTAGCCCATGTTCTTAATAATGCAGAACCCATTGTTATATCTCTCCACTTCAAGTTGTACTTGGTCATTCTCATCATAGAATATCCAAGAATTGATGTCATCAATGTCTTCATCATCAAGGAATCCACCTTTAATGAATATTGTAGGGGAGCTTTTATAATAGCTACAGATGAAGATGCCTTGGATGTAGAAGGTTTGCCATGAGATTTGGGAGACAAGGGAAGAGTTCCAACACAACACGATTCTTGCAATGTGTACTCACCCGGACCATGTTCAGTGTACTTGATATGGAGATTTGGAGTGGCTTTGCTAGATGATGGCTTGAGTAGGGCAGATGGGTCTACATAAGATGAAGATGGATATGCTTTGGTGTTGATAGAAATGCAGTTAGGGCTTTGATATTTAGCTTGAAAGGCACGACAAAACTCAAATGGATTAGGATCGGCATGGATAGTAACTTCAACACCGTTATGTGGAAATTTGAGACATTGATGGTATGTAGAAGGAACTGCTTTGAGGGCATGGATCCATGGACGACCAAGGATGATGTTATAAGGAAGCTCAATATCGAGGACTTGACAACGCGTGTCAGTAGTGACTAGACCAACTTGAATAGGCAAGTAAATAATTCCTTCAGTATCTCTCTCAGCGTCATCATATGCTTTGATAGTAATGACCTTGAAAGTATCAACATCTTTCTCAGAATATCTCAATTATTTTATTAATTTTAAGGAATATATATTAAGACCAGCTCCACCATCCACTAAGATTCGTTTGATATGGAGTTGGTTTACAAGTACTTCTATGTGGAGGGCTTTGTTATGTGATGGGTTGATAGATGATCGAAGATCTTTGTTAGAGAAAGTTAGGTGGCAAGGGGCTGCAATGCTATCTACCATAGATTGGAATTGTGTAGTATCGATATTATTAGGCATCGAGGGTTCTTGTAATGCTTTATCAAGGATAGCCTTGTGAGCGGGAGATATGCAAAGCAATTCAAGGATGGAGATATGTGCAGGTGTTTTGCCAAGGTGATCAAGGATATTATAGCTAGAGGACAGACGAGGAGGATTGACAGGCGCTCCTTGAACGATAACGCGGCCTCTTCTAGTAGTTACAACACAATCGAGTGCTTTGCCTTGGATTGTAATGGTAGAAATATGGGCTTGGTCAATGTGGCCAATTGTGGATGACTCATAATTGTAATGGATGGCATTCCTGGTATGAGAGTTACTTGGTTTGTCATGAGATGGAAGTGGATTCTTGAAAGCACCTAGATCATAGTTCGATGTCGGTTGCAGTGTAGGTTGTGATGTTGGAGGTTTGATTTTAATTAAACCTTAATCAATGCAATCTTGAATGACATGCTTTAAGTGCATACAACCATTTGTTTTATGTCCCTTGACTCTATGGTATTTGTAATACTCATTCTCTTTGTACAAAGGTGATTTGAAGACTAGTTCGTCGTTGGGTGGTGCATCCGGTAATATGATATCTCTTGCTTGGACAAGTTTTCCAAAGACTACCTCCATAGGTTCTGCTAAAGGAGTAAATTATTGTCGAGGTATTGGATTTGTTCTTGGTTAGTTTCATTGAAAAGGTTGATTTGTTGTAGATGCAGCTTGAATGTTAATAGGAGCTTTCACTATTTGTATATTCTTTGCATCCATGATACCGTCATTAACAACATTCTTGTTCTTGTTCCAAAAGCAAGATTTATCATTGGAGTTTTGAGGATTGTCTTTGTTATCTCTAAAAATCATGATAGTACCCTTAGCAATTAAAGCACGTTCAATGATGGTTCCTTTGGAAACAAGTTCATCAAAGGTGCTAGCACTTTGCAATTGTAGTTGGAATGAAAGCTCGGAATGAAGATTTTGGACGAAGATATCAAGCTGTTGTTTCTCAAGTATTTCCCATGATAGTTTGCTATCCATATTACACCATCGTTGAGTAAATGAGGAGAAAGCTTCACCATTGCGTTGCTTCTTGTTGACAAGGTCGTTCATGTTCAATGTTAAAAGTGAAATGTGATCAAAATTTGTTTGCTAGTTCCACAAAAGACTTAATTCCCAGAGGTAAATGAGGGAACCATTCAAGGGCTTATCCCGCTAAGCTTCGGGGAAATAGTCTCAAAAGATATGTATCGTCTTGAACAACATTGAGACATGCAACAAAGAATGCTCTAAGATGGTCTTCCAGTTTTCCTTTTCCTTTGTATTTGTCAAATTGTGGAATTTCAAAGTGTGGCGGAAAAGGTGTCATATGAAGTGACTTGTCAAATGGATAAGCGTATATGTCTCCTAAGGAAAATGTCTTCTTTCTTTGTCCTACCGCCTTGTTAATCATTTGTTCAACATCCGCTTGAGAAAGGTGTTGTTGTTGCAAAGGAGGTTGATGGTTCGGAGATGAAGTGTAATATGGTGTATATTGTGGTTGTTGTTGCAGGATGTATGAGGACATGACCATTTGTTGAGGTTGCGTTCTCACAGTATATGTCAAAGGATTAGTATGTGACACATATGTGTTTGAGGATTGTTTTCCTTGAGACACAAGTGGTGGTTGGGTATATTGCAATGAATTAGTGCCAAGGGTTTGCATCACGTGGGAAGTAGAAGATGGATTGACGTTGGTCAATGGTTGTGAATTCAAAGTTGGATTTGTAATATGGTAAGTGATGGAAGGATTGGTGGATGCGGAAGAAGGATGGACATTTGGGTTTGTGTTTTGGACAACATGAGGATTGGTATATGTCATGTGTTGGGTGACAATGGGTAATCCTTGGGTTGCATAAGATGGATTGATAGTTTGTGAAGGATTATATGACGATGGTGGAAGTGATGTAAGTTGATCAACATAATAGATAGCGGTGCTAGGATTAGCTTGTGATGCAATAGGCGGGTCACTCATGTCAATGAGACTAACATTGGGGTTATATGGTGTGTTGGATGGATCCATGGAAATTATGGAGACCATATTAGCAGTGATAGGAATATGAATGGGATGTGGTTTACACATGTGATGCAATAGGAGTAGCAGATTGCAATGGCTGCAAAACTTGTACAGTTTGTGGTGTTTGGATAGCTTAGGAAACTTGCAGAGTTTGCGATATTGGGATGGGTTGTGATGTTTGAGGAATTTGCACTTGTGCAACATGGATAGCTTGTGTTACTTGAGACCGCGATACGGTCATGGTAGGAGAAGGTGTATGTTGTGGAACATGGAAAGATGGAACGCTCAGATTTTGTGAAAAAAAAGAAGTACATTGGTTGGAGTTATCAAAGGTTCTAGAGTGTACTCCGAGCATGGTGCATTGGATGGAGTAGCAATAGGCAATGAAAGAGATGGCTTGGAAGGTGGGTTTTGTAGCATGGAAATGGTATGAGATGGTGTGGCTATAGTGGATGGTCCCTTTGCAATAATAGCAGGAGTGTTTGGATCGTGTTCTCGAATAGTGGATATGTCAAAGTCACTTGGTAGTTTGACTCCCATACATGCTAATTGCAAGAAGTAGCGATTAGGATCAGATAAAACAAGCTTCTCAACTTGATCGCATACGTGTGTGTCTCTAAATTCTGATAAGTCATCTTGGGATTGCTCTTCATATGTCTCTAAAAATGTTTGAGGTTGCACTTGTGTAGATGATGATCCAATGGTGTATCCTTTGGGCACAAACATGTGAGAAGGCATGCCGGTTGTAAATTGAGTGCATCTCTAAGGGGCGTTGATCAAAATTGTTGCATCTTGGCTTCCATCTCAGCTCACAATTTTGCTTCCATTTCAGCTCTATATTGGCTCCTAGTTTGAGGCATGATAATTGATGTTGAAAATTGGACTTGGCTTGTCAAGATTGAGACCCAAAAGGTGATGGTTTGCTAATTGTTTGGTGTTGGTTTATTTTGCTAGTTTGCTGGTTGCTTGGTTGATTGTTGGTTGTTGTTGATTGTTGTTGGGTTGCTTGGTTGTTTGTTGATAAACTTCCCTAGAGGATAGCTCACACGCTAAAGGGAAAAGCTGGTTGTTGATGTTGTTTGCTCATTTTTCTAGGGCTAAGTAAAGCCAAAAAGATAATGTTTGCTTGTTGGTTTTGCTAGTTGGTTGCTATTTTGGGGTCTCAAAAGGATGAAATCTCAAAAAGAATCCAATGGATTGATATGCTCAAGATAGAAGACAATGCTCAGGTGACTGTGGATGCTCAGAAGACTGTCTAAAAGCTGATTACAGAACTAAAAATGTCTGAAAGTGCTACTAATTGGGTTGGATGGATACTGATTGCTAATATTTGACCAAAAGTGACTAGTAATAGCTCAAAAGTGACTCAAATGAGGCCAAAAGCGATGGATAATAGCTCAAAAGCGTTCTGGTTTTGTTGCATATGATAGACTATAGTGTTGACCAGAAGCGACTAGTTTTACTAGAGGCGATTAGTTTTAGGCTAAAAGTGATTTACTGCTATTTAAAAGTGACGCAGGTTTGCTAGAAGTGAGCAGCTATTGATCAAAAGTGATTTAGTTTTTGCAAAAAGGCAAACAACTATTGTTTAAAAGTGATCTGGATGTCTAAAGGCGAACAGTTAAGGTTTAAAAGTGATCTGTGTCTGATAGGGAATTTGTTTGAATGATATTTTTGACAGGAAAATAGTGATTACAGTCACTCATACTCATAACATACACAAGCTTGTACAACCTAGGTTAGGAAAGGACTATATTTGTTGAGTCCCCTTGCCATACCTATTCAAAGCAGATAGCTTCAGGATCTTGGTAGCACCGACTCCCCTCCACGACACTCACTTCTCACGCATACCAAGATGTGGGTTTCTCAAGGCTTGTACCCCCACCAAACCTTAGGATTGTCCCTGCTATATCTACTAAGAACCACGAGAATCAGGGTGGCTTCAAAGGTCCCACCTTTTGCATCAACAAATAGAAGGATTTTGGCTACTACACAAGGTTGCTAGCAAGGGCATCCGTTTGGGTGGTTATACGTGTGGCAGTGCTACTTTTCGTTATGGAGTCTCCTAGCCTTCAAGGGTTATGCCTTGGAGGGTTTTGGGGGAGGTTGGTTGTCGGTATAAAACAACAACACCCGTTGTTTATGGCTTTTGACACAAACACTTTTCTTATATAGCGGTTCGGAAGGACTTGGCTTTAGCCCGTTACCACTTAGGTCGTACCCCTTCTCACACCGGGAAGGTAGGCCCTCTAAAGATAATAACAAGTTTTCATACACCTAAGATCCATTTGATAAGCAAGGGGAGAGGATACTTTTGTTATTAAATTTAGGTTACAAACATGTACAATAAGCAATCCAAAAAAGATAAATCAAGCACGGAGCAAACAGTGATTCTTTTTAAGCACCAAGCCCAAATGTTCCTAATTTAGTGATAAAATATAATGTCTTGGACCGATCGAAGCTGCAACAGATATGTTAGTAGTTTCACAACCTCCTTTTCTTGGACAATCAAGAAGATGTTGCACAAATAACCAATTAGTAGCCAAGAAAATTGAACTGTAAATGATAAAACTAAAAGCAGCATAGTTACCAGAGCGATCAACTATTAATCAAAAGTGATCTGTATTCGGCTAAAGGCAAAATGTTACTAATCAGAAGCAACACGGATCGACGCAGATGCGAGTAGCTGAGACTCAAAAGTGATGCAAAAAATCAAAGTGTGAATTGTTAAGACTTGTAAGCGACCCAAAAATGCTAGATGCGTAAAAATCCCTGCAAAATGTCAGATGTAAACAAAAAACCCTAATCTGCAGGAAGCGATCCAAACAGCCATAAGCGATCAATTTCATCTTAAAACCAATGTAAATTATGACAGATGCGACCACTATTTGCTTAGAAGTGACGCGAGAAAGACTGGAAGCGACCACTGTTGGCTTAAAAGTGATCTGAAAAATGTTGAAAGCAGCAGATTTCGGCTTAAAAATGATGTGTATGTTTTGGAAGTGATTGATTTTCACTTAGAAGTGACTAAAACTTGTTGTAAGCACTCAAAAAATCTGATCTTCACAAAAAACAACTTCAAATAGCAAAGTTAATCAAGGATGTGAGTCCCACTGGGCATACCAAAATATGATAGGTAAAAATCAGGTTAATAAGATCAAGCATATATTTGAAAACCTAATCCTACCACCATCAAAGAATCAAATCCAAGTGAAATCAAAAGCATGCAATTCAAGAACAATATCACCTAGATTATATGATTTCTTGTTTATGATGTGGATTGCTTATCAACAATGAACAATTATGAAGATAAAAGCTTCCATGATGGATGGATGATAATGATATTATGCTAGATGGATGCTAAAATGCTCAATATGCTCAAGATGATAATGTAGATGCTATATGAAAATAATGGATATATCTAGTATGGAATGAGAGAGAGTTTATATAGACTTCAACCAAAATCAATCAACGGTGGAGATTTGGTGGCTATGTGAATGGCTAAGATGAATTGATAGTCATAGGTGAATGTGTAGATGACAAGTGGAGGGAAGATAAGGCTTATGTGTGACCGTGTACATAAAAAAGTACTACATGTGAAAGATATTAAATAAAAGATGTAATACCACACATGTCGGCTTATGAAGATAAATGATAATGGAAATTAATTAAATAAATAAGATTTATTTAATTAAAATAGATAGAAATAAAGATAATTAAATAATTAAAGATTATTTAATTATAGATTAGAGGAAATAGAATAAATAGATAATGAATTAATTAAATAAATATGAATTTATTTAATTAATAGAAGAAATAAGGGATAGGGAAATTGCTTGAGTGTGTTAGAGAAATGCAGATCATAGCTAATGCAATATTTGATATTAATGATAATTAGGTCAATTTTGGGTGTCTACAGGAATTAAAAGATAAAATCAAGGACTTGGAACTCAAACTGCTTAATATCTCTAAGATATATAATCTGACAGTTGAGTCAATAAATAACAAAGAAACACAGGTTGAAAATATTTGAACAATGATTTGAGCACTTTGATGAATAAAAGGGAAGAAGTCAAAGATAGTTTGTGCCAACTAAGGTGGCTTATAAGTCCAAAAATAGATTCCATAACTAATCTGACAGAAGAAGCCTTAAAATCACAAGCATTAATTGATACACCTTCAGATGTGTAGAAGGCAGAGAATTTAGTTTTTCTAATAAATGACCATGTCCATATTTTGGAGAGTGCAAGGAATAAATGGAATGGAGAGATAGCCCTGATAAAGACTATCTATAATGATATTCTAACTTCAGCCATAAATTGAGATAGAAATGTGCATCTGTATATATATGCGGCCAAATATGACAGTTTTGGAGAATTTTTGACACAATTTTGCTTTCACACACACCTTTACCATTGATGTCAAAGGGGGAGAGTAAAACCAGTGAAAAATAAGCATACATCTAAAGGAGAATAGAAAAATAGAGTGTACAGAGTAAGGGGGAGCAACACAAGCATTTTTCACTGAGTGCTGCCATTAATGCCAAAGGGGGAGATTGTTGGCAAGAGACATTGTTCTGATGGATGTTTGATTGTTGTCATTGATGGCAACAAGACAAAGTGTACCAGTATGGAAAAGAGACCTCACTTTGAAAGAAGATCTGGCTAAGTATGGGAAGTATGCAGAGTAATAGTGTTTGTGGTGGTATGTCTCCACAATTAATGGATTTGTATGCGGATCAGCTATGTTGTTCATAACTACCTAGTGGTCACTTGTTTAAGTCTCCAAATCCTAACTTCCTCCGATAGTCATATGAAGAAATGTCTAAGTCAGGGTAAACAAAGTTAAACCAGAAAAAGTGCACAGTCCAGAAGAAAAATGGTCTGCATTCCTTCATTATGAAAAAGTTTGTCTTGTGGTTCTGGATTAAGAAAGATACATATCATGGCTGCCTAAATCTAGATTCGTATATTTTGAAGTTCTTTTGGTCTCTTCCTACAAGATGTTCTTTACCGGCTTGTAGTTTGACAGTGTTTCCCAACGATAGGACAATAGTTTTGAGTTCTGCATTTCTCTGCAGTTGATTATTATGTTCTGCAGCTTTGAAGGTATGATAAGAGATCAATGATGAATGTTGAATGTGTTTTTTAGAGTCTCATTTGATCCACATTAGAAGTTATGTTGTGACAGTTGAACTGATCAAGTATGTTCATGAGGAACAAGCTGACAGGCATGGCAGATTTATATGTGGAGAAGCTATATTGTTTGAACAATCAATCTAAGTGATTTAATGATTAATGCCGACTCATATGAAGACTATTGTATGATTGTTTGGGTCCACTGTGAATTTTGGTGAATGAATTTGGTTGACAAGCTACTTAAGATATGACTACATGCTACACCTTTTTAGGCCAACCTACTATGAAGATCTTAAGTGTTGCAGATATATATATGGGATTGAATTTGATGTTTTAGGTGTGTGTTGCAAATTTGAACATATGTATGTGAAATATAGGAAGTAAGGTGATTTTGTGGAAGCATTAAGAGAAGAAAAAGAGAGATCTTGTTCCCATGTAAAAGTAGAGCAGTAAAACAGAGCAGTCAGAGATAAAGAGTTTTGAGACAGTATTTCTGTGCTTCATTGGAGTTGTAACCATGCATGTGTAAATGCAATCTGAGCATTTCAATCTGACAATGATCCATTCTTCCTTCTTTCTTTCTCTAGGTAGTGAGCTTGTTTTGGTAGTGAGCCTTCTTGTAATTCAGTATTGTGCTATCATAATATATTGTGAGCTAATACTCACAGTGGTTTTTCCCTTTTTGGGTTTTCCACGTAAAAATCCTGGTGTCCATGTGTTATGTCTTTATGGTTGTTGTTCCTATGCTTATTTTTCTTTCATATTATTAACTACTTTCATATTATTAACTTTGGAAATTATATTAATAAACTTGTTAAGAAGTGGTTTTGTGGAATACTGATTCACCCCCCCCTCTCAGTATTCCTTACTATCAACACACTCATGTTTCACTCATGTCATATCAAGATTCATGTCACAGGGTTTGGATGTTAGTTCATAACTTTCACGTTTATCATGTTACAATAGCAGGACATAGTTGCTTATGTCATTGGTTCATGCCATTGGATCATTGGATTTGTTGTGGTTCTTCATCATAACATGTCATGCTTTCAGGAGTTGGATTGGGTTGTGGTTCTTCCTCATGACAGGAGTTTGTTCATGTCTTCATGCTTCTTTGTGCCACATTATTCTTTAGTGTTCTTAGTGTCTTCATGTGCCATAGATTTCTTCAGTGTCCTCATGATGTTGATGTTTATCAGAAAATATGGTGTTAAGGTCATGTTGATGTTGATTGATGAGTTGTGGTTGTTGTTGGAAGTTTTGGAAGACTAAAGGATGTCACAGTGGTAGTGTTCATATCATAGTTGTAGAGGTTTAAACATTCAAAACTAGTTAGGGTTTTTAAGTTAAGTTATTAGTTATGTTTTAAACCCTAAGTGTATTGTCTTTAAAGACCTAGTTTGGTAAGTTTTGTTTGTGTTATACTCTCTGTTTAATTTTTCTCAGATAACCTTTTGTGTTCTTCATGTGGTCTTCAGTACTTAGGTTGTATTATGTTCCTAGGGTTATCTAGTCCTCAACCTGCTAAAAACCCTAGTCTTTACTTTTCTCTAAAATCTAAGTTAATACCTTACACCTGTACTGGCAATATCCCTAAAGAGTCCAAAGTGCAAAAAAGAAGCAATCTTTGACGAGTTGTTACTTAGAAACCCTGACACTTAGAAACATTTCATCTGAGGCAATGCGATCATGTAGAACCCCTCTACAATAACCTCTCTTTGTTTTTGATATCTCTAAGGTGTTTGCCCATGGTGAAAGGTTTTCTGCTGCCCTAAAAATCGTCAGAAGGAGGTAGTGTAAAGTTGTAAAGGGGTGTAACTTTTGTCCTGCTTCTGATGCAACCAAACTGTCAGTTCTAACGCATCCGAATGGGTACATTTAGGCTAGGCATGGTCCTTTTTTGCACCCAAACATGCCAAAACAGTTTGAGCTACATTGTACTGGTGATATCCCTGAAGAGTCTAAAGTGCAAAAAGGCAGTAATGTTTGATGAGTTGTTACTCAAAAACTATCTCACTTAGAAACATTTTGTCTAAGGATATGGGATCATGTAGGGTCCCTCTACAATAACCTCTCTCAGCTTTTGATATCTCTAATGTGTTTGCCCATGGTGAAAGGTTTTTTGCTGCCCCAAAAATCATCAGAAGGAGGTAGTGAAAGTTGCAAAGGGGTGTAACTTTTGTCCTACTCCTAATGTGACCAAACTGACAGTTCCAATGCATCTGGATGGGTATATTTAGGCTAGGCATGGTCTTGTTTTTCACCCAAACATGCCAAAATAGTTTGAGCTACATTGTACCAGCGATATCCCTGAAGAGTCCAAAGTGTAAAACGACAGAAATCTTTGATGAGCTGTTACTCAGAAACCATGACACTTAGAAACATGCCATCTGAGGCAACGTGATCAAATAGAACCCCTCTACAATAACCTCTCTCAGTGTTTGATATCTCTGAGGTGTTTGCCCGTGGTGAAAGGTTTTCTGCTGCCCCAAAAATTGTCAGAAGGAGGTAGTGTAAAGTTGCAAAGGGGAGTAACTTTCGTCCTGCTCCTAATGTGACCAAACTGATAGTTCCAACGTGTCCAGAGGGGTAGATTCAAGCTAGGCATGGTCCTTTTTTGCACCCAAACATGTTGAAATAGTTTGAGCTACATTGTACCTGCGATATCCTTGAAGAGTCTAAAGTGCAAAAAAGCAGCAATCTTTGACAAGCTTTTACTCAAAAACTGTGTCACTTTGAAACGTTTTGTCTAAGGCTACGGGATCACATAGGGTCCCTCTACAATAACCTCTCTCAGTGTTTGATATCTCTGATGTGTTTTCCTGTGGTGAAAGATTTTTTGGTACCCCAAAAATCGTCAGAAGGAGGTAGTGTAAAGTTGGAAAGGGGAGTAACTTTCATCCTGCTCTTGATACTACCAAACTGATAGTTCCAACGCATCTGGATGGGTACGTTTAGGCTAGACATGGTTTTTTTTTTGTACCCAAACATGCCGAAATAGTTTGAGCTACAATATACTGTTGATATCCCTGAAGAGTCCAAAGTGCAAAAAGGCAACAATCTTTGATGAGTTGTTACTCAGAAACCATGTCACTTAGAAACATTTCTTCCAAGGCTATGGGATCATGTAGGGTCCCTCTACAATAACATCTCTTGGTTTTTTATATCTCTAAGGTGTTTGCCCATGGTGAAAGGTTTTATGCTGCACCAAAAATGGTCAGGTGCATGCAATGTAAAGTTGCAAAGGGGTGTAACTTTCATCCTGCTCCTGATATGACCAAACTGATAGTTCCAACGCATCCAAATGGGTATGTTTAGGCTAGGCATGGTTCTATTTTACACCCAAACATGCCAAAATAGTTCAAGCTACATTGTACCAGTGATATCCTCACACGTTGCCTTTGCTATAATTGTTATAGTCTTCACATGTCAACATGCATCTTATGGTTGTTAACATACTTATTCTAGTAGTCAACACATTCATATATGAGCTACTTGTTCTTTTATCTTGGTTCACCTTGACTTTGTTCTCTAGTACTATCTCTATAGGGTTTGTTTTAGTCCTTCAATGCATTGTTCCATCACTGCAATCTTAGACCCCTATTAGGCTTGAAATAGACCTCTGTTAGGCTACTCTCCTAAACCTTAATATCATCTTCATGTTGTCCTATCCATGTTGTTCAACCCTCATCTTCTTCCACCTTTAGGTCACTGTGTAATTAGGCTTGAACTTAGACTTCTATGATATTTGAAACCCTCTACACTTCATGGCTCTATCATTATGTAATGATCTACACTGTCATTATGTAATGATATACACTGCACCTATCTTGCTTATCATATTTCATACCAATCTTGCAAAGAGTTGGGGTAGTGGTATGCAACCTTCTACGAGATCAATACAATGTCATAACAAGGCTTTCAAGATTAACAAGTTTTTGGGTAGGGAATTGCTTTATGGAATTAGAGTCAAATTGGTAAATGTGATGACATGATACATATTAACATGGTGAGATGCAAAGTATACATTTATAATATTAACCACATTCTCAAAGGGATTGCTGATGACTTATGGAAGCCTATAGCCCTAATGTTATGTTGCATACTCAAATTAGGTAAGACTCAATATACTCTCATAACTTTGCCTTATATGCAAGAGGAATTACATTTAATAACCACAATGGTCATCAGGTGCTCATAAGCATATGATTTTGACTATCTTATTCAAGACAACAAACATACTCTTTGCATCCCAATATGGTATAATAACAAGGAATTAAGAAATATTTTAAATTGAGCAACTCATAAATAATATGGATCAACATACCAAGGAGCAACCATAAGAACATCCTTTTGGAACATAGGGAATTGCAATATCCCCTTGGTCACTTGCAAAATTAGATAGAGTTGTTTGTGAAACTATGAGACATGATCCTTAGTGTTGTGCAAATGGCACATGATCCAAAGGGTTGTGTAAGAATTATAGGGTGTCTTTTGAGTTGCACAAAATGATTCCTATCACTATGTGAATTATGCATGGTGCAAGGAAACATGAACTTTGTGTTGGATCAAGTGGCATTGTTTAGGTGGCACATGATGCAAGGACTTATGCATGAGGTTTCTGCATTGCTATGTGAGTGACTAAGGCTAACATTTAAGATTGTGCAATAGCATGTAGATCATGATGTGAACAAAAAAACTTTCTTTCCATTTATCCATTTAACCAATCTTCCTTTCTCTATTTTCTCAGGCATGTATAGTTTTGAGAGACTAAAACTTTCAACCCAAAACTCAAATTCTGTTATCATCAATTGGGATGGATTCTTTGACAATTAAACTTTGAAACCTAGAGGCATACAAAAATGATCTACACTGCACCTATCCATATTACATAATGATCAATAAAAATAATTTGTATTAATCAAATATCCATATAGGCATACATCAATATCTACCGATGTAAGTATAACATATATACAAAATAGCCATATAGGCTTACAAGAATGCCATTTAGGCTTACACGAATGCCATATAGGCATACAATTCAACTATAAGCAATACAAAATATATGTCCACAAATGTCATATAGACATACAACAAAGGAACTCAATAAAAAGTCATTCCCCTCTGTCTGGTGAAGAGAATAGATCACGGGCAATCTTTGATCTTCGAGGCGATGGAGACGCATATGAGGCTGGTCTACTAAGAACCTGAGGGTTGCTCCTCTTATTTAGTTGTTCATGGATCTGTAGTTGTTATAATAAAAAGTATAGATATTAATATATAGAAATTACATTATAAAAAATGAAATGTTTAACAATCACTTACCGCTATCTGAAAATCTATCTCCTCATTTGCCTCAGTACCAGGATTAGGTTGTGGAAATGTCATGTCCTATAGAAACCATCCAGATAGAAATTAAACTTCAAATCAATAATCACTTGTTTTTTCAAAAATAAACAACTATAACAACGAATGTAATTTGAAATTTACTAATCTGCCTCATACCCCATCAAAGGCATGGAGCTATGAATCACAGAGGACATACCATGCTCCATTGCCCTATGAACTTCGGGAGGTGTCTCCACAGCCTACGTCATCTAAAAATAAAACAACATTGTTAAAATATATTAGGCTAATGATTCAAGATTCCAGTAACACCTCTTTGCAGCTCAGAATGTCTCTGTTTTGACTCTATCCAAACATTTAGTGCCTATAACAGTCCTAAATTTGTCCCAAACAACATTTCATCCTACACAACTCCCTTTATGATAATGCCTCCAATTATTATGACAATCATAACTCATAAATGACAACAAATCTCCTTCGCCAACTTGGTCATGCATTCTTGTACAATCATAATCTAGTCATTTTAACACAGTTTTCAGAAGTTGCATGAAGGCTTCAAGGATGCTTACTGTTGTAACATTCAAGGACTTTCATGTTCATGAGAAATTACATTAGTAACAGTAGTGAGGGATGCCATGACAATAAAGTGGGTTATGGATGTTGTCATCATGATAGAATCCTAGGGTTTATTATTATTTTATTCAAATATTGAAGATTCCATGTTGAAACCCTAGGGTATTGTTTGAGATTATTATCCATTTTGAAAATGTTGTCATATGCATGTGTGTGACTGTCAAGGTGGTGTAAATTTGAGTATTGTCTATATGGAATATGGATTAGAGCATTTGGTTGAAGTTTTTAGGTTGTCCTAACAATCTTGTTAGTGTAAGGAAGTACCAATCTATCATCCAAGAATGCAAATATGCCACATACATGATGGACTATACAACTACTAAGAAGATTTTCCTTCAAGTCTTCTATATGAAAATTTGGTTACCATATGACTGTTATGCCCAACAATACAGTCATTAGTGACTGTCCATATTATGCTAGGGTCATATTTTAGGTTTCTAGGAAAGTTTTGAAGGACTGTCTTGATGTTATTAAAGTTAAAAAGTGTGGTCATCAGTGCAAACATGGTTATAATCCTTTGAAATTGTCATTTCTCAATGTTGATCAATTATTTATGACTGTTATAAATAGCACAGTCATGTTTTCAAATTGAAAATCATATGCTATAGATCTAGGGGATTGTCATCATGGGGGTTTTAGTATCTTCATGGGATTGATTATTGATCCAATGCTTGAGAATTTTCCCAATAACACCTAACGTGCATGTTTCTTTCTATGACAATGGAAGAGGATTTGCCACTCAACAAGAACACACATCATTCATTTTACAAAAGCACTATTATACAAAAGAGTTACCTAACCACCTTGTGACAGTCATATTACTAATTAGTTATAGTAGTCATAGCATAGAAAATGGTCCAAGGCCCTATCATTGAGTTGAAGAAGCTATCCTTGTGCAAACTTTAAAGGTGCTGCCATGCAAATGTTGCATAAGACTGTCATAGATAGGACTATCATAAAAATGGTTATACATTTGTTTGACCTCATGTTTTGCTAGATTATTATCATTTATTGTTTAGGGATTGTTCATAAACCTAGCTGATGGTCCTCTCATCACAAGAGTAGTCTTGATAGCCAAAATAGTATGCAAAATACCATGTAGACTGCCCTAGAAGACTATCACAAATAAATCAACAATAGGACTATCATAAGTTTAGAGGCATCAATGGCATCTTTTCCATCTACTTGTCATGGCATTCCATGAGACCACATTTATTTGAGGCATTTTTTCAAATAACTGTATTGTAATTGAAATTTTGTCATCTATCAACATCTAGTTATTAGTTATGCAATGTCTAGTATTGCTTTGAGTTTGAAAGATGTGCAATGAAATGTAATCAACGATATGAATATAAAATATAAAAATCTAGTAAGTACAATTCATTAGTTAAACTATTTATTTTATTACCTGAGTGAAGCTTTAAACTCCACCACCACTGGCAGGTGTTGTTGTGAAATCTCCAAGATGAACCTATTCAACATCCAAAATTAGATATTATAATACCATTCATATAACAATGCTATTCACATGTAATATTTATAATTATTTACTAGTTACATACCCCAGCAGTAGATATTGTAGTCTAATATGCAGGTGGAGAATCACTAAAAACTGCATCAATGCTATGACCCTGAAATTTCATTAAAATCATAAAACTAAATTAGTTAATCTTGCATCTCAAAAATGAAATTTAATAAATTAAATTCAATGAACTAGCTAAGATTTACCTAAGTATCAAGGCCAAAAGTCTCACTCAGGAGGGCATTTGTCATCATCATTTGCTCAACTGCAGATGTAGCCTGTGCACCTACGTCCTGACTATCCATGGGGTCATAACCACAAGCAAACCTGCAAGCCTGACAAGTATGGGGTGGAACCCTATTCGAACTCTCCCCTGGCCCACGTTGTGTTGCAGGACTGACATGCTCTATGATGCTCTATATCAAGGCACTAATGGACTGAAGTGTCTCAACCTCAACACTCTCCTTCACAACAGAAGGGATAGACACGTGCTCATGGGCAGGTCTGGTGAGTTCTCATCTCGCTGGCCACTGTGGGTCAACACATGCCCCTGGTCTATCCTGTGCTGACCCCCCACCTCTACCCTGGAACTCCCGCATATCAAAATAGTTTGGCACTTTATTTTTGACAGACTCGCAGTAGAGTTTCCTCGAAAAATATTACGGGACCTCATTACTGTTGCATTGAGGATGGTCAAAAACCATCCATCACCTCTGCCCAAAATTGTCCCTTATCACTTGGTTATTGTACCAATGGATAGGGAACCTCATGCATGTAAGGGGTAGAGGTTGATTTGTTCGTGGGTCTGTGAAAATAGAACACAAGTCCAATTTTGTAATTTGTTCATTTTTAACTTGTTCATAGGACAACTTGTCTGCATAGAACTCTCTAAATTCTCTCCTCTTTTCTGACCAACTAGAGATTTGCTTGCTGATTGAATCTACATTTGATAGCATAGATTCAATAGATTGAGCAAGCGTTGATCGATGCAAGGTTGAAGTTGCAGGTTCTTTCAACCTTCCAATTATGTCCTCAATTTGTTTTTTATTGTTTTCAATTTGCCCCATTATATTTTCTTGTGTTCTAGGGGCATATTGATGAATGAATGGAGGTGTTTGCTGTTGGGGTTATTCTTCAGCAGGTATTTGTTGTTCAGGTGATGGAGGATTTTGTGGATTTTCAGGAGGAGGAGGAGGTACATTATCAATTCCTGTAAATTATAAAAATTTACATCAAAAAACTATTTGAACCTACCTATTTAGCAGCAAATTTACACAAGAAAACAAATAGAACTTACTCCTTTGGCCTCTCCAACATCATGGCAGCATTTTGACGATGAATTGGTGAAAAATTGTTGACGATATGCCCTTCGATAATGCGAGCACGCTCTCCTTTGTCTCCAAGCCGTGGGTTTGCTATGAAATGTTGTGAAACAATGAAATGAAACGCATGTTTTTTTTTTAAAATAGAAGAGCATAACGTGCTCATGTTATAATGCGAGCGCATTATGGCTTGGTGTTTCCGAGCCTTAGGCTCGACATCACCAAGCCATAATGTGAGCACATTATAATGCGCTCGCATTATGGCTTAAATTTTTTTTTTAAAGTTGGCCACTTTTTGGCCCCCCAACTTTTTGCACCCACCCATGTGTTGTATTCCCCTGTGATGTGTTATGTGTTGTTTAGGCCTCCTAGGATGACCCTTGACACTCTTGTAAGGTCAAGGATACCGAGAGACTGCCTCTATTGTGACCATTCTTCTATTTGTTTCATCATTCTTCTATCTTGCCTCTCCTCTATTTTATTGTTGTGTGTCGTGCCGGGGCATAGCATTGTGGCTGATGACTTGGGGGCATCCTCCTACATGGTGTTCCTAAGGCATTTGTTCTCCTCTCTCATTTTATTGTTTACCTTCTTCTAGTGATTATACCTAGTTGGCGGATGATGAAAACAAACAAATACTGATACTGACTGACTGTCCCTTCAGCGAGAAAGAAAAAATAGACCTAGTCCATATATGAAGATGGGGTTGATCTATATATCCAACACTTGACTAGTAGAATCACTCTATGCGATGTATCATCTTGTGGCATTTCTTGTGACTAACATTTTTCAATCCACTCAATCTACTCTTGTACACTTTGATTGGTATCTCACCTTGTTGCTACACTCGGTTCCAAGGTATTTATAGTATAGCACAACAGTTATACTCGGTTCTGAACCTGCAGTATAGCCTTTGTCCTTGATGTGATTATTTTCATTCATAGTTTTAATGAATTACTTTGGTTATTATCTTAGAGTAAGATTTCTAACCTCTCTTGTTGTTTAGCATATCTTATCAATGTGTTTGTGGGAACATTCGATGATCATGACCACATGTCACCTTGGGGGCATGGGCTTTGTGAGAGCTCTTGTTCCCTTGCATGTTTTATCTCTACCTTAACATGCTTGATATTGATACATGACATCAACCACCTTAAGGTGGGGGCATATATAATGATATATGTCTAATAATTTTGGTACTAACGAAGCATGTTTGTAAGCCCTCCCAGTGAGGTGGGATGTTGTATCTCTGGCATGAGTACACATATTTATTTATATTGCAAGAAAAAATCCCTCTCCATGAGGTGGGATAGCATATCCTTTTATCAAAGAAGCCCTCTACAGAGGCAGGATAATGTATCTCTTGAGCTAGTGCATATCCTTTTATTCAAAATTGCTTCTGTGAAAGGAGAGATGGTGTATCTCTTGAGATAGTGCATATCCTTTTATTACAAAAATTCCTCCGTAGGGGTGGGGTTGGATCTTCAGACTATCCTCCCTTAAGCATGTTTTGGCAGTTGTTGTGGCATAAGCCCAACCATCAAGTGTGTCTGCAACGTGTTTGAGATGGTGGTGTTGGCACCCAAAAACAAATTATTCCTATTGTTCCTTTTTTCCTCACCAAAACATCAAAAAATCATGTGCAAATGTCTTAGCTATGGTCACCATTGGATAGAGAATTGAATTCTGAGAAACTTTTCCTTTTGAACCACCTCAAAATTCCTTCATATGAAAAAGTTATCCTTGGTCAAAGTTTGGCCATTTTTTTTGCCTTGGTCAAAATTGGTTTCTCCCCTTAGAATATTTTTCATATTTTGCCTTTGTCGACAAATTGGCTTTTTCCTGAACTTGCTAACTTTTTAGGAGTTCGGTGGTTTTCCAATTTGCTGATAAGGTGATAGCAAAGCAAAAGGAACAGTTGGTAGCAAAGAGATGAAGAAAACAGGCTTGCGGCAAAGATAAAGGATGAAGCCCTTTGCCAGTGAATGTTGTTGTTAGCGAAATTGTTAGTTCACCGATGGCAAATTTCACCGACAGAAGAAGAAGGTTGCCATGGCGTAAAATTTCTAAGGCATGGACAAGACGTG
The DNA here is from genome assembly GCA_027924645.1 of Cunninghamia lanceolata. Lineage (NCBI taxonomy): Eukaryota > Viridiplantae > Streptophyta > Pinopsida > Cupressales > Cupressaceae > Cunninghamia > Cunninghamia lanceolata. Next base: position 14,355,554 of record BSBN01000641.1, read on the forward strand.
GGATTGCTTTGTCAATGAAGTTGGAGGTTCACTAACCTCCAAGTTCACTGATGAGTGGTTTGCCCAACTGCTAGTTTATCGATAAGGCTAAGGAAGAGAAAGGCAAGGCTTCCAAAGTTCACGATTCTACAAGGTTGTTGATAAGGCAAAATTTTCTAAGGCATGAAAGGAAAAAGGGTATGCTTGTCAGGGAATCAGAGAAATGCTGATTCACTAACAAAGGTGAAGAGATGCGGCAGATGCTTGGGTCGACAAAAGTAGGATTTGTTGATAAGGCAAATAAAACAAGGAGGAAGCTAAGTTCATGATTCTTTATTTTTGCCGATAAGGCAAAAGGGGCATAAAAGATGAGGTGACAATTGGCTAAGGAAGAAAGATATTGGCAAATTAGAAGGAGAAGGAACTAGTGAATTAATTTGAAATTGTGGCGGTTCGCCGATAGACCTTTTCATCAACAAGGTGATAAAGAAGGGAAAAAGAGAGATGAAATAGAAGGTTTAGCAAAAGGATTTTTTGTTGACAAAGGAGAAATGAAGCATTCCTCTTGGTGTGAATAAAGAAAGTTTTTGACAACTAAGGGAGATCAAGTGGCAGGCTCAGCAAGTGTCATTTTTGCCATTACAATGAAGAAAAAGGCTAAGGCATAGATTGTCAGGAAACCAGACAAATGCTGAACTTTCTAAAAGTTTGTGCTTTCCATATTTCACTGATAAAGAGATAGGATAGACCTATAAAGGGGAAAATTCAAAGTTCAGCATGGGGTGATTTTTCTGATAAAGGCAAACAAAAGAAAGGTTTGGCAAGTGGCACTTTTGCCGATAAAAGGTGGCAAAGTGTTGGTTCAAAAAAGTACAACTTTTCTGATAAAGGGAGGTAGAAGCTCAGGTTCAGCAAAAGGGTTTTTTTCTGATAAAGGAGGCTGCCAGATAAAAGGTTCAAGAAAATGGAAATTCACCGATAAAGGTGAAAAGGTATAGAAGCAAAGTGGCCCAGGTTCAGTGAAGAGAAGATTTGTTGATGGAGAATGAAAAGGAGAACAAGAGGAAAAGTTCAAAGAGAATGACTTTTGCCAACTAAATGAAGAGATAAGAGGAAGGATTGCCAAGTTCTAGAAAATGCAAATTTACCGATAAGGAAAAATAATGTTGTGGATAATAAAAGAGGATAGTGGCAAACAAAAAATACACAGGAAGTCAGTTTGGCCAATAAAGAAAGGGGAATAGTGACCAGTATGCATATGAATATAGTCAAAAGTTGGAATGGACCAAAATAGAAAGATTGGATAACACGTTGTGAAGTGTTGTAAAATCTTTTAAAAGATAATTTGTAATCATATTTTAGGACTGCAGAACTGTACCATGCAGGTAGCTGAAATAGTGAAATTTTTCAATGCATGGGTACATTTGAAGGACAAATCAGATACTGTAGTTGTCTGGGCCTTCTGGGTATATGCAAAGAAATGGGGGACCAAAAAGTCACCACCATGGGACTTTTTAGTCCAAAACAGAAAAAAACGTGAGCGTGTTATAACGCACTAGCATTTTGTTTCACTTAAAACTAAAAAAAAACTCCTTTTGTTGTCATTCACCCATGGCCAAAGGAGTTTACTAGAAAAAAATAGAGTTGAAAGCATGTTCACATTGAAGGGAAGTCTCTCCAAGCAAGCGCAAGAGAGAAAACAACAAATTCACGATGTCACCTCACCGCCAAAGACGTCATCGAGCAAATTTGGAGGGTCTAGCAGCCGAAGAAGGTAGGGTTTGACTGATTTTTGTTAGTTTGAGAAGAATTTTTTAGTTTTGCAATGTTTGATTTGTTTTTATATTGTATTTACAGTTATTGAGGGAAGAGAAAACCCAAATCTAGCTGAGGAGGGTGAAAACAACCCCCAAAACCCTCGAAACCCTCAAAACCCTCCTTCATGTCATCAAAATGTAAGGGATAGTTAAGAAAACTACCTAAGAATAATAGAAGAAAATAAGAAACATCTTCAAACTCTTATTCAAATGCTAAACAATCCAAGTGCAAGCATCGATCGTAGGAGGGCGCTTGTGAAGTCACTAGAGGAGATTGTTTCCCACACCAATTCGGTGACAAAACAAATCACCAAATTTCAAGACTATAGGGAGAGGTGTCGGCAATTCTATGCCGACAAGTTGTCATATGAACAAGTGAAGAATGAAAAAATTACAAAATCTCAATTATGTGCACACTTTATTAATCCCAAAACTGGCCAAAGATTAGAAGAAAATTCCAAATGGTTTCCTATTCATTAGTGTAGGAATGAAGAAATATCCCAAAACTTTTTGGATAAATGGTACATGGTCTTCGATGAGCGTCCATGCAACAACGATGAGGTACCACAATATTTCTTGAGGAAACTCCATTGCGAGTTTGTCCTTAAGAAGATTCCCAATTATTTTGACATCCGTGAGTTCCAGAGTAGAGGTGGTGGCTCTACCCAAGATAGAGAGGGGGCTCAGTGAGATCAAAACTGTGTGTCTATACCCCTGTTGAGGCCAGAATGTAGGTCACTCCCTTCAACTTTGAAGGAGAGTGTTGATGTGGAGACATTACATTCATTGACTACTCTCATCCAATTTCTATCACAACATGCCCATGATCTTACCCAGGCCGATGAGGGTGAGAGCAAGTAGGCATCATTTGTCCCCACATTTGTGTAGTTCATGTGGGAACCTATGTGATTATGGGACATAGGACTCACGGGAGGACTCATGATAGGACCCTCGGCAAGATGCTGCAACGCAGGAGCAACATCCAATGATGGAGACATCCATATGGGATGAGATTGTTCTCACCAATGATCTCTTACAGACTACATTTGGTATTGACTCTCAGGTAATTTTTTACAAGTTTCATCTTGATTTAGTATATTGTTATTTGAAATTTGTAATTAATTTTATATGACTATCTATATTATAAGTCAAAAATAATGTCTGTAATTGTTTGTACAATGAAATTCCAAGGTCAAAGTCTTCATCCTGCCTCCATTAGCCGTCCATTGGTGGGTTATGAGAGGAGGTCAAGTCAGCAGGTATGTAATTTATCACATGATCATAATTATTGTAGATATGTCAATGGTAATATTATTTTGTGACAATTTGATGATTTCAATAGTCACTGACACCTCCACGGTTTCCTTGGTCCCCTGGACGCAAATCCACCACTTTTACGAAGGTAAATTTAACCATTTCTAATCATTATGCATTTTTAAAATAATGTTATGAATTTATTTTGGTCGAATAATCTTGAATTTGATTTTCAGATGTTGAATGTGGAGAATCCTCCTCATCTTCGTGAGTCGACACAGATAGGCATTGCTGTAGCCATGATGTCTTCGAATCCTTTGACCAAGGTATGAGCTAATAACATGAAAATTTCATAATTTTGTATTTCTTGTTTTATCTCATGTCATTTGATGTACATAAATGATATTTATGTTTTGTCAATTTTGCTTCTTGATGCTTCTCACAGGAGGTCACAACTCTAGCCCGTCCAACTATGGATAAAGAAGCTCGAGACAAGATGATGGAGAGTGACATCAGATGGCGGTAAGTGATCGATTACATATGTGATGTTATATTATTCATGTACATTTTCTATAGTAATGTGCATATTGTTTGATTGTATTGATAGGTGGAGCTGGATGAACTTCTGTCGAAGAGGTCTACTCGACGACAGAGAGAGGATGAGTCATAGATTGGCTCTCCATCTTCACAATCAAGCAAGGGCTTCCAATTATTTCATAAAAGTCCATAGGAAACTAGTTTTTGGGACATTTTTTGTACGCCTAGATGGATTTGTATACATACTTTTGTATGTTACCGATGTATATTTTTATATATATGTCTGTATGGCTTTGTTTGGACATGCCTATATGGCTTTGTATATAAACTAGATGTTATGTTCATGACATTATGTATATGACAGTTTATATTAAATATTTAATATGATGATCAATTATCGTTACAGGAATTTGGTTTTACATGTGCCAATTGCATTTTCTTGAAACTTTATAAATCATTTTCAAATAATCCATTTTGTGCATATCTTGCAATCATTGCATTCTGTGGGACTGTGCATTTATTTGAGGCATCATTTCAAATAGTTCACGCACCTTGTCTATGCTTCTACACTTTCCATACATGTCTACAAGGGCAGCTACAAGTACAATACATGTGACAAAATTCCTATATCATTTATGCTTTGATGGTTGTCCACACCATGTTCCCCAAATCCCATTCTGGCATAGGCAAGGAGGAAGTTGGATAAGGTTGTGCCATTTCATTTTAGATGTGCTAAAATTTGCGTTTGGTTGAAATTTACTTTTGTGCATTTGCTTGAGATTTTTTAAAGCCTTATGAAAAATCCATTTTGTGCATATCTTGCAATCATTGCATTCCATGAGACAACATTTCTTTGAGGCATAGTATCAAACAGTTCACATTCATTGTATATGCTTCCACACTTTGCATACATGTCTTGCAGAGTACTTACAACTACAACATTTGACAAAATTCCTATATCCTTTATGCTTTGATGGATGTCTATACCATGTTCCAAAGATACCACGTCTAAGGTTTTTGGAATTTGGCTTTACACTCGCCAATTGCATTTTCTTGAAACTTTCTAAAAGCTTATCAAAAAATCCATTAAATGTTCATATCTTACAATCATTGCATTCCATGAGGTTACATTTCTTTGAGGCATCATGCCAAACAGTTTGCAATGATAATTAGAACCTTTATAATGACAATGAATAATGGTCACAATGAAAAAATACAAAATAAGTTAACATGTTTGGTGATTTGCATTACTTTAGGAGCTCCAATTTCATGAAATTCATCACTGTCCTTGTTTATTAAGATATGATAGACCATGATCAAATTTATCATAAATAGGACAAAAATCATTAAAAGATATGATAGACCAAAAAACTATCCCAAAAAGCACTTAAATTCCTTGAATTGACAGCATCAAGATCATGAGAAAACTCCTCTAATTCTTGCTTCTGTTCATGTGTGAGAATTTCCTGGGCTAGGGAAGTATCATGTAGGTCTCTAAAATACTTTTTAACTCATCAAAATGCACAAATATCATGCACCTCCCCTTGTGGTGAAAGACTAGCTTGATTTATACCCATTTTCTCAACCAAATCAGCAACGTGTTCTTCATGTTCATGGTTGTTGTAGGTTTGATAAAACTCATTTTTATGATTCCCAAGTTGTCCTAGACATGCATAAGGTTCATAACTTCTAAAAAATCAATCTGTAGTTCATTTTCTTGACCCATGGAAAAAGTTATAACCGCTGTCCCAAAGTCTAGAGGAAGACGTGTGAAGACAAAAATCATGACTTGAATGAAGCCCTTTGCGAGTAGTTTCAAATTGGGCATGGAGTTTACCTTCTTGGACCATGGTAGATGTTGTGATGACTGTTTTTAATCTTCAAACACCTTCACATACCTTATAACATCCCAAAAATGTGCATAACTCTTCATGTTCGATGGTTGTCCATGACTAGTTGGGCATGACAGTCTTCCTACGACAACAAGGTGACATTTTGGCACAAGATCATATCATTATCCTAGTAATGCATCACTAAAGGACTTATTCATCATAATGTGGGATCTAGGACAACATTAATGAAGGTTTCAAGATGGAAATTATGCCATGTATTCCTCTAAACTTATGATAGTCCTATTGTTGACTTATTTGTGACAGTCTTCTAGGGCAGTCTACATGGTATTTTGCATAGTAATTCGGCTATCAAGAGTATTCTTGTGTTGAGAGGACCATAAGTTAAGTGTATGAACAATCTCCAAACAATAAATGATAATAATCTAGCAAAACATGAGGTCAAACAAATGTATAACCATTTTTATGATAGTCTTATCTGTGACAGTCTTATGCAACATTTGCATGGTATCACCTTTAAAGTTTGCATAAGGATAGCTTCTTCAACTCAATCATAGGACCTTGGACCATTTTCTATGCTATGACTGCTATAACTAATTAGTAACATGACTGTCACAAAGTGGTTGGGTAACTCTTTTGTATAATAGTCCTTTCATAAAATGAATGATGTGTGTTCTAATTGAGTGGCAAATCCTCTTCCATTGTCATAGAAAGAAACATGCACATTAGGTCTTATTGGGAAAATTCTCAGGCATTGGATCAATAATCAATCCCATGAAGATACTAAAACCCCCATGATGACAATCCCCTATATCTATAGCATAAGATTTTCAATTTCAAAACATGACTGTGCTATTTATAACAGTCATAAATGACTGATCAACATTGAGAAATGACAATTTCAAAGGCTTATAAACACATTTGCATTGATGACCACACTTTGTAACTTTTCTAACATCAAGACAGTCCTTCAAAACTTGCCTAGCAACCTAAAATATGACCCTAGCATAATATGGACAGTCACTAATGACTGTACTGTTGGACAGTCACTAATATATTGGATAGTCACTAATTTAACTCTTCTTCCATGAGGATTGTCTTTAAAAGTGCCATAGGACTATTACTAAGTATGCCCCTCAAGATCCTTGTCTTCCTAAGGATTTAAGAGCCTTATTTAATATGCATTTTCTTTGATTAACATGGTTTCATGACAAGTCTAATGGCTCTTTCTATGGTTGCAAGTTAGGTCAATATGTATTCACAATTTCAATAAGTTACATGAGGGTTTCATGGAGGATTATTCACATGACAACCATAACAAGGGCTATTATTAGTCAAGATAATGTCATGATAAGGTCATCCAAATGGTGCCATAACAATAGGAAGCTTTCATAGGAAGAAGGAAATGTTTTGATGGTAATGGAAAGGGTAGATGAAGAGGTATTTTGTTGTCTTATATAGTCATGAACAAGTCAAGAAGGGACTATCACAATCGGCTTGAAAAAATAGGTAGGTTTGTTTTTTACATCACCTTGAAATTTGGCCAAATGAAGAAGTTATCCATGGTCAAAATTTGGTCAAACATACAGTTCAAATACGCATTTGGCAGGCTTGAAAATCTCCATCGGCCTTAGGAAATGTTGAAAAAATTAAGTTTTATGCATTTTTTGAATGTATATCGGGCCAGGGAAAGACATATACATTGCAGGAATCTTTCATAGATCCTCGGGAATATTCTTGGTTTGTATATCAGTGATATACAAGTAAAGATGCAAATAAACATACAAGGTCACAATGTACATTTGCTACAGTGCCGCAGGAATATACAAAGGTTGCTGCAGAAAGGATATACAAAGGCATTTGTATGTTGCCAAGATACAAGAGGTGGGGCCCACGCATATGCAAGGAGGCTTGTATGTCTTCTACATACAAGTAGGCATGAACAGTTGCTTGTACATTTGGTTGTATGTTCGCACATACAAGACCAATATACAAAGAAACATGCATCTGCTATAGTGGATATGCATCAGCTTGAAGATACAAAGGAGAATGTATATTTTGCATTGTATGTCTTTCACATACAATCGAATATACAAGGAATTATACATGGCCGAATGTGCAAGAGGTGGGGCCCGCCCATATACAAAGAGGATTGTATGTTTCGACATACAAAGGATCAGATGAACAGTGGATTGTTTATCACGCATATATAAGGCCAAATGTACATTGGCGAGATACAAACTGGATTTCAAACGAATATAATTCTGGCACATCTGGGCTTCAGGTCCAGTTTGTATGTTCGCACATACAAAGAAATATACAATGAGTGGAGATACAAGCCGGACCCGATAGAGCAGTCAAATACAGTTAATGGTTAGTTTCAAGTCCGCGGCTTGTATGTTTGCAAATACAAAGGAGGTTAGATATAACCCAGATTTCAAAATGTTTCCCATCTTCTTTTTAAGAGTTTGAAGTCCGTGACTTGTATATACAAGGGCGATTGTATGCATATACAAGTCGCGATTACAAAGGGCAAAATGCATGTTTGCATGTGCTAGTTGTTTGTATATTTGCTTGTATCTTTGCATATACAAGCCAATATGCAAGGGAGATTTCGGCCAGACATGATGCATCGACAGCTTGTTTTTGGGTCTTTTCGAAGGCTGATGGAGGGTACAGTTCTTCAACGACAGGTCCCGACTTCAGTTCAACGGCAAATTAGGAGGTGCCACATGGCAGTGGCGAATGCATATACAAGGCATTTTCAAATGCATTTTTGAGACCAAAGACAGGATCAGAGGTATTTTTAGAGGCCGATATATACACGGATGCAGAAGTGATATATACAGGTAGTTGACCAGAACTTTGACCGCCTATATCTTCCCCATTTCAGTGAATTTCGACATGCTGTAAGAGGCAAAAATGCTTGTTTTTGCCTCCTCTTTCATTTGAGCAGATTTTCTAGGGGGATTTTCCAGTTTTCATTTTCCCGATCTGGCTTTGCATATTTTGCTCGATTGGACATTTCAGCGGCTGTCTTGATGTTTTGAGGGGTTTTTCTCCTCACAGTGGCTTGAGTTGGTAAATTTCTGTAGGCGCATTCATGGCATATGGGCTCTCTGCCTTTCAAGACTCTTTCTTGCACGACGAACGACGACTTTGGAGGTTTTTCTCCATGCCCCGTCCTTTCTTGCATCCTGGCCGAGGTTTTCTGCATTTTGGCATGGCAGCGGCATGGTCCACGTCCCTTCGCCATGCCTCTTCCCGTGCTTTCCTGCCTTTGGCATTTATGGCCTCGATTATGTGATTCAGCAACTCCATGCCCTTCTGGCATGAATCTGGCCTATATAAGATAATGTAAAATCTCTTTTAAAGGAGGATGGTATTTTTGGGGTTGTTATACTGCTAAATTTTTTGTAGTCAGTCCACTTAGTATAATTGCAAGGGTATGGGAATGTGACTCACTATGCCTGAATCTGGCCTCTGTTGTCTTCCTTTTATCCATTAATGAGTGTAATTAGCTAAATGGGTGTAATTCTACTATGAAATGTTCTGCATTGTAACAATTTTTTCTGGGCCTTCATGATTAATAGATGCTGATTTTTTTTGCCTCTTTTATCTCTGAATTTCTGTGTTTCATTTGGAGTTGTAGTTTGTTCTGTGGGTAAAACGGCCCCTCTGCAGGTCCAGCTTTCATACTGAAGCCTCAAACTAGTCTTAAATCTATGTGAACCTCCCCTCAGCAGCGAAAGAATCATTGTTGTGTCCATACCTTGTCCACCCTCACTCACTAAATCTGGTGTATCACCTCTTTTCCCTTTCAGCTCTCCTTCCGACTCTTTCCTCTGCAAGCTTTTAGCACTAGGTTTAGTACCACCACTCTAAGTAATAGGCTTAAAGCAAGGAACCAACCTTCTCTGGAGGTCTGATCTCAAATCACATGGTCCCACATGTCGAGATCATTCCAATGTTACCCCAGGTTGCTAAGGTTTCATAACTACAGCAAAGGGTGCAAATCTGGGAGATAACAGTTTCTGGCACGCCCGGTGGGACTAGTTCGATGAACTTCTCATCAGGTACTAAGAGATTTGGTGTTTCTCCTAGTATTACCAGCCTTTGGAGGTGATGCACAAACACCATGGCGACTCTACTGGATGAATCAGCTGGATTCAGCAGCCCAAGTACCTAAACAATTTTTAAAGGTCAAGATTTTGGTGGTTTTCCTGGTCTATTCAGCTTCAAGAAGCATTGCAATCACCTGGTGACTCCCCCTCTGGTATGTATCCCGTCTTTTCTGGGTTGTACACCTATTTTTCTCTAATTCTGACATATTTATGAATATTCAGCATTTAGATGCTACAGAATGTCAAAATTTTGCGAGTATTGTGGCTATTTTCCTCCTCCATTCCATGAAAATATAGGCTATTGGCCCTCATACCAGGTCCCAAATACCTCTGAATTTATGCCGAACAATCCTTTACCTCACTACAACCAACATTACCAACAGGAGCATCTTCAAGCCACTCTTGCTTATCCTAGTTTGTAGCCTATTCATGCCTATAGCTAGCTTTGTGAAACATATTCTGCACAAAATCAAACCTGCAATTCCCCTAGTCAGTCCCAAAATGCTGATTTGGGTAGCATTAAAGGTTGGTTACTGGATTTTTAGAGGCAAATGTCAGAAGTAGCTAATGAAGAGCAATATAGCAAGCAACAAGGGGAGCTCACATATCAAGCTTATTTGCACCAGCAGGAGGTTGAATGCTCGAACATGCAACTTACAGCCAAGGAGAAACAAATAAAGCAGTTGCTTGCTCAAGTACACGAGCCCAAAGTAAAACATTTCTCTCCTATTCCTAGCTTTAAATAGGTCCATCCTCCAAACCAAGGTGAATCTATGAGTGTGGCTCAAGCTTCTTTGTCATGGAAGCCTTCTTGGGCCCACCATCCTGGTTATAAAATGCCAAATCTTGTGAAGGTCGATCCTCTCATACAAGTTCAAAATTAGGAGAAGGTTGTAGAACCCAAGCCTATCATAATCCCAAGTTTTAGGCAGCGTTCTACCTTGAAGGTTCCAAGTTGGAAAGGGCCATCTTTTTCGCCCTGTAAAGACCCTCCACCAAACATACAAATGGAAGCATGCCCTAGCATTCAGCCAACAAAAGAAGAGCAAAATAGGTTTTTGTTGGCTCCATATCAAAAGTTGGAAACTCAGTCAGCCCTCACTTTTCCAAACCCATTCTGTGAAGAAGAGAGTTCCAAGGTCAGAATACCAAGCTTCAAGCAAGGAGAGCCTCCTAAATGTCCTAAATTGGATATCCCAAGTTTTAGAGGGCCTCATCCACTGCAACAAGAGCAACCTAGACTTCACAAGTTTCCAGGCTTCAACAGCTTTACCCCTCCACAAGCCCATGTTCCTATGCAAACTCAAGTTATCACTCCCTAGGAACAAATTTCTATAGAACCCTCTCCCCTCCTAGAAATTCAAGAAGATTTTCAGGCCTCTTTTCCTGATGCTATTTCAATCTTCAAGGGTGGACCTTTCGTCTACCAAGATAATTGGAAAGATGAGCTAAAAGTCCTAGGTGGGAGAAAATAAAATTTACGAGGAGCAGTTTGTTCCTACACTCACAAAAATAGAATTATTTTAACCTATTGTACCTGTGAGTATTGTTAATGTCACTTTAGAAATAGATGATGCTGCCCTTTTTCAGGAGCTACCTGATTATGTTGAAAATGAAGATCACGTGCAGCTGGTTGTGGATTTGCAGCAACGATGGAACGTAGAAAATCATGACAGATTGCTGCAGGTTGAGGTTGAGCATGACGTTGAGTTTCTAAATCATAAAGAAGGTCAGGCATGTTGCTCTATGCTAGATTATCCAAAGGCTTATTGTGCTAATATGGTTAAAAGACTCCCATGCTTTATTGAAAATAATGAGAGGACTGAACCTGAGGAAGAACAAATTGCAGACTTATTCTCTATTATCCAACAGGGATATCAACTTCTTGGTGGGGAAGTTTTCCCTTTTGAACATGTGTACGGTTCATTTTTTGAGCCTAAATCATAAAATCATGAACATCCTGTTCATAAAGAAAAGGCAGCCATATTTGTGGTTGAACCACAAGAATTAGAGTTTTCAGCTCAGCAAGAAGAGGAATGCAGCCATGATGACATTATATCAGCCTTCTTGTTTTTCCTGAAGGAGAAAGGACAAAGAAATTAGGTCCCAGGCCAGCTGTTTCACGCACAACAATAACTTGAGAGTCAAATGGAGGACACCATCATGCCAAATGAAGAGCAAGAGGAGAAAGGATCAAAAAAGAGACATGAGATCAAACATGATTTATATGTCACTTCAAGGGGATGCCCAATCAAGTATCTATCCCAGTTGGAGACATATCAGGAGAAGTCACCACTTGTCATGCTTACCTCTAAGCATGAAGTTGAGCACCAAAATGGGTGGGATCAGCCCATTTATTCACCGCAAGTTAGTAATATCAGCAATCAGTCTAGGTGGATAGGTGAGTTTATCCCCATTTTATGGGGGGTGTTTTATCAATTTGTCATATATGTATCTCCCCCTCATTTCTTCTTAACTGCCCACATGCATGATAAACATTGTAAATTATTAAGGAGGGGCAGTTATTTTCAAGAACTAGTTAATGGCTTTGTTTAGAGTCATGTCTGACTGGTTAGTTTAGAATTAGAGTAGGTTTCATTTCTGTTTTAGGTTTTCCCTTTCCCTAAGTGCTTCTGCACAAGCTGCATTGTCATTAGGAGAATGTAGGCCCCTTCCCCTTTTTTTGATTTTGGAGGCAGTTTCCAGCTTTTCCAGCATGTTTTAGACTTGACTCCATGCCCAAAGGATGCAATAAGGTCACTGATCTTATGTTTAGCAGGCAAACATCCCATAGAGGTCGCCAAAAATGTTATCCTATTTTCCCTCTGCTCAGAGCTAAATAGTTAACCTGGTATTTTCCTTGAAATCCCTTTGAAAAGGTCCCTATAAAGAAAAAGTGCCAAATTTCCCAAGGAACCTTGCCTAAAAAAACCTTACCATTGGAAAGAGCTTGAAAAAATAGGCAGGTTTGCTTTTTACATCACCTTGAAATTCGGCCAAATGAAGAAGTTATCCATGGTCAAAGTTTGGTCAAATATACAGCTCAAATATGCATTTGGCAGGCTTGAAAATCTCCATCGGCCTTAGGAAATGTTGAAAAAATTAAGTTTTATGCATTTTTTGAATGTATATCGAGCCAGGGAAAGACATATACATTGCAGGAATCTTTCGCAGATCCTCGGGAATATTCCCGGTTTGTATATCGGCGATATACAAGTAAAGATGCAAATAAACATACAAGGTCACAATGTACATGTGCTACAGTGCCGTGGGAATATACAAAGGTTGCTGCAGAAAGGATATACAAAGGCTTTTGTATGTTGCCAAGATACAAGAGGTGGGGCCCGCGTAGATGCAAGGAGGCTTGTATGTCTTCTACATACAAGTGGGCATGAACAATTGCTTGTACATTTGGTTGTATGTTCACACATACAAGACCAATATACAAAGAAACATGCATCTGCTACAATGGATATGCATCTGCTCAAAGATACAAAGGAGAATGTATATTTTGCATTGTATGTCTTCCACATACAATCGAATATACAAGGAAATATACATGGCCGAATGTGCAAGAGGTGGGGCCCGCCCATATACAAAGAGGATTGTATGTTTTGACATACAAAGGATTAGATGAATAGTGGATTGTATATCATGCATATACAAGGCCAAATGTACATTGGCGAGATGCACTCTGGATTTCAAATGAATATCAATTCCGGCACATCCGGGCTTCAGGTCCAGTTTGTATATGCAAAGTGTTTGTATGTTCGCACATACAAAGAAATATACAAGGAGTGGAGATACAAGCCGGACCTGACAGAGCAGTCAAATACAGTTAATGGTCAGTTTGGGGTCCACGGCTTGTATGTTTGCAGATACAAAGGAGGTTAGATACAACCTGGATTTCAAAATGTTTCTCATCTGCTTTGTAAGAGTTTAAAGTCTGTGACTTGTATATACAAGGGTGATTGTATGCATATACAAGCCACGATTACAAAGGGCAAAATGTACGTTTGCATGTGCTAGTTGTTTGTATATTTGCTTGTATCTTTGCATATACAAGCCAATATGCAAGGGAGATTTCGGCCAGACATGATGCATCGGTAGCTTGTTTTTGGGTCTTTCTGAAGGCCGATGGAGGGTGCAGTTCTTCAATGACGGGTCCCGACTTCAGTTCAATGGCAAATCAAGAGGTGCCACGTGGTAGTGACAAATGCATATACAAAGGCTCTTGCATATACAAGGCATTTTCAAATGCATTTTTGAGAGCAATTGTAGAGGCCTTTTGGCGCCAAAGAGCAGCGATGCATTCAAAGTTTTTAAGCATGCAAAGACAGGATCAGAGGTATTTTCAGAGGCTGATATATACACAGATGCAGGAGCGATATATACAGGCAATTGACTAGAACTTTGACCACCTATATCTTCCCCATTTCAGCGAATTTTGACATGCTGTAAGAGGCAAAAATGCTTGTTTATGCCTCCTCTTTCATTTGAGCAGATTTTTGGGGGGATTTTCCAGTTTTCATTTTCCCGATCTAGCTTTGCATAGTTTGCTTGATTGGACATTTCAGCGGCCATCTTGATGTTTTGAGGGGTTTTTCTCCTCACAGTGGCTCGAGTTGGTGAATTTCTGCAGGCGCATTCATGGCATATGGGCTCTCTGCCTTTCAGGACTCTTTCTTGCACGACGAACAATGACTTTGGAGATTTTTCTCCATGCCTGTCCTTTCTTGCGTCCTGGCTGAGGTTTTCTACATTTTGGCATGGCAGTGGCATGGTCCACGTCCCTTCACCATGCCTTTGCCCGTGCTTTCCTGCCTTTGGCATTTATGGCCTCAATTCTGTGATTCAGCGACTCCATGCCCTTCTGGCATGAATCTGGCCTATATAAGACAATGTAAAATCTCTTTTAAAGGAGGATGGTATTTTTGGGGCTGTTATACTGCCAAATTTTTTGTAGTCAGTCCACTTAGTGTAATTGCAAGGGTATGGGAATGTGACTCACTGTGCCTGAATCTGGCCTCTGTTGTCTTCCTTTTATCCATCAATGAGTGTAATTAGCTAAAAGGGTGTAATTCTACTATGAAATGTTCTACATTGTAACAATTTTTTCTGGGCCTTCATGATTAATAAATGCTATTTTTTTTGCCTCTTTTATCTCTAAATTTTTGTGTTTCATTTGGAGTTGTAGTCTGTTTTGTGGGTAAAACGGCCCCTCTACAAGTCCATCTTTCATACCGAAGCCTCAAACCAGTCTTAAATCCATGTGAACCTCCCCTCAGCAGTGAAAGAATCATTGTTGTGTCCATACCTTGTCCACCCTTGCTCACTAAATCTGGTGCATCACCTCTTTTCCCTTTCAGCTCTCCTTCTGACTCTTTCCTCTGCAAGCTTTTAGCACTAGGTTTAGTACCACCGCTCTAAGTAATAGGCTTAGAGCAAGGAACCAACCTTCTCTGGAGGTCTAATCTCAAATCGCAAGGTCCCACGCTTCGAGATCATTCCAATGTTACCCCAGGTTGCTAAGGTTTCATAACTGTAGTAAAGGGTGCAAATCTGGGAGATAACAGTTTCTGGCATGCCCGGTGGGACTAGTTCGATGAACTTCTCATTAGGTACTAAGATATTTGGTGTTTCTCCTAGTATTACTAGCCTTTGGAGGTGATGCACGAACACCGTGGCGACTCTATTGGATGAATCAGCTGGATTCAGCAGCCCAAGTACCTAAACAATTTTTAAAGGTCAGGATTTTGGTGGTTTTCAGCTGGACATAACTTGAACATACCTTAGAATTCGATATTGGAGTTGACCAATTCTCCAAAATATGGCTTCAAAATCCTCATATTCTTCTTTTTTGCAAGTTTGATTATGAATTCTATATAACTCTAGAATAGGATTAGTGAAATTTATGGAAAAAACAAACATATATCATCAAATTCAATCTATATATCAATGGTAATTAGCTTTGAAATAATATCACACATGAAACATGAAAATTTTAGTTTAAATAGTCAAATTTTCTCCAAAAACTTGCAAAATCAGTTCTTCTACGTTGAAAAAACAAAAAAGGTGGTGGATAGATCTAAAAGTGATTCTCAATATGTCAAACAACATGAAAAGCATTTTCTTGTCTGATATACTACATGAAAAGCACAAATAACAGTCATGTGGGGTCTGAATCACAGATCCCACATGCTTTTTTCCCATTTTTCATGCTTCCCATAACGTTAGTGCGTTCTAGGAAGCATGAAAACATAAAGCTTCATGCATGCAAAAATCATAACCTTCTGAATGTTGGTGCCAAAATCATGGTCTAGGATGTCATGCTCTCACATAAAATATATTGTAACTATGCATGTAGTGCATCAAATAGGTAATCAAGTGACGGTCCAAGAGTATCCCTATAATGAAATAACTTGCACAATGGAAGAAGATGATATGAAATATTCTGCAAATACTTGATAATAACTGAGAATAACAGGCCACTTCAAGGGGGCAACCTCCAAATATCTCCAATGAGAACACACTTCACAATATGATGGTGAAATAAGACTCACATCCTCCTATATATACCTAATTATGCTTAGGCTGAATAGACACACCCCTATATAAGACCTAGTTCGACCTATCTAACTAAATAATGATATAATAATGATAACATGACTTAATTAGGAATTAAGATAGCCACAAGCCAACTATTCATAACCCAATGTACACCAATATTAAGGGCGTAGCATGCGCCCCTTCTTCAAAGAAGCATTGTCCTTAATGCTAACCAAGTGTGGATTCTTTTGAATGAACTCCTTGCCCTCCCATGTGGCCTCTTCAAATGGTAAATTCTTCCATTGGATGAGATACTCAGTAAGGGTTCTATTCCTTAGCTTCCTCGTGCGTGTTTGAAGAATGCACTCTGGTTCGAAAATGATTCTTCCTTCTTCATCGAGATCTGGTAGTACTGTTTGAGTAGGAATATTATGCCCAATTACCTTCTTCAAACAAGAAACATGAAAAACTGGATGTATCTTTGTTGTTGGTGGAAACTCTAGCTTGTAGGCAACACTACCAATCTTTTGCATGATTTAGTATGGCCCATAATATCTTGGAGACAACTTATTATTCTTTTTTTGTTGCTTCAGTGAGATTTACTTATAAGGTTGCAATCTCAAGAAGATCCAATCCCCAACTTCAAAATTTCTTTCACTACGATGTTGGTCTACCTGTTGTTTCATTTGATTTTGTGCCATGGCTAAATTCTCCTTGAGTCCTAAAAGTACCTGTTGTTGATGAAGCAAGTGGTCCTCTACTGCCTGAAATCTTGGCGACACCTTTAATGATGACGTGATGGAAGGAGGATGATATCCATAAAGTGCCAAAAATGGAGACATTTTTTATGAGCTATGAAAAGAAGTGTTATACCATGATTCTGCAAGTGGTAGCCAATCTACCCATTGAGACTATTTCTCTGAAGTGAAACAACGTAGATATCCTTCCAAACACTTATTAACAACCTTAGTTTTCCCATCTGATTGAGGGTGGTATGAAGAACTATGAGCCAATTGAGTACCCAAACATGAGAATAAATCTTTCCAAAAGTGACTAGTAAATATAGGATCACGATCACTAATAATAACCTTAGGTGTACCATGTAGCTTTTGGATATTCTCCAAAAAAACTTTTGCCACTGCACTTGTTGTAAAAGGATGTAATAATGTAATGAAATGTGCATATTTAGTGAGGTGATCAACTACTACCATGATGACATTATGACCTTTAGATTTGGGAAGCCCTATGATGAAGTCCATGGATACCTCTTCCCAACACTGGCTAGGAATAGATAAGGGTTGCAAGAGACCTGGTGTCTTAATTGTCTCCCCCTTATTTCTTTGACAAACCAAACATTCAGCCACAAATTTTTGAACATCACCTTTTAGCCCTTCCTAGAAAAACTCTTGCTTGACCTGATGATATGTCTTCAAAAATCCCGAATGACCACCAACTGGGGACTTATGTAGCTCTGTGAGAATCTTGTGTTTAAGAGTGGAATTCTTGCAGAGATACAAGCACTCTTTATACCAAAGAATATCCCCCTTCAAATAAAACTTATCTGAACTACTAGGGTCACTTTTTAATTCTTGGATAGATTACTTGTCGCAACATCATTTTGCCACTTTGCTTTGGCTTCTTCCACCCAATTTGCTTGTAATATTGAAAGGGCAGACAATAAGGCTTCATCTTTCTCATCCTTCCTAGAAAGTACATTGGCCACAATATTTTCCTTCCCTTTCTTATATACAATCTCAAAGTCACATCCCAACATCTTAGTGACCCATTTTTGTTTCTCTTCAAAGGATAATCTTTGTTCCAAAAAATATTTTAGGCTATCATGATCTGTCTTAACCTTGAAGTGTCGACCCATTAGCTAAGGCCTCCATTAGAAGGCATGAGTTTTCCACAGTCCATGACAATAAATTTGCATGTGCTTCTAGATTCCATTGTGTATGTTTTTTATTCAAAAACATACACAGTGGAATCCAGAAGCACATGCAAACTTAAGGCCTCCATTGTTTAACTACATGAAGGATCACTAGCATTTCCTTCTCATAAAGAGGTTTGAGCTTATTCTTACCCTTTCATTGGTGACTCTCAAAAGCAATTGGTCGACCTTCTTGCATGAGAACTACTCCTATCCCATTTCTAAAAGCATCACATTCCACAATGAATTCCTTGGCAAAGTTCAGAGTGGAAATCACTAGAATTGTACACATAGCCTCCTTCAATTTCTCAAATTCTGCATTAGCGGACTCATTCCAATGAAAAGAATCCTTCTTCAATAGAGTGGTGAGGGGTGCTTCTATATGACCATAATTCTTCACAAATCTTCTATAGTACCTTGTCAATCCCAAGAATTCTACATCCATTTCCCATTGATCCTTCATCATCCCCTATTGAACTATATGTTTAAGAGTTTAGCCTAGCTTCTCGAGTTTAGGGTTTGGGGGTCAGGGGCATTATTTGAGGTTTACATGAGTTTAGGGTTTAGGGTTAGGGTTTAGGGGAATTATTTAGGCTTTAGGGGTTTAGGGATGCTTGAGTTTAGGGTTAGGGTTTAGGGGTTGGGGTTTAGGGTTTAGGGGTTGCTGTTTAGGGTTGTTCAAGTTTATGGATTAGGGTTTAGAGAAAGATAGAGCAAGGGAACTGATAGAGATTGGGAGAGATAGGGAGATAGAGGTTTAGGGTTGCTTCTATGTTTTATGGTTTAGTGGTTAGGGGTTTAGGGGTTTAGGGTTGCTCATTTTTAGGGTTTAGGAGTTAGGGGTTAGGGTTTATGGGCATTATTTAGGGTTTAGGGGTTAGGGGTTAAGGTTTAGAGGTTTAGGTTTATGGTTTAGGTAGAGAGGAGAATAGGGAGATATAGAGGAGACCGAGCCTAGGAGAGATATTTTTGCATCCTTTATCCCTCTCTCTAACTATACATGCCTCTCTATCTCTCTCTCTGTCTCTCTATCTTGTTCTCTCTTTCGATCCCCTCTCTCTAACTCTACCTTTATATCTCTCCCTCCCTCACTATCTCACTCCCCCTCTCTATCACTCTCTCAATCCCTCTACCTCAAATCTATCTCCCTATGTCTCTGGAAGTTGTATCTCTTGATCTCTTTCCCTATCTCTATCTCTCTGGACATATTCCTATCTCTTAATCTATCCCTCACGACCTCTCTCTCCCTCCCTCTCTATCTCTCTCCCCATCCCTCTACCTCTTGAAATCTCTCTCCCTATGTCTCTGGACATCTCTCCATCTCTTTCCCTATCTCTATCTCTCTGCATAACTCTATCTCTTAATATATCCCTCTCTACCTCTCTCTCTGTATTTCCCTATCTATCTCTCCCTCTCTAGATCTATCTCCCTATATCTCCTCTCTCTCTCTATATATATGTATCTCTATCTCCCTCTTTATCTATCTTTCTCCCTCTATAGACCCCTTTGTCTATCTCAATCCCCCTCTCTCCCTCTCCCCATCTCTATCTCCACCTATCCCTCTCTATCTCTCTATTTGCCCCTCTTTCTATATTTTTCCTTTCTCTAACTCTATCTCTATCTCTCCATCTCTTTCTGGATGTCACCGGGCTCTCTCCCTATCCATGTCCATGTCCCTCTCTATCTCTCCATGTCTCCCTCTCTCTATCTCTCTCTCTCTATTTATCTAGGTCTCCCCCTCCCCCTTTCTATGTCTCCCTCCATCTCTATATACATCCCTTTCTATCTACCTATTTCTCCCTTTATCTCTTTATTTATCTATCCTCCCTCTATCTAAATATATCTACCTCTCTATCTCTTTATCTCTCTCCCTCACATTCCAAGGGGTCAACAGAGAGAGGGAGAGAGATATAGAGAAAGAGAGGCAGATAGAGTTGTAGAGAGGGAGGATAGAGAGAGAGAGAGAGAATCTCCCATGTAGATACAAGGTTACAAATTTGTCCCTCCTAGTATAGACAAGTTCTATTTCGTGAACCACATGGATATTTGAGTCTAGGGATTGCTATGCCCTTAATATTGGTGTACATTGGGTTATGAATAGTCAGCTTGTGGTTATCTTAACTCCTAATTAATTCATGTTATCATTATTATATCATTATTTAGTTAGATAGGTTAGAATAGGTCTTATATAGGGGTGTGTCTATTCAGCCTAAGCATAATTAGGTATATATAGGAGGATGTGAGTCTTATTTCATCATCATATTGTGAAGTGTGTTCTCATTGGAGATATTTGGAGGTTGCCCCCTCGAATTGGGTTGTTATTATCAGTTATTATCAAGTATTTGCAGAATATTTAATATCATCTTATTCCATTGTGCAAATTATTTCATTACAAGTGGTATCAGAGCATGACCTTGGCACCGTAGAGGCAAGGTTTTTTCTCAATATTGGAGGCGATTTTGGGAAGAGTATAACTTTCTGATTTCAGTGAATTTTTTAAATATTTTTAAAAGGTTTTTGAAGACCATATTAAAGAAGCTACAGTCCCAATTTCAAAGGAATTGGAGTAGAATTGAGCAAATTATTACAGAATTACGATTTCTACACAATTTATTTGGGATCTACATATCCCTCATATCCGGCTGAATTAGAGCCTAATTTTTATTGGGTTTTTTAAAACATAATAGAGGAGCCTACAGTCCAAAAAGTGGGGAAATTTAAGAAAAAATAAGCGAGTTATTACAAAATTAGGTTTTTCAACAAATTCACTCTCAAGGTTGCAAATCAACTAATTTTTTGGAGTTTTTTTCTGGGTAAGTGGTATCTTGGCCCTAGTAAGTTACAATAAAAATTTTAGAGAATTTACATTTCATTTGTGTGACTTATTTCAAAAATATTAGTTTCCATCATGACGGATCTTGCAACAAGAGGCAAAAAGAATGTTGTCACACCAAGGAAATCCTCTGATAAGGATGGGGAAACAATAGAGGATAGTAATCCCAATGAGGTAATAAGTAAGGTCAAAGAAGAGGTGTCCTAAATTAAGAGGGATATGTGTGACCTAAGAGGAGATATATAGATATACGAAGCATGTTAAGCTCCTATATGAATGAACCAAGAAGGGAGTTCTCAAGCAACCAAGGTGAAACCTTCAAGTCGGCTAATACTAATATAAATTTTAATACTCCTATGGGATCTAGTAATTTGTTTCCAAAGGTGGATATGTGCAAGTTCGATGGCAAGGATCCTTTAATATGGATAAACCAAATGGAGAATTTTTTTGAAGTACATCAAATCCCATATGGACAAAAGGTCACGATGGCTTCCCTATATCTAGAACCAGATCAATTCATTTGGTATCGTTGGCTTTGTACTCATCGGAGGAAAAAGGGTCTCACCGTCTCATGGTTAATTTTTGCAGAAGAACTCCAAGCACAATATAGCAATAGTGTGACAGACAACTTCTTTAGCCAGCTTGCTAAACTTCAACAAATAGGATCAGTTAAGGATTATATTCAGAAATTCTAAAATCTATCCTTAAGAGTGGCTACAATTACAGAGGAGAACTTGAATGATTTATTCTTGGGTGGTCTCAAGGATCACATTCAACTTGGAATTTTTGTCTCAAAGGAGAACTCTATAATCTGGACACATGCGCCAAGTTTCATCCTTCTTACGCACCATCACCACAGGCAAGGAGTAAGCACGTTGGCTATGCCTAATAATTCATGCCTCTAGCATCTCCTCAACATTTTTTTCTATCTCACTTTTTTGTATGTGTGGGTACCTATAAGGCCTGATGTTCAGTTGTTGGCTCCCTGGAACTAGTTGTATGGCATGATCATGATCCCTCTTAGGAGGAAGTCCTTTAGGCATATCTCCAAGAACCACTAAGTGACGATCAATTATTTCTTGTAAATCTGGATGCGTAGGAGCTTTAGATTGAGAGACTTCTACTGAACATAGCTAGACCACAAATCCATTCGTTCCTTTCTTAAGCAACTTTTGTATTTGATGAGAGCTTACCATCTATGGGGATTTTTCCTTCAACCCCCTTAGCTCCACTACCTTTCCTTCTAATTGAAATCTCATAAACAGTTCTTGGAAGTTCATCTCAATTGTTCCTAATGTAGTAAGCCATTGTACTCCCAAAACAATATCTACTGCACCCATGGATATCACATACATTGGGGTATCAAGTAGATAATATCCCATGGATAATTTAATGCTATGACACTTCCCCAAACAACTAATTGTACCACCATCTGCAATTAAAACCTGAAACTCTGGGGCTGGATATATAAAACAATTTAGACAAGTTGCCAACTTTTTGTTGATGAAATTATGAGTACTACCTGAGTCGATCAACACTGTTACTTTTTGCTTCTTTAAGAAACCCAGAACCTTGAGAGTTTGTGGTGCACTGAAACCTAAGAGTACATGACAAGAAATGATTGGTTGAGAATCATGTGATTCCTCACTTGACTCCCTATCCTCCTCTAATATGGGTTCCTCCTCTTCTTCCTCACTTGCACCTTCAATATAGAATAATTTATTTTCACTACATTTATGTCCTCGACTGTATTTGCTATCACAGTTGAAACACAACCCTTTTGATCTTTTCTCCTCAATTTGCTATGGATTCAGCCTAGTAGGTTGAGAAAGAGAAGGTGTTGAATATCCTTTATCTCTTGTCATATTAGCCCCTTGCTTCCTAGGAATCAAATACTTCTCCTCTACCCTACGTGCCAAGATAAAGACTCATTTACCGAGCTACGACTAAACATGCGTACCTCATGTTGAATGTGATCCTTGAGACCACCCAAGAATAAATCATTCAAGTTTTCCTCTGTAATTGTATCCACTCTTAAGGATAGATTTTGGAATTTCTAAATATAATCCTTAACTGATCCTGTTTGTTGAAGTTTAGCAAGCTGGCTAAAGAAGTTATCTGTCACACTATTGCTATATTATGCTTGGAGTTCTTTTGTAAAAATTGACCACGAGACGGTGAGACCCATTTTCCTCTGATAAGTACAAATCCAATGATACCAAATGAATTCATCTGGTTCTAGATATACGGAAGCCATCGTGACCTTTTGTCCATATGGGATTTGATGTACTTCAAAAAAATTCTCCATTTGGTTTATCCATGTTAGAGGATACTTGCCATCGAACTTGTGCATATCCACCTTTGGAAACAAATTCCTAGATCCCATAGGAGTATTAAAATTTGTATTAGTATTAGCCGACTTGAAGGTTTCACCTTGGTTGCTGGAGAACTCCCTTCTTGGTTCATTCATATAGGCACTTAACATGCTTCGTATATTTGATATATCTCCTCTTAGGTCACACATATTCCTCTTAATTGAGGACACCTCTTCTTTGACCTTACTTATTTCCTCATTGGGATTGCTATCCTCTATTTTTTCCCCATCCTTATCAGAGGATTTCCCCGGTGTGATAACATTCTTTTTGCCTCTTGTTGCAGGCCCCATCATGATGGAAACCAATATTTTTGAAATAAATCACACAAATGAAATGTAAATTCTTTGAAATTTTTATTGTAACGTGCTAGGGCCAAGATACCACTTACCCAGAAAAAAATCCAAAAAATTAGCAGATTTGCAGCCTTGAGAGCGAATTTGTTGAAAACCCTAATTTTGCAATAACTCACTTATTTTTACTTCAATTTCTCCAATTTTTGGACTGTAGGCTCCTCTATTATGTCTTCAAAACCCCAATAAAAATTAGGCTCTAATTCAGCCAGATATGAGAGATATGTAGATCTCAAATAAATTATGTAGAAATCATAATATTGTAATAATTTTCTCAATTCTTCTCCAATTCCTCTGAAATCTGGATTGTAGCTTCTTTAATATGGTCTTCAAAAACCCTTTAAAAATATTTAAAATATTATTTAAAATATGAAAGTTATACTCTTCCCAAAATCGCCTCCAATATTGAGAAAAAACCTTGCCTCTATGGTGCCAAGATCATGCTTTGATACCACTTGTAATGAAATAACTTGTACAATGGAAGAAGATGATATGAAATATTCTACAAATACTTGATAATAACTGAGAATAATAGGCCACTTTGAGGGGGCAACCTCCAAATATCTCCAATGAGAACACACTTCACAATATGATGATGAAATAAGACTCACATCCTCCTATATATACCTAATTATACGTAGGCTGAATAGACACACCCCTATATAAGACCTAGTCTAACTTATCTAACTAAATAATAATATAATAATGATAACATGACTTAATTAGGAGTTAATATAGCCACAAGATGACTATTTATAACCCAATGTACACCAATATTAAGGGCGTAGCAATCCCTAGACTCAAATATCCATGTGGTTCGTGAAATAGAACTTGTCTATACTTGTTATCCTATTTTCCTCTGTCCAGAGCTAAACAGTCCACCTGGTATTTTCCTTGAAATCCTTTGGAAAATGTTCCTATAAAGCTCAAAGGTGCCAAATTTCCCAAAAAACCTTGCCATTGGAAAGAGTTTAAAAAAAATAGGCAGGTTTGCTTTTTACATCACCCTAAAATTCGGCCAAATAAAGAAGTTATTCATGGTCAAAATTTTGGTCAACATACAGTTCAAATGTTCATTTGCGGGCTTCCAAAATCTCTATCGGCTTTAGAAAATGTGGAAAAAAGTGAGTTGTATGCATTTCTGGATGCATATCGGGCTCAAAAGGGTACATGAACATTTGGGGAATCTTTTACAGACTCCCAGAATATTCCCAGTTTATATATTGAGCCACAAGAAAAAATGCAAGAATATGCAAAGTGAATATACATGGAAGATTCCCCAGAATATTCTGCCCTTGCATATCAAATGGCTTGTATATTGCTTTGTATGTTCGCACATACAAGCGACTATATACAATGGAAAAATATATTGCGAATATATTCCATCGAGATTCCTTGTTTGTATGTGAGAGGGTTTGTATATTGTATTTGTATATTTGATAGACAAAAGTGCCAATATACATTTGCTACAGTGCAAAGGCAGTAAAGATGCAAGAGGTGGGGCCCGCGCATATACAAGGAGGATTGTGTGTTTCGACATACAAAGGATCACATGAACAGTGGAATGTATATCGCGCATATACAATGTCAAATGTACATTGGCGATATGCAAGCCGGATTTCAGACGAATATCAATTCTGACATATTCAGGTGTCAGGTCTGCTTTATATGTATAAGAGTTTTGTATATTTGAACATGCAAAGAAATATACAAAGAAAGGTTATACAAGCCATACCCGACGGAGCAATGAAATGCAGCTGAGGGTCATTTTGGGGTCCGCAGCTTGTATGTTTGCAAATGCAGAAAAGGAGATACAAATGGTGGGGTCCACCAATACAGAAGCGTTTTGTATGTATTTTCTCCTTGTATGTTTGTTTGTATATTTTCATATGTAAGACCAGATACAAGCTAACATGCAAGAGGTGGGGCCCGCACATACAAAGGAAATTGTATGTATATGCAAATTTGAAAATACAAGACTTTCCATAGCCCGATATACAAAGCACCATGTATGTACAAGGGAGTTGCAGAGAAAGGTTTTTTGGATGCCGATTGGGGCGGCAAATGCACGCAATATATACACAGATGCAAAGTGATATATACAAGCAGTTGACCGAAGCTTTGATCGCCTGTATCTCCTCCATCCTAGCAAATTTTGACATGCTGCAAGAGGCAAAGATGCATGTTTTTGTCCCCTCTTTCATTTGGCAGGATTTTCAGGGGTTTTTGTCACTTTTCAATTTCAGATCTGGAGTTGCATATGTTGGTCGAGTTGATGTTTTAGCTACCATTTTTTAGCATATGGGAGATATTCTCTTGCATTCATTGTTGCACAAAGATGAAGCAGCTCACATTGATGACTACAAATATATTCTACCTACCCATGTTCCAGATTGTTTGCACCATTACTCTTGGTAGCTGGGATGTCCTTTCAAAGATATTTTTGGTTGCTGCTCTCTGAGCAAATTTGGTAACCGACTGGGATCAAAGTGAAGTAATATATATACTTGTAAAAATAGATGTATTAGGAGGTTGGTTGTTCTTCTGGGCTATTCTTTGTAATGGCTATTTGGCCTCTATGATCAATATAAACTGGTATTTTGCCTCTCTTTTATTATTATCTTTAGCACTGTGTCTGCTCTTTGGATTGGTAAGCTGTGTATTGTGGATAAAATGGTCCCTTTCATTCCTCCATTATTCTGTTTTGACCTCTGCTAGAACTAATATGAGTCTATGTAAGTTTTTCCAGCTGTGAGATTATTACTGTGCCTATTCGGTTGCAGCCAAACACATTTAAATCTAGTGTATCACTTAGTTCATTTCAGCATTCCTTCTAACCCTTTTCCTCTGCAAGCTTTAGCACTAGGTTTAGATGTTTTTCTCTAAGCAATAGGCTTAGAAAGAGGAATTCGGCCTTCTCCGAAGGTCTAATCTCATGTCGCAAGGTCCCACACTTCGAGATCATTCCCATGTTACTCCAGATTGCTGAAGGTTTCACATCTGCAGCAAAGGGTGCAAATCTAGGTGATAACAATACTAGGAGGGACAAATTTGTAACCTTGTATCTACATGGGAGACTCTCTCTCTCTCTCTACAACTCTATCTGCCCCTCTTTCTCTATATCTCTCTCCCTCTCTCTGTTGACCCCTTGGAATGTGAGGGAGAGAGATATAGAGACAGAGAGGTAGATATATTTAGATAGAGGGAGGATAGATAAATAAAGAGATAAAGGGAGAAATAGGTAGATAGAAAGGGATCTATATAGTGAGGGAGGGATACATAGAAAGGGTGAGGGGGAGACCTGGATAAATAGAGAGAGAGGGAGAGAGAGGGAGACATGGAGAGATAGAGAGGGACATGGACATGGATAGGGAGAGAGCCCAGGGACATCCAGAAAGAGATGGAGAGATAGAGATAGAGTTAGAGAAAGGAAAAAATATAGAATGAGGGGCAAATAGAGAGATAGAGAGGGATAGGTGGAGATAGAGACGGGGAGAGGGAGAGAGGGGGATTGAGATAGACAAAGGGGTCTATAGAGGGAGAAAGATAGATAAAGAGGGAGATAGAGATACATATATATAGAGATGGGAGATATAGGGAGATAGATTTAGAGAGGGAGAGATAGATAGGGAAATATAGAGAGAGAGGTAGAGAGGGATATATTAAGAGATAGAGTTATGCAGAGAGATAGAGATAGGGAAAGAGATGGAGAGATGTCCAGAGACATAGGGAGAGAGATTTCAAGAGGTAGAGGGATGGGGAGAGAGATAGAGAGGAGGAGAGAGATAGAGAGGGAGGGAGAGAGAGGTAGTGAGGGATAGATTAAGAGATAGGAATATGTATAAAGAGATAGAGATAGGGAAAGAGATCAAGAGATACAACTTCCAAAGACATAGGGAGATAGATTTGAGGTAGAGGGATTGAGAGAGTGGTAGAGAGGGGGAGTGAGATTGTGAGGGAGGGAGAGATATAAAGGTAGAGTTAGAGAGAGGGGATCAAAAGAGACAGCAAGATAGAGAGACAGAGAGGGAGAGAGATAGAGAGGCATGTATAGTTAGAGAGAGGGATAAAGGATACAGAGATATCTCTCCCAGGCTCGGTCTCCTCTATATCTCCCTATTCTCCTCTCTACCTAAACCATAAACCTAAACCTCTAAACCTTAACCCCTAACCCCTAAACCCTAAATAATGCCCCTAAACCCTAAACCCTAAACCCTAAAAATGAGCAACCCTAAACCCCTAAACCATAAAACCTAGAAGCAACCCTAAACCTCTATCTCCCTATCTCTCCCAATCTCTATCAGTCCCCTCGCTCTATCTTTCTCTAAACCCTAACCCCTAAACCCTAAACTTGAGCATCCCTAAACCTCTAAAGCCTAAACCCTAACCCTAAACCCTAAACCCTAAACTCATGTGAACCTCAAATAATGCCCTTGACCCCTAAACCCTAAACTCGACCAGCTAGGCTAAACTCCTAAACATATAGTTTGATAGGGGATGATGGAGGATCAATGGGAAATGGATGTAGAATTCTTGGATCTTGATTATCATTATCCTCATTGGGATGTGATTTGATAGGATCCAAATTATTTGTTTGATTATCTATGTTTTATTGGGGACCAAGTGTCTCATCATGGGATATTGATGGATAATGAATAGGACTAGCACGGGATGATGGATAGGGCTAATGACATGATGGATAGGAGTGATGTGGGTTACTTGCTCATGGATAAGATCTTGATCATAGATAATATCTTGATCATAGGGAGGATAGGCATGGATTGCACGATATTAGATATGGATAGGGTAAGTGGGGATGCATTGATATTCACTAGATTGGGGAGTAAGAGGTGGTGATGGGGGTTCACTAGGAGATGTTGGAGGATCAATTATGGGATCGATGTAGAGGGGTTGACTACAAGATGCTAAGGGATCTGAGATGGGATTAGATGGGATGTTTGGATTTTGATTAGGATGGGTGGTTGGTGTTTCCACATGCTTTGGACTAGGCTCTTAACATAGCTATTGGGTTTCTTAGATGGATGTGATGGGTTCTTGGATGGGATCAATAATATTTGGATGTTTGACAACATGGCTACATGATGTGGTTTGACTTGGACTTATGGTAGGAGACTCTTCAATGAAATGGATAGACACAGGAGTGGATGATGGTGTTGGAGTGGTAGACATGTTATTAGGAGGTTCTTTTCTAGGCTCAAGGATAGGAATTTGATTACATGATGTTCTTAGATTCCTTGCTAATAGTCTTTGGGTCACATCCTTCATGGCTTCATGGTTTGATGGACTAGGATATGCATATAGTTGATGGAAAATAATGGAAGATGTTGTGGGGTTAGGATTAGGATCAAGTGAATGGATATAGGAGGCCCAGATGGGTTAGGATTGGGAGTGTTAGAGGGGGATGAAATTGGATCAGTGGATTTGGATGGATCCATATCTTTTCTTTTATTTTTGGATTTTATAAAGAGTCTTTGGAGAATATTTTTCAAGCATTCATGGGTTGATGGATTAGAGCTTAGAATGTTTGATGGTGGATTACATGGTGGATTAGATGGCGAGTTATATGGTGGATGGATGATAGGGATTGACGGACTAATGTGTTAGGATTAGGAAGATTGGAGGGAAATTATAAAATAATTTCCCTCTAACCCTAACCTCTAAACCCTAAACTTGAGCAACCCTAGAAACTCATAAACCCTAAATAATTTACCCCTAAAGGTCTGAGCAATCCTAAACTCATAAACCCTAAATATGCCCCTAAACCTGAGTAACCCTAAACCTCTCTCTCTCTCTCTCTCTCTCTCTCTCTCTCTCTCTCTCTCTCTCTCTCTCTCTCTCTCAAAACCCCTAAACCCTAAATAATACCCCTAAAACCTAACCCCTAAACCATAAACCCGAGAAACCCTAAACACCTAAACCCTAAATAATTCCATTAAACCCTAAACTTAAGCAACCCTAAACTCATAAACCCAACCAACCCTCTCTCTCTCTCCAAAATAAGAAAACTAGGACTCTCTCTCCTTATCACCCTATCTCTCCTCTCTCTCTACCCTCCATCTCCATCCTCTCTCCCTCTTCCTCCCTCTCCTCTCCCATGTCGACAAAGAATATGGAAACAAGAAAACTAAGACATGTAAAGAGGGACGAGGATATAACTTGGGATGATGAAATGGAAACAAGATAATTTATGAAATTTCATTGGATGGGAAGAATGATGAGGAGAGGTAGAGAGGGAAGGGAAGTAGAGAGTGAGAGAGAGGGCAAGAGGTAGAGATGGGATGGAAGTAGAGAGTGGGAGAGGTAGGAGGTAGACAGGGGAAGGAAGAAGAGAGAGAGGGTAGGAGGTAGACAAGGGAGGGAAATAGAGATTGAGAGAGAGGGTAGGAGGTAGACAGGGGAGGGAAGTAGAAAGTGAGAGAGAGGGTAGGAGGTAGACAGGGGGGAGAAGAGAGTGAGAGAGAAGGTAGGAGGTAGAAAGACGAGGGAAGCATAGACTCAAAAAGAGGGTAGGAGGTAGACAGGGGAGGGAAGTAGAGAGTGAGAGAGAGGGTAGAAGGTAGACAGGGGAGGGAAGAAGAGAGTGAGAGAGAAGGTAGGAGGTAGAGAGGGGAGGGAAGCAGAGACTCAGAGAGAGGGTAGGACATAGAGAGGGGAGGGAAGTAAAGAGTGAGAGAGATGATAGGAAGTGCAGCTGCCCTTCTAGACATGTATGTAAAGTGTGGAAGCATAGACAAGGCATGTCAATTGTATGACGTAACACCTCAAAGAGATGTTCTGTAATGGAATGCAATTATTGCAAGATATGCAAAAAATGGATTTGTTGAAAAGGCTTTAGAAACTTTCAAGCAAATGCAATTGGCATTTGTATAGCCAGTTATACTCAGCATAATGTAAGCATGTTATAACACACTCGAGTTATTGATTTCACATAATGTGAGCACGTTATAATGCACTCACGTTATGCTCAACTTTCTTTGACATGTTTTTATCAACTTTTATCAAAATCTAGAGATAATTTGGAGCGTACTCCCCATTAGGATGGCACTTTTCAATGAAAACTCAAAAAAAATACCACCATAATCTTAAGCTCTCTGTTAGCTATCTAACCATGTAATTTTTTTCACATTTTGAGTACGTTAAGGGTTTCATTTTGAATTTCTTGTTAGTGTGTCCATTTTTTGTCAAAAACTAGTGTCTAGTATTTTTGAATTTTTTTAACCGTTCATCAAAATTTGAAATAAGTTACATATTTAGAAACTAGACTCCATTCTATACGTATTCAAAAAAAAATTGATTTTCGATTAGTTTTCAAAAATTTTAGGGGGGAGCATGCTCAAATTTCTATTTTTCAGGACGCGTCCACTTTGAAAATTACTAAAAAATCAATTATTCATGAAAAAATTATCAAAAAAATCAGGGATAAACTACATGGTGTTAGCTAATTTCTCACTGGAACAATTATTGAAATACTAAAAAAAGTTAACATTTTAGACGGAGCACACCAGACGCTATGTTATATTTTTTTTGAGAAAAATAGGACCAATTTGTGTGATCCCCCTTTTTTAACCCCTTAATCTCAACCATTTTTGGAAAAAATTAGTAGTTTAGAAACTATATTTGGAGCACTATGATTCTTGTTTTTGTTCCATCGTCAAATTTTGAGTGTCGCTATCTTCAATTTCTTATCCAACATCAATGTTTCCTGATTTCAGAAAAAAGTGGGATCTTAAGACCCCATTTTGGTCCCTCATCTTTGTGCACTTACCCTTCCCTCTTTAATGTTTTTGGCACACCAAACATGCAAGCAAACTTCCCTCTAACATTCTTAGAGTTGCAAGGCGTGGGTTTTCTTCCCAACATGCAAATCTTCTGACAAGGGAGTGGGCCTGAATTTAATGCAGCGTGGGTTTTGCTTGTTGACTGAGTTTTCAATGCTTGGGGCTGCACAAAATTGTGTTGCTATATATACATGTTTTTCAGATGTTCTCAGGGTTGGTTGCTGAGCCAATTATCTGGTCTACAGTGCCTCAAGAGAGTTTTAGGGCTTCAAATCAAGCCAGTTTGGGAAGTAAATGGAGAATGTATTTTGATGCAGCATAGGAATGTATTGTAAAGCATATTTTATGCATTGATATGTCTCCATGGTCATTTGTAAATATTTAGGGGAATATATAATCATAGTTGTATGTTTTCGTTCACCACATTTGCTGGTGCGATTGTAATAGAGATTTGATAATGTGTGATAGCATTTAAGTCAATACAAGCTTTGTTGTGAGTCATCTCTTTGTTGTAAATGGGTCTTTGTAGTTTGGTTCTGGAATATTAAGTATGTACAATGTATGAAATATAATCTGAGAGATGTATGTGAATACATTTTAGTTTTATGTTGATGCTGGTTCAATCCTTCTCTTCTCTCTTTATTGCTTATGACTCAGTTGCCCCATAGAGTAGGCACCGGTCCATATTGGAGAGGGATCAAACACTCTTTTAAATTAAACAAATCTTTCATCTATGGTTCAAGGTAAAAACCATCTTTCTTGTGCATGTACATTCACACAGTTGAATTGGCTTAATGAGAGGCTTGTGCAACCAATTTGCTTTGATCTAGTGACAGCTTTGGGGTCAAGTGTACATTGGGTATGGTTGTGTATGTTTATTTGTATTTCATTTCATGCCTCTAGGAATATCCCACCTAGGTCTAGCTTAGCCTGAAAAGTACAGAAGTTTACCCACTCACTGTAGTTGGCCAAAATTCCCCTTTACTTGTTGAGAAAACCTCTTCCTTTCACCTTGATGACAATCCCTAGCCTGGGTGTTTTAGGAATGTTTTAGAGTTTTGGGTTGGAGTTATTTTTGGAACCAACATTTTGGCACCATTGTCGAGGACAAAAGTTACTTTAGCCGTTGACGGGTTCCAGGTAGCTGGAGATATTTTCAACACCCTTGTAATAGTGATTTGCAGTTGTGCATTTTGTGTGGGTAAGTTGGCAGCCCGTCAACTTATGCCAAAATTTTGGTGCCATTGTTGGGGATAGTGATCCTCTGGTTTAGATTTGAAGACCCTTGTTTACAACTGTTGTTGGGTGTAGTTTATTGCTATGTGTAAGTTGGCAGCCCGTCAACTTACGCCAATATTTTGGCACTGTTGCCAGGGAAGAATCAGAAGGTTGATTAGTTGAAGCCCCCTTGTAATAGTCAATTTACAGTTGAGCATTGTGTTTGGGTAAGTTGGCAGCTCGTCAACTTATGCCAATATTTTGGCACCATTGCCGAGGATGATTTGAAAGGCTACAAACATTTTCAACACCCCTATAACAATGATTTGTAATTATGCATTTTGTGTGGGTATATTAGTAGCCCATCAACTTACGCCAACATTTTGGCACTATTGTTGGGGATGAGTAAAATGCTAGGTTATAAAATTTTGACAAATCTGCTGGTAAGATGAACCCAGAATCAGTTTTAGCCTTGAAGATTGTCACACTTCAAGGATTTCCTCTTTCAAAGAGGTGGCAACTCTGTTGTCAAAGAACTAATTTTTTCTTGCTACTATTCTAGTTGTGATGTTGGTGATTCGAATGCTCCATCTTAGGGTGCAACAACTGGTGAAATTAAAGGTACATAGTTTTCTTCCTAACTTTTGGAGTTTGTTGTTCTTGTCATGTTGAAGGAACAAAATTTCTATGCCTCCGTATTTTTCCCTACATTATAGGATGTTTTAGTCATGGCCAATTGGTATGAATATGGATACCCTAGGGATATTCTATCATATGATTCTTCATATGTATCAGACCCTAGAAACTATATGGGCATGGATTATTGTGGCCATCCTAGCAATGTATATTCTAGTCATGGCTCTGCATGTTATACAAACCAAAACGTATATACACCCATGCAAAATTATAGTGACTTATCAGTCCATTGGAATGAAATTGATAAAATCAAACAATTGTTGGAGTCATTATTGTAGCAAGAACAAGAAACAGAAATTTAGAACACGTTATTGGAGTCTAGGATGTAGTCCAATGCATTCCATGTTGTCCCTAAAAATTAGTTTGACCAGTCCCCTGCTCCTCCCTTAGATCCTATGTATGATCAGCTAGACCTCTCATGGGTTGATTACAAAACAATGAGTATGCCAACTAAGGTCTACTAACAGTTGCCCAAGTTTGATGGGTATAATATTTGAGAAGGGGACACACATGTTGATGTATTTTTGGAATTCATGGATGAACATCAGTTTTAGGATGAAGACATGTGGATGAGGTTCTTTGTTAGGTCCTTAAATGGAAAGGCAAAAGAGTGGTTCCAAGTTTTTTTAGGGTAGTCCTTTGCCTCATGGAATGAACTTGTGGCAGCATTTGAAAATTAATTTGCCAAAGGTCTTGACACTGTTGATATTGTCATAGAAATAGAAAAAATTAGAAGACAAGAGGGAGAGTCAAGCAAGGATTTTGGTCACAGGTTTGTTGTTGCTCTATCCTATATTCCAAATGATTTCAGACCTAACATTCCTGCTTGCATTGATATGTTTTTTGAAACATATGAAACTAGATTGAGTTATGTGTGGGAAGATTTCAAAATAACGAGTATGTAGCAGGCATATGAATGCCTAGACTCCATGGAGAAGGTGAGAGATGACTACATAAAGGGTTTGTTATCCACCAATGCATGTGTTGCTGGTAATAAACATGCTAATCCAATTAGCAGTAGCATGGATATAAGCAATCAAATGAATGCAACATCAGATGATGATGATTGTGTAGTTAGAAGGGTAGAAGTAAATGAAAGTGCTGGTGTAATGCATGGTAGTGATGCAGATGATGAAAGTGGTGAGTGCACCAGCATTATATTGGATAGTTCATCAAGTAAAAATAATGATGATGAAACCAATGATGAATTCAAACCCAATGTTGATGTATGTGGTTCAGTGAACAATGAGGATGTTGTGTACAAGGATGAACAATCAGATGGATCAGCTTCTGTAGTTGAGTATGAAATCGGTGCACAAGTAAATGAAGTGGATGGTGAGAAAGGAACATGTTTCTTGTTTGATTTATTACCCTACTTTGATCATGTATGTGATGAAACAAGTAATGTTTGTTTGCACAAGGATGACATAGAGGTGGCTACACTTGAGGATACCTTATCAGAGATAGTTGTTGGTGCAGCCATGGAATTTCAGTCTAAAGAGCTTGCCCTGGATTTTGAAGATGGTGATCATGTGGATACATATGAAAATTTATTTGTGTGGTGCAAGGTATGTTGTCTTCCTCATGCAGAGTGTGCTTCATCTTGGCCACAGGAAAATAAAATAAAAATGAATGTGGAAAAAGATATGCGTCATTAGTCTGTTTGCAGTAGTGAATATGACACCGCAAGTTGCCTAAGTGAAAATAAAATAGAGAGACAATTGGAAGAACAAGGTTCTTCATTTGAAGTGTCTCATGATATTGATTTATGTGTTGATGTTTGAGTTGCAGCCTGAGTCATGCTTATGACTCAGAATGTGAAATCTATAGCAGCACATATCCAAATTTTATTCAAGAGCTTGATGGAGTTAAAAATGATTATGAGTGCTTTCATTTTGATGTGAAATATTTGTTATCTCTTGAATGTGTTGGTGATGCAGTAGAGGTTGAGTCCTTTGTGTGGACGTTGATGTGAATGAGTAGCAAGGTATGTTTATGCCTGAATTTCAGCATGTTGTAGCCCAACTTGAGGATATGACTGAGTTGGAATTGTTCTAGTTTGCTCTACAAGGTGAAATGCCTTTTCTTGTGGATCAGCAATGCACTCAGGCATAGTTTGCTTTTCCATATGAATTGGAGGTGTTTTAATTTCCCCTCAATTTGCATGAAAAGGTTAGCAAGTATAATAGCATGGCACATGATAATGGAGATTTCTCTTCATCTATTTCTTTTGTTGCTGACTTAAATTTTAGTGTTGCATTCCTTGTTGTTGGGAACTGTTGGAATAAATGAATAATCTCTAATCCAATTGTTAATCATCAAATCACCAAGATATGATACCAATTGGTGAGATACAAGGCTTTGACTACTACAAAATAGAAATTTAAAAATTGTGTGCAAATCTAAAAATAAGTTTTCCTTAATCCTTGAAATACCATGAAAAGATTCAACTTCTTTATGATGATAAAATCAGCCACTCTAACATGCTTGATAAAACAACCTTAGATGAACTTATAACAACAATAACATCACCATAAGATAGTAGCAACAAACAGACACAAATCAGTAACATAAGAATGGAAGATCTCACAACACAAGGTAGCAATGGAGTAGAAGATCAAACACATAACACAGTGTTTACGTGGAGAAACCCTTGTGGGAAAAAACTCTACCAAGAAGAGAGACCCAAGTTGTATTATCTTCAAAACAAGATTACAATACATCCACTTCCAATCTCCTCTTCACTCTTCAATCCAACATAACCTGTGTACCTATAAACTGAGATATGCAACACATACATGGCATTGTACTTATAGAAGTATTTCACTTCTAAAACAAGGCGTCCATTTTCTCTCACCTAGGAATCTTCATCATGCAACATTCAATGACTTCTTACAAGCTCATAACACTTGTCAAAAGTTAACCATGCAACCTTGGGCATCCATGGACAAGAATAGACTCTTATGGGGTATTAAATGGTGTCGTAACTATCATAGATTCTGTCATAACACCCACCAAAAGGCATATTCCCAATATGGGTGCCTAAAGCCAAGAATAGAAACTTACAACTAATAATTATCCATCATAAGGTGTCATATTGTCATAGAATCTTATGACAACTTGCAGCTGTCATAGATTCTCTTACATGCACTCAACAACTTTATGACATGTGTCATACATGCCAAAAATAGGTGATTCCTCCAAGGTGGCACCTACCCTCAATTACTCTTGATTTTACAATTACCAATCATAAAATGTTGCTGCATAATTATCACCGGTAACTCTAGAACTTACCAATGTAGTAACTCTGTAATTACTGCCCCCGGTAATTAATTTTTACAACTGCTGGGTGAAACTTGTACATCCCTTATGGGTAATTACAAATTACAAATAATAAATGGATTAAATACAATATTGGGATTTACAAGGTTAATGGCACCTTATCCCAACATTCTCACTTGACATTATACATTGTAAATCAACCCATAGGAAATCTTAACAAGGGAAAAACATCCCTTAGCCAACCATGTACCATTGATTCTTCAACATGCTTTTGTGCTCCAACAAGATACCTACAAAAGCAACCATGATAACCACCATCTCAAGCAAGAAATCCTCATATCATGTCACCCATGATAGGACAAGGAACATGCCAAGGTGAAACATATCAACTATCACTGAAACCTGCACCAATCTATACATGAACACAAGCATCAAATTCAAATGATAACAAATGACTCTGATTGATTTCCACACTCATACCAAATTGGAATAGCAACCACAACAAGTTGCTAGCTCATCCAAAACTATCCATACCTCAAACTAGGGTAAACAAACTATCATAGGTAGAACTTCATGTTATCAACATAACAACCCAAATCTATGAACAAGTCCATGTATATCCACCATCCTGCAAAAGAAGACTCCAAGGTAACAACACACATAGACATGCGATAAAAAACCTCTAAAGTAACTCACTGCAATAAAGTGTAATCAACCCAAGAGAGGTGGCCCTCTCATACAAAACACATATACCTTCTGGAACTCCCACTGCATAGGTAATGTCAAATCTGAAAACAAGATCACAACATTAACAAGTCCTCCTATAGCACTTCACATAGAGGATGTGGCTAACTCCTCTATCATAGTGTCAAAGAAGCATACAGTGATGCAAAATACATCTCTCATTACCAATCCAAATAAATCTCCCAAGTCCTCCAACCAATGAAGAAAGAGATCAAGGAGCTACCAAACCATTTCCAAAAAACAATGAAGTACAAACAACAACACATGACTCCATTCAAAACCTCAACTCCATAAACATAAGGATCTTCAGAAAGAAGATAATATACCAAGAAAGAGAGAACCTGCAAATCAAACCATGTCCTTATACCACACTAACATGTGCCAAACTGTGTAAAGTAAGATCTCCTTCAACACTTCCAAACTGAAAGGATATCAACATCTAACCATCCAACTTATAATGAAACATGGCAGAAATAGATGTAAAACCTCTCACATAAAGTAGATCAAACTAGCCAAACATTCCCACAACACAAGGGAATATGACCAAAGACACTAACCATCTCCTATACCTCTCCTACCAAATCCTTAGAACTAACCCAAGTTCAATAGTACAAGGAGAACAACGAAAATACATAAAATCATGCATCTACTTCTCAACAAGCCATCAAAACTCAACATTCAAGACTAATGCACAAGAGAAGACAAGATACATAGAAAGAATGCATCAAATAATCAGGTGGGCAACACCTCTTAGATTATTTACCTGCTAAGTAGACCATGAGTGGGATACAAGATTGTCCTATGAATACAACACCAAGAAATATAAGCTTTCAATAAAGATAACCTTCTCATCAAGTCTATGATGGACTCACATCGAATTCTAGGTGTAGGCTCCTTGGTCTTTACTGTTGAAAAACTTTCATAACAAGTAACCACTCCGACACATATCTCTAAGTACAAGAGATTTCCAACCTAACCCAAGTCTCTCTAGTATCCATGAGCACCCACCAATCAATCCATGTTCAAATGCAACCTACAAAATCATGAAGCTCCAAGAAAATGATTATTACTCAAAACCAAAGAGAACTACATCCTCTCCAAAGGAAGAACAATAGCACCTTTACCAAAGACACTAAGAGTCCTCCATGAAACAAGATGTTAAAACCTCTTCAAATCACATGAAGAAAATCATATCCTACCAAAGCTCCCACTGAACCATGATACAGAGCTATACATGGAAACAAGATAAACATAAAACCATCACTGTCAAAAGCTCTCACTAAAACATGTAACCAAGCTATCCATGACATCGTGATAACCATCTCCTAAATGAAGATCATCCATGGCCTCAACACAATCAAAGAATCCCATTGTAACGACAACAACTCCCAAAAGGTCAAGTAAACCATAATCTCCAAACCAAGAAGATAGAACACACTATGTAACTACACAAAACTCCCACTAAAAGTGATAGTGAGTTGTATACATGGTATCATGACCTACATCATTACCAAAACTCCACTAATAGTGAACAAAGCTTTTCATGCACCATTACTTACTGCTATAGATTCTAATGAACAACTATATCAGGTACTCAAAACCATTCTTTTATCTTACTACAATAAACATACCAATGTAATCAAGGTGACCAAGAAGAGGTCAACTAAACAGAATCCTCATCAAATAATTTACAAGATCTGCACTCATACAACATCTCAAAGGAGAAAAACATAGTCAGTGCTCCAATCTCAAATAACTTAAAATAGATTCAACACCACATTAGTAACATGCAGAACAAAGATAACCAGGTATAACATGTAGATTTCCAAGACTCAAACACCAAGATCAACACTAGACCTAATTTGCCAAAGAAATCCACATAAGAGTAACCATAGATCATAAGAACCCAACAAGCAGTCCTGCAAATCTGTAATTATTTCCATCTAGAATACTCTAAGAGTCTGAATACAATCTTTCTCACAGATCTACAAACCAAAGATTTTAGTTAACATGTAAAACCTACAAAACCATCTCTCTTTAAATCAGAAATCACTTAAACATTCAGATATTCACACCATATATGTCATCTGAAATAATGAAATATAATAGATCTATGAATCCACAACTTTTTGAAATAGGAAAATTGTAAAACCTACATATCCAAAATAACATGAATATGAAAGAAAAGGAACCAGGTTGTCCAGGATTTTCTATATCACTAAAATACCAACTCC
The DNA here is from genome assembly GCA_027924645.1 of Cunninghamia lanceolata. Taxonomy (NCBI): domain Eukaryota; kingdom Viridiplantae; phylum Streptophyta; class Pinopsida; order Cupressales; family Cupressaceae; genus Cunninghamia; species Cunninghamia lanceolata. Next base: position 14,395,125 of record BSBN01000641.1, read on the forward strand.
ACAACCTATATGCAACCAGTGGCAAATCATCCAGTACTTTCATGTAACCAAGGGCTAAAACCATGAATCCAATATAAGCACTCCATTCCATAGTCCAAAAAATAAATGTTCTTCCATGTGACCAGGGCACCAAAATCAACCACCCAACATGAAAACCCATTCACTTTACATGACCACAAGGTAAAGGAACATAACCACCATGCAAGTGGATACTCACATATTGCAAAATCAGAGTTCCAGGTCACTACCCTCTAAGGAACATGTTGGGATTAGGCCAAACAACTGAGAGGGGGGGTGAATCAGTTGTTCCACAATATTAATCTTTCCTCCCTTTTAATCTTCTTTCAGAACATACAAACAGATTAATGATGTAAACATTAAAGCATGAAACAATAACACATGAGCAGAAACACAATTAACACACTTAACACCAAGATTTTTAACGTGGAAACCCAGTTAAGGGAAAACCATGGTGGGGGTTAACCCACAAGATTCGTACCCTATTAAAAGTACTTAAAAATGGGAAGGCACTTGCCTTTGGGCTCACTACCTACAAGAAATTTATGTTTGATACAAAAAGAATTAACTGAGAAATAGCATCTTCTTCATTCTTGGTTCAGTTTCATTGAATGCTCACAAAACTTCTGCTCTACCCCAAATACTTCTTCTCTAACTCTTCATCCTAAACAACTCATGTTCTTCTACTTCTCCTCTACTCTACTCTACCTTTGATCCTTTCTTTGGATTTTATTATTTTCACACAAGGATGATTTTCCACACTTCAACTACACACCTTTATATGCTTCATCAACCTTGGAATAAACATCAAGGTTGGCTTGACTTAATGCGGATCACTATACTATCGGCCAAACATATCTGAGACTTGAATCTACCTCCAACAATATGCCATGCTCTAAATAATTTCTCTTAGATCATCTGCAACATGCTTGAATCATCTGGTTAGCAAAGACTGGGAAGAACAACAACATCAAGAGGGAAATCTTCAATAACGAGCTCAAACTTCAATGCAGACCTCCAACACAGCAGCCACATGATCTAGAGATCACCACAAGCACATTGAATTCAACAGAAACATTCACACTCCTCCAAATCATTAGAATCACTTGCATCTTCATCTGGAACCTTAAGAAGACTATTTGTCATGACTATTACACTAGAAAGATTCTTGTGTACTTCCAAACCATGAACCACTTGAATGGATGATACACACTGACTTCCCAAATATGCCTCTAGATCCGCAGATCATCATTTTACATATCCAGAACAATCTGGACCTCTTTCATGTCACTCTGTCTCTTCTGAACACTGCGAAACTGGTTCTACTTAGAGGGCCATAGCTTCTTCAAATCTTCATGCAAACCCTTCAAATCTTAACTGGAGTTTCTTCAGACAATCCTCTACTCAGCCATATGGTCTGCATACTTTGATCCTCATTAGTTTTCTCAATATCCTCAAAATTGCAGTCTTCTAAACAGGGAACAAAATAGGATACAGTTGACACCAATGGCAACAAGGATATGTTGACAGCAATGACAACACCGCTTAGGCACATATTTGCAACAATCTCTCCCTTTGTCATTGATGGCAACATATCATGTGAAAAATGATTCAACCATCAAGACAAGAACTTCTCCCCCTTTCTCTTATCACTTCTGCAACCACTATCTTGACTGCTCCCCCTTTCATTAGCAACTAGTTTTTCACATGACTTCTCTCCCCCTTTAACATCAATAGAAAAGGGCACATATTTATAGTCTTTTCTCCTTATTTTTGTTTCATACCAAACTCAAAAATTGCATGCAGACTACTACCCCTGAGTAGTGCCTCCTTAACATCAATCTAGATCACAAGATATGACTATGAATTCCACCAGACTGATGCACTCTAGTGCATCTTAATTCTGATCAAGATGGGTAATAACCCCTAACTTCTCTCTAAGATACTCAAAAGTACCCTTGGGAAGAGACTTGGTGAAAATATCTGCAATCTAATCCTTTGAAGACACAAACTCCAACTTGACTTCATTCTCATTTACCTTCTCTCTCAAGAAGTGAAACTTGATGGATATGTGCTTTGTCTTTGAATGAAACACTAGATTCTTTGAGATGCTTATTGCACTTGAATTATCACAGAAGATTGTTACAGGCTCCTCAAACACAATTCTGATGTCCTTTAACATTTGCTTCATCCACAGAACTTGAGTACAATTGTTTGCTACCTCTATATACTCTGCCTCTGCTGTAGGTAGGGATATTGCCTCCTGCTTTTTGCTCAGCCAAGAAACCAATCTACTTCCCAAGAAGAATGCACCACCACTAGTACTTTTTCTATCATCCACATCTCCTACCCAATCAACATCTGTATATGCATGAAGAGTGAAGTCATTATCCTTTGGATACCATAATCTATAATCTATTGTCCCTTTGAGATGTTTGAAAATTCTCTTGACTACTACAACATGGGATTCTCTGGGATCAGCTTGAAATCTAGCAACAAGTCCAATTACATTCATGATATCAGGTTTGGTTTGAGTCAGATAAAGCAGTCCTCCAATCATTTATCTGTACCTTTTCTGATCTGCCTTAGGTGAATTATCATCTTTACTTAACTTGCATCTAGTTACCATAGGAGTACTTACTGGTTTTGACTCCTCAATCCCAAACTTTTTCAACAATTCTCTTACATACTTAGTGTTGGTAATCATTTATGTTTAGGGTTTTAAGCTTGAACGTTTGCAGGTTTTCTCATTCAAACCCTAAATTTTCTAAGTCATGGGATCTTGCATTGTTTTGTCTATTCTGATGTTGGCCTTCTGTGGTGGGTTCCTGGCTATTAAGTCTCATCCTCATGCTTTAGTGTTTGAAGGTTGACCAGCCCCCACGCAATGTTTCACTATTTTTTCCTGTCGCCTTGAGAAAAATGCTAAGTTATGTATATGCAAAGGTGAATTGTATGTTGTCAGGCTTATGAAATCTCAGTTGGCCTCCAAAAAATGATAAGGAATTGAGTTATATGCATTTTAGATGCATATCAAGTTGCATATGCAAAGGCAGAATCTATCGCAGATTCTTGGGTATATTCTGTAGTTGTATGCATTTCCAAATGCATATTAGGCTTATAAGGAAAAATACACAAGGATGGAATATACATCGTAGATCCCTAGAATATTCGCTGCTTGTATATCGGGTCTGCAAGTATATTTGGTTTGTATGTTCAGACATACAATGGTTAGATACAATGGCAACATGCAAGGAAAAGATACTTTGCAGGCATATTCCAGGAAAGATTCGCTGTTTGTATGCAAGGGTGAATGTATGTTTGGATATACAATCGAACATGCATTCCAAAGATGCAAGGTTGAACCTGAAATTGATTTCAATTTGCTTCATGCACAGTTTGGGATCCGCCTTGTTTAAAAGGCAATTGTATGCATATGAAGGGGCTGATATACAAAGCCCTGATTTGAAAGTTTTTCAAATCCGATGGATAAATGGTAGAGGTCCATTGTATGTGTACCACATTGGTATGATGCGATATGCATGGAAATGTACAAGCGCATATATACAATACCCAAACGCGATGGAGGAATGAAATGCATTGAATGAAATTTGAGGTCCGTGGGTTATATAAAGCACTTGTATATGCCGATGTGCAATGGAGAAAGATACACGCCGGACCTGATTGAAAATTCTAATTTGTGCTATAACAGTTTGGGGTCTGCTTTGTATATTAAGTTGTTGCATGTATATGCATTTTACATATACAAGGGATTTTGAAAGGGGAACAGTGGCAATTGTATATGCATTTGTTCTTACATGTACAAGGGTGAAATGGCAAAATGGAGAAGGTGAAAAGTCAGCGATAGGAACATGGAGTGCCTACATGGCACGTAATAATTGGCTCTTGGCTTTTCTGCATGTTTTTGGGGCCGTTAGATCTCAGCGATGGAGTCATGATCGACGGCCATGTTTTGAACCTTCTGTGTGAAATTTTTCCTATGCATGTGCAGTGGTTTTGAGCGGGAAAACTTCAGATGTGTTCGTTGCTACATCCCGCAGGTAGCTGATTCATTAATGGCAGAATGCAGAGGCATCGATGGATGAAATGACAGATGAACTACCAAGTTTGTGAAAGAAGATCTTTAGGCGGTGGTGCAGATCCTGAACTTACCTGTTCCTTCCTCTTTGTCCCTCTGTTGCATTGACTGATTTGAGCACCATTTCTCACTATGCATTGTACCTGGCAATTTTTGAGTTGACCATTGTAATTTTGGCTGAGTACACAGTTTTGCTATAAAAGGCAAACTGTGTCACTCATATTTTGGTTGTTAAAAACTGGACAAAAATTTTGGTGTTGTAATAAGATACGACTTCATTGGTGGCTCTGTCTTGGCTATCTTGTGAGTTTATGAGTCTCATGTTGTATGTTTTTCTGCATAAATCTACTGATATCATGTTGATTTAAATGATTAATGCTATATTGCATGTGTTCTGTTATCTGTCTCCAAATTGAGTGTGTTCTTCTTATGAATCTAAGCATTTAAGGGGTGTTTATGATTCTAGAATATAGGTTTGCTTTGTTGAATGCTTGATTTCTTACTTCTGCTCAAGGAGTAGATTAAACATTTCAGATCAAGTGTTGGGAAGAAGACATTGCAATAGGGATATCAGTAAGTAGAGATAATAGGATACTCTATTCTGGGAAGTATCTGTAAGGCAGATACTAAAAATCCCCCTGATATCCAGCCTTTGGTATATGTTCATGCTAGCCATTCACATGTGTATGTCTATTGACTCCGAGCCTTGGATAGGCACCGATCCAGTCTTGTATTGAGGTGGCAACCCAAAGTCTCAGTTTTGCATCCAAACATAAAATCAAACTTAAACTTCAAATCAAACCATTAGGACTTTAGAAGTAGTTTAGGACTAAAATCCTCTGATTCATAACTGAACATAAGCCCAAAGGTAGCCCCTTTGCTCTTATCCCATAGTTTTGGTCTGCATAAAGGAGGATTTATCTGCTTTGTATCAACATCCCAATCAATCCACAAGCATATCTCATGGATGTTGAATAGGGAATACCCCCCTTGGTTCTGCAGAGCCTAAAGAAGAAGAGGAGATATTTATAGAGTCTATCTCCTGTACTGTTGGCCCCTGGCCCAGAAATCCTGTTGATCAATGATCGCTACCTTGTAGGGATAACTGGGAATAAGCATCTAGTCTGGGAAAATTACCAACAGATTTGGCGACTCTGTTGGAGCTTTGTGAAAGAACCCTGATTTTAAAAGAAATTAATTCCTACTTATAGGTGGCGACTCCGAACAATCTCCCAACCGGTAAGGTAAAAATTTATATGCTAGGGAGAAGATCCCTGCGTAATTCTCTGTCTGAAGAATTACCCAAAAAAATGATGTATAGGAAAAAAAGGGACTATTCAAGCCAATCAAGAGGGTTCTCCCAGAAGTAATGATAATATTCAAGACAATCCAAGATCTTCTAAGTGGACAATACCTTATTTTTCAAACACTGAGACTGAAATCCAGAACATATATGAAAGACAATAGGGTGGTGGTTTGAGGATGAGGTCAGAAGTGTTTTAAGCATGTGCTTTTGTAGATTCCCCTAACAGATTTGAAGAAGCTGAATCCCCAAGGGATGATAATGATGATCAGAATGTAATAAAACCATCCTCTTCTATTCCTAGAGAGGAGGAATTAGCCAAAGAAATTAAGAGCTTAAGAGAAGAATTAGAATATCTACAGGTAGTTAAAATCAGAGATGACATGAGATAGAAAGTGCAAGCTTTGAGAGTTGCTCAAAATGATTCAATTCCTACCCTTAAAAATGCAAATGTGCTGAGAAACCAGCACAAAAATGAAGTGCAGGATCAGCATAATGATCAGAGACAGAACATAAATAATGCTAGAGAACCATATAATAATGTAAGAAATCAGAATGCAAATAGAAATGTAAATGCAAATCAGTTTGGTAGACAGCTGATGCAGCTGGACAAATTCAGACAACTTGTTTTTTATGGCATTCCTGGTTACCCCAATCCTATTGACAAACATGTGAGGCCACAAGTGCCAAAGTTTTCAGGAAATAATACTGTGTCAGGAGAAGACCACTTAAAAGCTTTTTAGAATATCATGGACAACTTTGAAGTTGAGCATGAGGATGTTTTTATGAAATTATTTATGCAATCCTTAGTTGATGAGGCTAGAGAATGGTACAAGGGTCTGCCTGACAGGAATATTTCATCATGGGATGACTTCAGAAGAATTTTCAAAGAACAATATAGTGACAAAAATGATCCAAGTTTCTTCATTAATGAATTCATAGGCATTACCAAAGGATCAAATGAACAGGTTGCTGATTTCAACGCTAGATTCACTAAGGTGCTGAACAAATTGCCACATTACCTAAGGCCTAATGAACCTATGTGCATAGTGTTGTACATAAATGCTTTTGATTCCAAAATAGCTTATGGATTAAGAGACGAGGGTCCTCACAGCCTCAGGGATGCTTTCAAAATTGCTACAAATATTGAAAATAATAGAAAAGCGTCTAGTAAGACAAACAAAAGAGATGATGTAAAAATTCTGCAAAATCCAAATACTAAATCTCAAAGTGTTCAAGGCAATGTATCTACTTCTGAGGAAAAATTAGATAAATTGACAACTATTGTCAAGGACCTGAGCTATAGAATGGCTAAAAATGAAAAGGGGGTTGGTCCTGACAGACAGGTTTACCAAAGGCAAGAAAGAAGACCATCATTACATGACATGCCATATAATACTAATTGGCATAATGGTAAACCCATTCTCCCAAACAGCAACCCAAATCCAAGGAATCAAAATGTTAAGGAAACACCTGACCCTTTGAAGAAGGCTATTAATATTGTTAATGACACCCCATGGTGTATAATATGCCAAATGCCTCACTCATAGTCACAATGTATGATTGCTCAGTCTCTATATAATAACGTTGCTGCCTGTGATGAATGTAATGAACCACATTGCATGGAGGATGACAATGTCAATATGATGTCTACAAATGGGGAGTATCTGTCTCATGATATTGATGCAAGCACAAATAATGAGATTCAGGTCTACCAACAGTTTCCCTGTGATGAAGATGACGAAGATAATTATGCTTATGCTCAGGACTCACACAATTTTTTGAATAATTTGAGGAGACCATCTGATGAAGAGATTAGAGCCTTCACAGCTACTGCAGTTGCCCAAGTGATAAGTAATTACAATCTCAGGGGTAAGGCTCAGGTAAGTAACTCACACCAACCAAAGAATACTTTTGTGAACCAACCAGTGCACAGTCATAAAGGGACTGAAACACAAAAGAGGCAATGGAGCAATAGTAAGCAAAATTTTAAGCAAAAAATAGGTCATGATTCTCAGGGGTCAGAAAATAGAATCCCCTAGGTTGAGGATCAAAACAAAAATCTTCAGATCAAAGATGACAGTCAGGGGGCCACAAAAATTAAAGCTGGATCATATCAAAATAAAAATAAAACCGTGGATCAGGCTACAACTATTATACAAAATTATGCTCCATTTGACATTACTCAGGTTTTGTCCCAGGTAAAGATCTCTATTTCATTGATGGAGCTGATGAAAGTTGAGGAGTTCATAAATAAAACATTGTCCCTGATTTCAGGAGTACCCTGTCAAGCTAATCAGAATTTTGAGACTCAGGGTAGGAAACAATCTATGTGTATTGATGAGGATGAGACTCTTGAAGTATATCTGGGGGTAACCATGACAAAATGCCCTTCACAGGTTGAACCATTTTATGTCTCTCTTGTCATAAATGGAAAAGTGGTTAAGAATTGTATGCTTGACTCAGGAGCATCAACGAATGTCATGCCTTTGGCCATTATGCAGCAAGCTAGGTTAAAGATAGATAAGGCATGTGGGAAATGCTATGCCATGGATGCTAGAGAAGTGTCTGCCATTGGAATTATGAAAGATGTGGACTTCAGACTAGCAGCATATCTAGAAAAAACTTACAAAATGAACATAACAGTTGTTGATATCAAGCCACAATATGGCATGTTGTTGTCAAGAAGATGGGCAACATTGATTGGTGGGAGTATGCAATTAGACCTGTCATATGCTATGATTCCAATGAATGGCAAGGATGTCAAATTGATTAGAGAAGAAAGGTCACCAGATACAGTTGAGGATCAAGAGTCAGAGGAGCATATTTATTTTGTGGACACTGACTACGACAATTTCAGGGTTGTCTCAGATGATAAAGGGGGTAAAGAGGGAGATATATGCATTCAAGAGCTTGACCAACAGGGTCTGTGGACCATGTATTTTGATGGAGCTTGTTCAAAGAAAGGCTCTGGTGCTAGAATTATTTTTCTGTCTCCAGATGGTAAGCTTCTAAAATTCTCTTTCTTGCTGAGGTTTTCTTGTACAAATAATATTGCAGAGTATGAAGCTTTGTTATTAGGATTGAATTTTGCTTTGAAGCATGGGATCAAGATGCTCAAAGTATTTGGGGATTCAGAGTTAGTTGTTTCCCAAGTCAGAGATAAGTATGCATCAAAGAATAAGAGGTTAAAATAGTATAAGCATGTTGTTTGGGATACAATTGAATTGTTTGATACTTTTTCAATAAACTGGATTTAGAGATCAAAAAATGTCAGGGCAGATTTTCTAGCTAATGTAGCCATAAGGCCAGATGACATTACTCTGTCAGATGTCACAAGTGTTGAAGTAAAACTTAGACCTACAGTACCAGATAATGTATACAACTGGCAAGTGTTTGATGATGATAGAGATTTGCTGAGATTTCTACATTGCATTGATGAATATGAGAACCAGGAAGTGGATTTTCAGAACTTTGTAGAAGTTGTGAATGGGAAAGAAACTCTCTTAGGGAAGGAGGTAATTCAACTCAAGACAAATAAAATCCCTAGAGGGCTGGTTGCTTTAGAGAGAGCGTTTGACAATAGGGACCAATTTGTTACAAAGGCATCTCCAACAAACAAGAGTGATTTAGAAGAGATAAACTTGGGGACATCTCATGCCCCCAAAAGGGTATATATTGGCAAACGGCTCAAGCCACATATCAAAACTATGCTGATTGCACTATTGAGAAAGTATAAGCATGTTTTTGCATCGTCATATGAGGACCTGAAAGCTTATAGAGAGGATTTATTCCAGCATGAGATCTCGTTGAATCCTAGAGCCAAACCATTTAGACAAAAACAAAGGCCTATCAACCCAACCTTGGCTCCAAAGATGCAAGAAGAACTCATGAAGCTTAGGGAGGATGGAATAATTATGCCTATTAGACACTCAACTTGGGTGTCCAACCTTGTTCCAGTTGGAAAGAAAAACGGTGACATCAGACTTTGTGTGGACTTTAGAAATCTGAATGTATCTTCTTTAAAAGACAATTATCCATTGCCAAACATGGAAGCCATGTTGCAGAAGGTGATTGGCTGTGAACTTTTATCCATGATGGATGGATTTCGGGATACAATCAAGTGAAAGTAAAAAAATTAGAACAGTTCAAAACTGCCTTCACCACTCCATGGGGAACCTATGTATATGTGAGAATACCTTTTGGGCTGACAAATGCAGGTGCCACATTTTAGAGGGCTATGGATGTTGCTTTTGCAAGATTAATTGACTCAATCTTGGCTGTGTATCAGGATGATTTGATAGCTTATTTAGAGAAGGAGGAGCAACATTGCATGCACTTAGAACAAATCTTTATTAGAGCATTGGAATATGGCATCTCACTTAACCCAAAGAAATGTGCTTTTGGGGTAGTGAAAGGAAAATTGCTTGGACACATAGTTTCCAAGGATGGAGTCAGGATTGACCTTGAAAGGGTGGCTGCAATTGACAAAATTCAAATCTTTAGAGTAGTGAAAGGTGTTCAGTCCTTCTTTGGACAAATTAATTTTGTTAGAAGATTTGTTCCTAACTTCGCAGAGACCACAAAAGATATCTCTAAAATGTTGAAGAAAGGTGCAACTGTCAAATGGGAGGATGAAGCAACTAAATCATTCTAGAACATCAAAGAGGCCATAAAGATGGCTCCTGTGTTAAAATCTCCTAATTTTTCTAAGCCCTTTTAGCGATTCTCATTTGCTTCTTTCCATACTATTGTTGCATGCTTATTGCAGAAAAATGCAAAAGGTTTTGAACAACCTGTAGCTTTCTTTAGTAGGTCATTGCAAGCTGCTGAGTTGAAGTATGACATCATGGAGAAGCAAACATATGCATTAGTTAGAGAAGTCAAGAGCTTCAGGCCATATTTGGTAGGCTCTCGAATAATTGCATATGTGCCTCATGCAGCAGTTAAAGATATCTTTACTCAGCAGGAGGTAACTGGAAGGAGATGCAGATAGATAAATAAATTGCAAGAGTTCAATATTGAAATACAGATCGCAAAATTGGTAAGAGGACAAGGTTTGGCAAAACTGATGACACAGTCAAACCTAGAGGCATGCCAGGTGAATGTAGTGCATAATGAAATTATAAATATGTCAGAATCTGAATGGTATAAGGACATAGTACATTATTTGCAGAATCTAAATTGTCCTTCTCATCTCAGTGATGATCAGAAGAGGACCTTGAAGCTACATGCTATTAAATACATCATTGTTCAAAGAGAGCTGTATTGGAAAAATCTTGATGGTGTATTACTCAGATGTGTGAATAAAGATCAGGCTAAGGATATTCTAAGTGACATGCACAATGGAGTGTGTGGTGGACACTATGCTGCCCATACCACAACCCACAAAATTCTTAGAACGGGCTATTGGTGGCCAACTCTCTTCTCAGATGCACACAGAATGGTAAGAAAGTGTAAGTCTTGCCAAAGATTCTCAGGAAAGCTGAAATATGAAGGTGCATTGCTCCTTAAGACTGTAACTGTAGAAGCTCCATTTTAGCAATGGGGGATTGATTTTATAGGGGAAATCCCAGAAAAAATCAAGTGGAGGACATAGTTGGATTTTAGTGGCTACTGACTACTTCACTAAATGGATTAAAGCCATTCCAACCAAAAAGGCTACAAGCAAAGTGGTGATGGATTTTATTCTAGAAAATATTATTATCAGATTTGGAGTACTAGCCAAATCGGTCATAGACAATGCTATGTGCTTCAAGTCTGGCAAATTTATTGATTTTTGCAATAACTATGGAATTGATTTGTCTCATACATCTGTTGATAATTGAGAGGGGGGTGAATCAGTTATCTTAATTATTTCATCTTTCTAATCTTTCTTAATAATTAATGCAGCATCAATTCAAATAAGCAAACATAACCATGAAATGGAAATACACATGACACAATATTTTTGACGTGGAAACCCTGTTAGGGGAGAAAACCACGGGGTGATTAACCCAAGATTGTATTCTCTGTTAGAAGAATAGAAATACAAAATGGCACTTGACAATTAGGGCTCACTGCCCGAGCACACTGCTCACAAGAGACTCACTGTCTACAAGTTGTAAGAAGAATAATAAGATACTTGAACTGATGAGAAGCATCCACACATGTTAGAGTTCAGTTCCTGTTAGGCTCAGTAAACTGATCTGTTGCACTTCATCCTTCCTCTTATTTTGTTCTGCTGTCCTTTCACATATCAGACCTTCCTTAATGCTTTCTTTCTGCTCTTCTACTTTTCTTCACACTTAACACCACACACACACTCTTTCATCGAAATCCATCTGGTATATATATATCCGCACAAAGGATTTCATCCTCTTTCTAATTGGCATCCGAAATAGTCAATATTTCCCAAACTCTAGTCTGTAGGCTGAATCCTTGCTTACCAAGTGATGTGGATCTAAAAGAAACTTATAGAAGTCATCTAACAAGTCATCCAATCATGAATGATACCTTAATAATCTTTATCACCATCAGCATCTCATCCAGAATAACTTCTAATGCTCTGCCTATCAGTTCTTCCTTTGTCTGTTCTACCAAACTGGGCCCCAATACTTGAATGCTTATATCTCTTTACTCTTGCATCACCGGAGGCTCAATTCCTGGAATCTATCAGTCAAGGTACTCCTCTTGACCTCCCCAAGTCCGCACTTTCAAAAGATACTTCCTCTGAGAGATCCAGACCTGACTGTCAGACCTTGCCACATACTCTGTTCTTGCTTACCGGACCACAACACTCTTCAATTTGACTTCCAGTATAGGCACACCATGTCCTGTGGATGTGTGGGATGAACTTTGTTGCCATCAATGACAACAATCATGAAGCTACAATGTGTCTCTTGCCAACAATATCCCCCTTTGGCATTGGTGGCAACACTTAGTGAAAAATGACTAAGTGTTATACTATACTCCCCCTTGGTTGATGCTCTCTTCTAATGTACACTTTACCAAAGCTCCCCCTTAGCTGGATTCCACATTTTTCACTATTCCTCACTCCCCCTTTGACATCAATGGTAAAGGGTAGGGTCCACACACAAAAATTGCCCAAAAATTCAACTATACTTAGCCGCATAAGTATATAAATAGGTTTTACTTACATATATTGTAATATGTCTGCAAAAGTTGTCTTCAACTGTACAACTTCTGTCGCCCAACTCTGCTTTATCCTGTCCAAAATTGAGATGTGACCACTCAACAGGAATGCAAAAGCTTCTGCCCTCTTGAGATCTGTCGGATCACTGGTCTGGGTTGTGGTCTAGACATCTGTTAGGACCTCATGCATGGCCTCTAATTTGGGGATAATCATCCCTCTAAGCTCACCCATCTGACTTATTATGTTCTTCCTCTCCTTTTCAAGTTTCTTGATCTCATTCATGACTACAATAGTTTGACATTCTTGGTTTACTATAGATACAGTGAGAGGATCAAAATTCTGAGAGAGGCTTGACAGTTTATCCTCTTGTTCCTTTACTTTCTTCTCAATATCCTTGGTCACTTTGGACCAGGATACACAAAATTTATAGATATCTCTGCCATCTTTAAGAGCATTTTCTAAGCTATTTATCCCAATATCCATATTTCTCCTATCATTGGTTATAAGACCTTATAACTCTGAGAATCTTTTATCCAAAAACTCTTTTCAGACTTTCTCTTCTGCTGCTTTCTCTAAAGAATCAAAATGAGTACTAACAGAATTTACAAGAGACTTTAGATTACCAGATGTGGATACTGTAGGATCCTTTTGGAAGGATGGCATGATTTTTTCCAGTACACCGGATGCAGTTTCTATGAGTTCATAGTCTTCCATGTAAGACTTCAGCATTTTTTCTTTTGCCTTTGTTTGAGTGAAGGAAGCTAGCTTCATGGTTTGCACCGGAGAGAGGGAATCAAAATTGAATGGACCTTGAAGTAACTCTGGTTCATCAAATTCCATCATCTCTTTGGTCAAGAAATCCTTAACTGCTTCTATTGTGTCTCTTGCCAGAGACAGAATTTTCTCCCCTTTTGCAGCCTTACCACTGTCATCTGTAGCTTTTTCTGTCCTTGACTCTTCTTTTCTTTCCTTTCCTTGTTCTTCTTGACTGGATTTTTCTTTTATACTTTCTTCTCCTTTAGATCCAGAGACTGCCGGAGAGTCTGGATTTACTTCTCCTTGGACTTCCTCTTCTGGAGCAGAGGAATCTAAGTCCTTGCCTTTTTCTTCACCTGTCTCCTTTACCTCTTCTACTATTGTCTCAGTAGTTTCTTCCTTGTCGTCCATCGTAGAGGGCTCATCACTTATGTCCTCTATGATAGGAATGTTGAACCTTTTGTAGGCATTCCGGAGGATTTCTTCAGTTTCTTTAGCTATTTTGTCAGTTTCTCCAAGCATAAGCTGATTCATTCTTGCTTTTCTCTAGAACTCATCCTTGCAATCTTTGAAAATCATATTCATTTGTTTCTGCATGATTGAGGGATAGAGCTGAATAGCTATTTGTTCCCTGATCTCAAGGTCCTTGGCCTTGGCATTGTTCTTTCTGATTTCTAGTTTTTTCTCTAGGCTCTTTGGAATTAAATATATAATCTCAATGAATGGTTTATTATAAATGTTAAGGTACCTGACTGTGGCTTCTTGCAGGATCTTTTGATCAGCCTCATTGTAGTAGTCATAAAATTTAGTCATTGGTTTCAAATTCCCATCCACAGTGACTGATTTGACTACATTATCAATGGACAGAGTGGGCCTTTCAACAAACTCTTCTACCATCTTTTCCTTGTCTTCACTGGTAGAGGGTTCACCAGATACTTTCTCCTTTTTCCTCATTTTCCTTACCTCCTCATCTGCTTCTGTCTCTTCTTCATCCTTCTGACAGATATAAGACCTTGTGGCCTTCGTCTTGGTTCTTTTCTCTTCTTTACCAGATGATTTTGCTTCCAGTTTTGATGCCTTTGAGGTCTTAGCAGTTGTAGGTGCAGACCTCTTAGAGGATCTGGTCCGAGAGGGGGCTTCTACTGAATCACTTTCCTTTTCTACTTCTTCCTTCTCTTTCTCTACCATTTCCATCTTTTCTCTATGTGCATCAAGTGCTTCTTTTGAGATTCCATGCCTCTTGGCAAATTCTTCTACCTCTTTTCTCACTTTTCTCTTCATCTCTGGTTGTCTAAGTTCCACATGGATTTTTATACTTAATTCTTCAAAGGTTCCAAACCTTTCTGCCTTAGGATCCTTGGGCTAACTTAGCATGTGTTGAACATGCAGCTCTACAATTTTCTCATCAAATTCATACCCCATTGGCATGATCCACATTGTTCTTGGTTCCACAGCCTCCATCAGGCACTGATCAGTTTCTACCATAAAGCACACTGTATCTTTGTACTTCTCAACCAGAGATTGGGGGATTCTTTCTCTAGCTTGCATCATACTTTGAAAGTTCTTGAAATATCCCCACAAAGCTGCATTTCTTGCCTTAGCATCCCTAAGCCCATGCAGGTAGTCTCTAATTTGGATTGCAACAGGTCTGTCATTCTACCAAACCCAACCACTAGATCTGGGAAGCTCATTCATGAAGTAGAAGAATAAACATAATATTAGCCTACCATACTTGAATGAGTTTTTCTTGTCCTTTTTGATCTTTTGTAGGTTCTCCAACAGTTGGCTTAGAAGAAGTTCACAAAGATCATAGTCAGCATTTTCTCTTAGCATCTAATAAGCTGTATAAACTGCAGTTCTTGGTACTAAATTTTCCCTACTGGAGTGATAAATCTTGTAACCAATTATTATGGATGCAAATTTGATATCTGGATCAGTGATATCTTCAATTCTCATAGCTCTCTTGTCAAATTTTGATCCGTTTGCTTCACTCACTGTCTGATTCTTGACAGATTTAAGAACAGGTATCCCACCAGATGAGTGCAGACTAGTTATTGCCCTAATTGCATTCTTGGTGATCTTAAATGGTCTATTCAACCATAGAAAGTTATCATGCACTCTACTCAACACATACTGGACCCATTCATCTTCTTCAAAATAGGGGAAATGAATGCACTGTACAAAATGCTTATCCCGGATGGCCTTGAACTGAGGTTTGAGCTCAAAAGAATCATCTATTAACTGATTGTGATAGATATCAACCAGCTTAGATTCCCCAAATTCTTCAATATTCGTATGAATATAAGCCCTAACATCTTCTACATGCAAAATTCCATGCGGAATGCTTGAAAAGGCGCCTAGGGGATGAACTTCTAGATATTTATATGGATGCTTCTTAAACTTAGGACGTGGCCTATCAGAAATCTTCACCACATTTGGAGTGGCCATTTTCAAAAGATTTAAAGAGAGATATTCAACAATGAAAAATACCTTTTACGCTTCTAGGGTTCGCTGAATGAACCAGATTAATTTGCTGGATGAATCGACTTCAATGGTTGATCTTTGAAAGTTTGAGACAATTTGTTGCAGAGCTCCTTTTCTTTTCTTCTTGAGTACAAATGTGCAAATGACGAATGAATGAACTCTTTTATTTCTGGGAAAGCCCTAATTTCATACTGCAATAAATGCACGACCTAATTCATTCCGGTTGCCTTGTTCATCTTATTCTGAGACAGATCTTTTCTAGATCACTAAGATACACTTAGAGTCATTCTTAGAGAATAGTGATAATCTATCTTCCTTTCCTTAATCATTTGATCTATCCACAAATCAAGATTCCATAGTTTAAATCATGTCAGATTTAACTGTGAAAAACCTACTTCTCACTGGATGATTAATGAACCGGATTAGTTTTCAACTTGTTCAAAATTTCTTGCGGATCTTTCATCTTTTAACCAAAGCTTATTTAGATATCCCTTTGTGAACCCTTTAATTCGCAACTCTCCTTGTGCTAGTTCCGGCACCAATTAACTGGCTGGGGGAAAATGTTTTTCTTTGTGTCTCCCCCTGAGCCAGAGCTCACCTTTTAATTTTTGGAAGGAATATCAGCACCAGATTCTGGTGTGGATCCATCCCATATGTTTTCTGTACTTCTCTTCACCCAAATCTTGTTCATCTCTCTTTTAACTTCATTCGCATTCACTTTTCCTTTTCCCTTGTCTTGATTCTGATTATGATGTACCGGACCTCTTTTGTCCTAATTCTTACTTCTGCAGAATTTTGCAATATGACCGGATCTATTACAATTATGGCAAACAACATTTCTTTGCATATTTGATTGATGTCCTCTTGATCTACATTAATTAGCCATATGACCCATTATATTGCATGCAAAGCATCTACCATTGAAAGAATTGTTCATTTGCATATTTCTGCATTCATGAGATTTGTGACCATACCTTTTGTAGTTAAAACATTGTTCGGAGAAGGATGTGTTAGTCTAATTCATTCTTCTTCTATATTGATTAGATTTGTGACCAAAGTTATTGCAGTTGTGGCAGTATCCATTGAAGGATGGATATCTTTGAGCATTAGGTTGCCTCACCGAAGGTCTTCTAGGCCTGTTTCTTGGATTTTCTGATTCAAACTTCTTCTGACCGGATCCAGAGCTCTCACCTTTCTCATATCCCAAGCCACGCTTGTCATCTACCCTCTTTTGGCTTTCAAAAAGAACTTCAAGTTGAGCAGAACTTATCTTCAATTTCTCTTTGTATTCATTTGCTGTTTGAAGATCCCTTTTAAGAGAGACAATTTGATCTTCTATTTTTTCTTCATTATCTTTAGCATCTTCAAGATCGGATTCAAGATGTCTGATTATTCTATCCATCTTGTGGTAGTCTTCTGATTTCTCCTTGAGAGATTATTTTAGATCATCTTCAGTTTTTCTTTTCTCTTCAATTTCTTGGGTAAATTTCATGACTCCTGATTCCATTTCATGTCTTACCATGATGATCTCTTTTGACAATTTTTCACATAACTTGGTTTTCTCCTTAAGATCTCCATTTGTATCATTTGCTTCACCTTGACTTGCCAATTACTGAAGTAGTTCCTTTCTTTTTTTCATAGAGAGACTTAGTTTCCCTTTTAGTTCATTTATGAAATCATTAGCCTGTTTGAGTCTTTCTTTCAATACATTGACTTCAGAATTAGATTGCTCAAGATCATCTAGGGCAGACTGAAGTTGCTCCCTCATACCATACACATCCATCTCAATTCCTAGATCTTCCTCAAGCTGTTAGGCTCTGTTTGGAGAAACTTGGCTCTGATACCAATTGTTGATAACTGAGAGGGGGGTAAATCAGTTATCTTAATTATTTCATCTTTCTAATCTTTCTTAATAATTAATGCAGCATCAATTCAAATAAGCAAACATAACCATGAAATGGAAATACACATGACACAATATTTTTGACGTGGAAACCCTGTTAGGGGAGAAAACCATGGGGTGATTAACCCAAGATTGTATTCTCTATTAGAAGAATAGAAATACCAAATGGCACTTGCCAATTAGGGCTCACTGCCTGAGCACATTGCTCACAAGAGACTCACTGTCTACAAGTTGTAAGAAGAATAATAAGATACTTGAACTGATGAGAAGCATCCACACATGCTAGAGTTCAGTTCCGGTTAGGCTCAGTAAATTGATCTGCTGCACTTCATCCTTCCTCTTCTTTTGTTCTGTTGTCCTTTCACATACCGGACCTTCCTTACTACTTTCTTTCTTCTCTTCTACTTTTCTTCGCACTTAACACCACACACACACTCTTTCATCGAAATCCATCTGGTATATATATATATCCGCACAAGGGATTTCATCCTCTTTCTAGTCGGCATCCGGAATAGTCAATATTTCCCAAACTCTAGTCGGTCAGTTGATTCCTTGCTTACCAAGTGATGCGGATCTAAAAGAAACTTATAGAAGTCATCTAACAAGTTGGTCAATCATGAATGATACCTTAATAATCTTTATCACCATCAGCATCTCATCTGGAATAACTTCTGATGCTCTGCCTGTCAGTTCTTCCTTTGTCTGTTCTACCAAATCAGACCCCAATACTTGAATGCTTATATCTCTTTACTCTTGCATCACCGGAGGCTCAATTCCTGGAATCTATCAGTCAAGGTACTCCTCTTGACTTCCCCAAGTCTGCACTTTCAAAAGATACTTCCTCTGAGAGATCCGGACCTGACTGTCGGACCTTGCCACATACTATGTTCTTGCTTACCGGACCACAACACTCTTCAATCTGACTTCCGGTATAGGCACACCATGTCCTGCGGATGTGTGGGATGAACTTTGTTGCCATCAATGATAACAATCATGAAGCTACAATGTGTCTCTTACCAACAACATCACCATACCATCCACAAGGAAATGGTCAAGCAGAGTCAAGCAACAAAAGTCTCATGAAAATCATCAAAAGGCTGATAGATAAAAACAAGAAGACTTGGGATTCCAAGCGAAGTTGGCATTATGGGTTGACAGGGTGACAGTAAAAAGAGCAATTGGAAGATCACCTTTTTAATTAGTATATGGTGCAGCAGCTAAGTTGCCTATGAACAATCTCTTGCCAGTGTACAAATTCATACAAGAAAATGATGAAGAGGTTGAGGACCCAATGACTGAAAGAATAAATTAGTTGGTTGCATTAGATGAAATCAGAAGAGATGCACACAAAATAAACATCAATAAATAGCAAAAAGTGAAATATCTGTTTGATAGAAGGGCTACAGAGAGAAGGTTTCAGATAGGTGACTTGGTCCTTATGTGGAATGCAAGAGATAGGGGTAAGCACGGTAAATTTGAGCCCCTATAGATTGGCCCATATCACATTGGCAATATCCATGAAAATGATTCTTATTTTCTCCAGGCCCTCAATGGTGAACTACTGGAATTGCCTATGCACGGTAAATTCCTTAAAGCTTTTTTCTCATAAATGAGTACCTTATGTGCACACTGTAAATTAGGTGTAAGTATTTTGTACATGCCTTGTATAGTCAGTCATGTTTTGAGTTTTGCCTTTTGTCTAGTCTGCCCTAAAGTAGTCTGGTCCTCGCTGCAGTCTTGCACCTGCACGTCCCCAATCGGAGCTTGTGTTGGTAATCATTTATGTTTAGGGTTTTAAGATTGAACATTTGCAGGTTTTCTCATTCAAAACCTAAATTTTCTAAGTCATGGGATCTTGCATTGTTTTATCTAATCTAATGTTGGCCTTCTGTGGTGGGTTCATGGTTATTAAGTCTCATCCTGATGCTTAGTGTTCAAAGGTTGATCAGCCCCCACGTAATGTTTCACTGCTTTTTCTTGTTGCCTTGAGAAAAATGCTAAGTTCTGTATATGCAAAGGTGAATTGTATGTTAGCAGGCTTATGAAATCTCAGTCGGCCTCCAAAAAATGAAAAGGAATTGAGTTAAATGCATTTGAGATGCATATCGGGTTGCATATGCAAAGGGGAAATCTATCACACATTCCTGGGTATATTCTGCAATTGTATGCATTTCCAAATGCATATCAGGCTTACAAGGAAAAATATACAAGGATGGAATATACATCACAGATCCCCAGAATATTTGGTGCTTGTATATCGGGTCTGCAAGTATATTTGGTTTGTATGTTCAGACATACAAAGGTTAGATACAATGGCAACATGCAAGGAAAAGATACTTTATGGGCATATTCCAGGAAAGATTCATTGTTTGTATGCAAGGGTGAATGTATGTTCGGATATACAATCGAACATGCATTCCAAAGATGCAAGGCTAAACCTAAAATTGATTTCAATTTGCTTCATGCACAGTTTGGGATCCGCCTTGTTTAAAAGGCAATTGTATGGATATGAAGGGGTTGATATACAAAGCCCGGATTTGAAAGTTTTTCAAAACTGATGGATAAATGGTAGAGGTTCGTTGTATGTGTATCGCGTTGGTATGATGCGATATGCATGGAAATGTACAAGTGCATATATACAAGACCCGGACGCGATGGAGGAATGAAATGCATTGAATGAAATTTGAGGTCTGCAAGTTGTATAAAGCACTTGTATATGCCAATGTGCAAAGGAGAAAGATACACACCGGACCTGATTGAAAATTTCAATTTGCTCTATAATAGTTTAGGGTCCACTTTGTATATTAAGATGTTGCATGTATATGCATTTTGCATATACAAGGGATTTTGAAAGGGGAACAGTGGCGATTGTATATGCATCCGTTCTTGCATATACAAGGGTGAAATAGCAAAATGGAGAAGGCGAAACGTCAGCGATAGGAACATGGAGTGCCTATGTGGCACGTAATCATTGGCTCTTGGCTTTTCTACATGTTTTTGGGGCTATTAGATCTCAACGATGGAGTCGTGGTCAACGGCCATGTTTTGAACCTTCTGTGTGAAATTTTTCCTATGGGTGTGCAGCGGTTTTGAGCGGGAAAACTTCATATGTGTTCATTGCTGCATCCTGCAGGTAGCTGATTCATTAATGGCAGAATGCAGAGGCATTGATGGATGAAATGACAGATGAACTACCAGGTTTGTGAAAGAAGATCTTTAGGCGGCGGTGCAGATCCTGAACTTACCTATTCCTTCCTCTTTGTCCCTCTATTGCATTAACTGATTTGAGCACCATTTCTCACGATGCATTGTACCTGGCAATTTTTGAGTTGACCATTGTAATTTTGGCTGAGTACACAGTTTTTCTATAAAAGGCAAACTGTGTTACTCATATTTTGGTTGTTGAAAACTAGACAAAATTTTTGGTGTTGTAATAAGATACGACTTCATTGGTGGCTCTGTCTTGGCTATCTTGTGAGTTTATGAGTCTCATGTTGTATGTTTTTCTGCATAAATCTACTGATATCATGCTAATTTAAATGAGTAATGCTATATTGCATGTGTTCTGTTATCTATCTCTAAATTGAGTGTGTGCTTGTGAATCTAAGAATTTAAGGGGTGTTTATGATTCTAGAATATAGGTTTGTTGTGTTGAATGCTTGATTTCTTACTTCTGCTCAAGGAGTAGATTAAACATTTTAGATCAAGTGTTGTGAAGAAGACATTGCAATAGGGATATCAGTAAGTAAAGATAATAGGATACTCTATTCTGGGAAGTATCTGTAAGGCAAATATTAAAAATCCCCTTGATATCCAGCCTTCGATATATGTCCATGCTGGCCATTCACATGTGTATGTCTATTGACTCTAAGCCCTGGATAGGCACCGATCCAGTCTTGTATTGAGGTTGCAAGCCAAAGTCTCAATTTTGCATCCAAACATAAAATCAAACTTAAACTTTAAATCAAACCATTAGGGCTTTAGAAGTAGTTTAGGACTAAAATCCTCTGATTCACAACTAAACATAAGCCCAAAGCTAGCCCCTTTGCTCTTATCCCACAGTTTTGGTCTGCATAAAAGAGGATTTATCTGCTTTGTATCAACATCCCAGTCAATCCACAAGCATATCTCATGGATGTTGAATAGGGAATACCCCCCTTGGTTCTGCAGAGCCTAAAGAAGAAGAGGAGATATTTATAGAGTCTATCAACTGTGGTGTTGGCCCCTAGCCTGAAAATCTTGTTGATCAATGATGGCTACCTTGTAGAGATAACTGGGAATAAGCATCGAGTCTAGGAAAATTACCAACACTTAGATTGAGATATGAAGATACCCTTATCTAACTGAGTGATTTGCAAACCTAGGAAGAAATTTATTTCACCAAACATGGACATCTCAAATTCACTCTGCATTTGATCAGTAAATGTTTTGCACATACTCTCATTTCCACCAAAAATGATATCATCATCAAATACCTCAACAATCAAAATATTCTCATGATCAATCCTAAAGTAAATATTATTGTTTGTAGTGCCTTTGCTATAACCTAGCTTTAGCAGATACTTATCTAATCTTGCATACCAAGCTCTTAGGGCTTGTTTGAGTCCATACAATGCTTTCCTCAACCTGCAGACCATATCTCTCTAATCAAACAACTGAAATCCTTCGGGTTGCTCAATGTAGACTTCTTCTTCTAACTCTTCATTTAGGAATGCTGATTTGAAATCCATCTGATAGACCTTGAAATCTTTATAAGAAGCAAATGCAAGAAATAGTCTGACTACCTCTATTCTTGCCACCGGAGCAAAAGTTTCTTCAAAATCAATTCCTTCCACTTGAGAATACCCTTTGCATACCAACCTTGCTTTGTTTCTTACAACTTCATCATCTTCATTTAGTTTATTCCAAAAGACCCATTTAGTTCCAATCACATTTTGTCCTCAAGTCTAAAAACAAGATCCCAAGTGTGATTCTTTTCAATTTGCATTAATTCTTCTTCCATTGCTTTTACCCAGTTTTCATCATTGCAGGATTCACTTACTGATTTTGGTGCAATCTTTGAAATTAGACAAATCTCTACTTGATCTTTAGCAATTCTTCTCTTAGTTCGAACACCTTTATTTCTATCTCCTATGATCTAATTTTCAGGATGATTCATCCTTACATACCTGGGAGTTTTGGGATTTGCTTGAACTTCTATTTCTTGAACTTGTTCCTCAACTTCTGAATTATCCTCCTAAATCACTAGATTTTCTAGATCAATCTAGATCTGAATCTGAGTTTGCATTTGCCTTTCTTGACTTGGATTTTCATCTTGATCATCTGAATCATATCTGCAAGACTTGGAATGTCCTTCTTTGCTCTCATCAACTCTAACATTTGTACTTTCAACAATCTTTTTCAATCTTTTGTTGAAGCACCGGTATGCCTTACTTTGAGTAGAGTATCCCAGAAATATTCCTTCATCACTTCTTGCTTCAAACTTGCCTAGATCCTCATCTCTTTTGATATAGAATTTGCTACCAAAAACTCTAAAATATCCCACAGTAGGAGGATGACCAAACCATAGTTCATAAGGGGTCTTACTAGAATTGCCTGTAATCTACACCCGATTAAGAGTGTAGATAGCAGTACTCACAGCTTCTCTCCAATAGACTTGAGGAACATTTGTTTCCATCATCATGGTCCTGGCAGCTTCTTGAATGGTCCATTTTTTCTTCCACAACTCCATTTTGTTGTGGAGTCCTAGGAGCATATAACTATCTTTTTATTCCATGTTTTTCACAAAAAGAATCAAACTCACCGGAGGTAAATTCTCCACCTCTATCGGATCTCAGACACTTTATCTTCATACCAATCTCATTTTCCACCATAACCTTGAACACTTTGAATTTGTCAAGAGCTTCTAATTTTTCTTTTAAGAAGGTTACCCACATCATCCGGGAGTAATCATCAATCAACAACATAAAATATCTATCTCCTTGCACACTCCTAATTCTAGCAGGACCACATAGATCAGTATGCACAAGTTCCAACCGTCCACTTGAAAATTGTTCTTTACTTTTGAATGAAATTGTGTTATGTTTACCCAATTGACATTCTCTACACATGCTATCAGGTTTCACAAGTTTTGGAAGATCTCTTATAGCCTAAGTAAAACTTATCTTGACAATGTTATCAAAATTCACATGACACATTCTCCTATGCCATAACCAACTTTGATCTGTTTGAGTAGTCAAACAACTTTTTGCCAGAACTACTTAAATGAAAGATGTTACCTCTAGTTTGAGTACCAGATGCAATTTTAGTTTCAGATCTTTCCAAGATTCTGCATTTTCCATCCTTGAATCAGAGATCATAACCCTTGTCAATAAACTGTCCAACACTGAGAAGATTATGCTTTAGTCCTTCCATATACAGAACATCATTGGTGTTATTCTTACCATCAAAAGAGATGGATCCTCTACCACGGATTCTACCAGCTGAGTTGTCTCCAAATTTCACAATTCCACCTTCATACCTTTCAAAGCTTATAAACTTACTTTTATCACCAGTCATATGATGAGAACATCTTCTATCAATCACCCATTCATCCTTTTCAACAACCTGAGCAGCCAAGGCACTTTCCACATTTGCACAACTAGAAGATTCAGTAGACACCAAATCTTCTTCTTTGATAGCAATGAACACCCAATCACCTTCAGTGGAACCTCGATGATCAGATTCATCATCTGTGACTCCTTCTCTATTTTATTGGACATAGTGACATTTCTTCTGACCTTTATATCTGTTAGGGTTTGGCTTTGAAAATTTCTCCAGACATATTGAAGCAAAATGACCAATCTTATTACAAGAAAAACATTTGAATGGAAACTTTCCTTCATACTTACCAAATCCTCTTGGTATTCTTTTGGAACTAAGAGCTTCAAGTTCTGCAAACTCAATTTCATCATCTTCAAGATCCTTCCTTGCCTTAGCAAATCTGTTTGATCTTCCTGAAGAGCTTTCACCTGGATCATATCTTTGTTTTCCATATACACTGTCCTTAAATGCAGATTCAAACTTAGGAAGAGAATCACCAAACTCACTCATTTCAAATGCTGAGAGCTTACCAACTAACTGATCCCTTGTAATAGTTGTCACTGTCCTGATTTCTTCAATGGCAGAAGCTTTATGCTTGTATGCTGCAGGTAAGGATCTGGTCACTTTGGCAACAATCCCTGATTCTTCCAATACTCCACCAGCATTTCTGATACCGGTCACAAGTTCATTCACTTTCTGAATGTAGGAAGTAATGTTTTCATCTTCACTCATTACCAACCTTTCATATTTACCCTTCAGGCTCTGTAGCTTGGCACATTTGACATATTTGTCACCTTCATACAAATTTTCCAACTTTTTCCAGATTTCATGGGTAGTTTTCAAATCCAAGACATTTTCCAATTTTGTATCAGTTAGGGCACTCAATAATGCTTCTTTGGCTCGAATATTGCATTCGGCTTCCCTGAGTTCGTCTAGAGTAGTAGGGCCATTCTTCAGAATCTTATACTCATTCTTTGTTATCGACCAAATGGCATCACCCATACATTCCAAATGACACTGCCTACATACCTTCCAAAGGGAGTAATTTGTTCAATCAAATCTCAGACTTTCCTTCTTATAAGTCGTCATCTTGGATCTCCTCAAGCGGTCAAGTTTCTTTTAGAGGATCTAGCTCTGATATCGATTGTTGGGATTAGGCCAGATAACTAAGAGCGGGGGTGAATCAGTTGTCCCACAATCTTAATCTTTCCTTCCTTTTAATCTTCTTTCGCAACTTACAAATAGATTAATGATGTAAACATTAAAACATGAAACAATAACACATGAGCAAAAACACAATTAACACAATTGACACCAAGATTTTTAACGTGGAAACCCGGTTAAGGGAAAACCACGGTGGGGGTTAACCCACAAGATTCATACCCTATTAAAAGTACTTAAAAATGGGAAGGCACTTGCCTTCAGGCTCACTACCCAGAGCTCACTGCTCAAAAGAGAGGCTCACTGCCTACAAGAAATTTAAGTTTGATACAGAAAGAATTAACTAAGAAATAGCATCTTCTTCATGCCTAGTTCAGTTTCATTGAATGCTCACAAAACTTCTGCTCTGCCCCAAATACCTCTTCTCTAACTCTTTATCCTAAACAACTCTTGTTCTTCTGCTTCTCCTCTGCTCTGCTCTGCCTCTGATCCTTTCTTTGGATTTTATTATTTTCGCACAAGGATGATTTTCCACACTTCAACTACACACTTTATATGCTTCATCAACCTTGGAATAAACATCAAGGTCGGCTTGACTTAACCCGAATCACTATATCATCATCCAAACATATCTGAGACTTGAATCTACCTCCAACAACATGCTACACTCCAGAGAATTGCTCTTAGATCATCCGCAACATGCTTGAATCATCCTGTCGGCCAAGACTAGAAAGAACAACAACATCAAGAGGGAAATCTTCAATAACAAGCTCAAACTTCAATGCAGACCTCCAACATAGTAGCCACATGATCTAGAGATCACTACAAGCACATTGAATTCAACAGAAACATTCGTACTCCTCCAAATCATCAAAATCACTTGCATCTTCATCTGGAACCTTAAGAACACTGTCTGCTATGACTGTTACACTAGAAAGATTTCTTGCGGACTTCCAAACTACAAACCACTTGAATGGATGATACACACTAACTTCCCAAACATGCCTCTAGATCCACAGATCATCATTTTACATATCTGAAACAATCTGGACCTCTTTCATGTCACTCTGTCTCTTCTAAACACTGTGAAACTAGTTCTACTTAGATGGCCATAGCTTCTTCAAATCTTCATGCGAACCCTTCAAATCTTAAGTGGAGCTTCTTCAGACAATCATCTACTCAGCCATATGGTTCGCATACTTTGATCCTCATTAATTTTCTCAATATCCTCAACATTCTAGTCTTCTAAACAAGAAACAAAATAGGATACAGTTGACACCAATGGCAACAAGGATATGTTGACATCAATGACAACACCACTTAGGCACATATTTACAATAGAACAAATATATGACCAACTCCATGAAGATCCATAACCCTGAGCCTCAAGAGCCCAACATAGATTCCATTGACAATATCCATCTGAAAGTTAGATACCATGGTTTCCAATCTCATAGATCTGCAAAACAATGCCAACATATAGAACATCCACTATAGCACAAAAACCTCCAACATTCTATAATTCCTTCCAACACATTCACAAGCTTTACAAGATAAATTCAAAAAAGGAGGAATACCCATAACCAAATTACCATGAATCCATCACATGCAGGCACATTTAAGCAACATGCAATTCCATGCAAGTACATGCAACTCACATGCAATCACATGCAAACACATGCAAGCACATTCAAGCACATGCAAGAAACATGCAAGTACATGCAACTCACATGCAAGAACATGTAAGCATATACAAGCACATGCAAGCCATGGAACAACCTTAAGCTTTGATACCAATTTATGGAATAAACAAACAATCTGTAATCCAATTGTTAATCATCAAATCACTAAGATATGATACAAATTGGTTAGATACAAGGCTTTGACTACTACAAAATAGAAATATGAAAATTGTATGCAAATTTGAAAATAAGTTTACCTTAATCTTTGAAATACCATGAAAAGATTCAACTTCTTTATGATGATAAAATGAGCCACTCTAACATGCTTGATAAAACCACCTTAGTTGAACTTATAACAGCAATAACATTACCATAAGATAGCAGCAACAAAGAGACACAAATTAGAAACATAAGAATGCAAGATCTCACAACATAGGGTAGCAATGGAGTAGAAGATCAAACACATAACACAGTGTTTATGTGGACAAACCCTTGCGGGAAAAAACTCCACCATAAAGAGAGGCCCAAGTTGTATTATCTTCAAAACAATGTTATAATACATCAACTTGCAATCTCCTCTCCACTCTTCAATCCAGCAGCACCTGTGTACCTGTAAACTGAGATATGCAACACATACATGGCATTGTACTTATAGAAGTATTTCACTCCTAAAACAAGGCGTCCATTTTCTCTCACCTAGGAATCTTCATCATGCAACATTCAATGACTTCTTTAAAGCTCATAACACTTGTCAAAAGTCAACCATGCAACCTTGGATGTCCATGGACAAGAATGGACTCTTACGGGGTAGTAAATGTTGTCATAACCGTCATAGATTCCTTCATAACACTGCCCAAAAGGCATCTTCCCAATATGGGTGCCTAGAGCCAAGAATAGCAACTTACAACTAATAACTATCCATAATAAGTTGTCATATTGTCATAGAATCTTATGACAACTTGTAGTTGTCATAGATTCTCTTACATGCACTCAATAACTTTATGACATGTGTCATACATGCCAAAAATAGCTGATTCATCCAAGGTGGCGTCTACCCTCAATTACTCTTGATATTTAGAATTACCAACCATAAAATGTTGTTGCATAACTACCGTTGGTAACTCTGGAACTTACCAATGTAGTAACTTTGTAATTACTGCCCCCGATAATTAATTTTTACCACTGCCGGTGAAACTTGTACATCCCTTACATGGGTAATTACAAATTACAAATAATAGATGGATTAAATACAATATTGGGATTTACAAGGTTAATGGCACCTTATCCCAACAGGAACAAGCATGATATGGGTATGAATAGGTCAAGTACCTATCTCTTATGGTTGCCTTGCAGTAATGATTTTATTAGTAAAGCTAACCTTGGCTCAACAAGTATATGTTGCAGATTAGTGCATGCTGAGGTCAGCCTTCAATTGTTGCAGCTGGTTAAAAATTACAAATCTGGTTTGAGGGAGATCAACTCCTTCTTTTAGCTTATCTTTGACAAAGGCAAGTGGTTGCATCAGTTTTCTGTAGGGTTGGTCT
Organism: Cunninghamia lanceolata; assembly: GCA_027924645.1. Classification (NCBI taxonomy): domain Eukaryota; kingdom Viridiplantae; phylum Streptophyta; class Pinopsida; order Cupressales; family Cupressaceae; genus Cunninghamia; species Cunninghamia lanceolata. The sequence goes on from BSBN01000641.1 coordinate 14,423,792, forward strand.
GCAGTGTCCCAAATATTTTATACAGTCTTTGACTATATTTTTCATGTATATATGTTTTGTTGTTTACGTTTCTAGTGTTTCCCCTATTTCATTTTGTTCTTTTTGGTCTGCCTGAAGATATTCTAAATTCTCGCTATGACACTACTTGTCACACATCCCCAACCAGAGCCAGTGTTGGCACCTAGAAAAATTTTATCCCATTGTGCCTTTCCTCCTCCCCCCCCCCCAAAAAAACATCCAAAAATCCTATGCAAATGTCTTAGCTATGGTCAACATTGGATAGAGAATCGAATTCTGAGCAACTTTGCCTTTTGAACCACCTCAAAATTCCTTCATATGAAAAATTTATCTTTTATTTAGTTACATTTTAATTTTTTGATTGCTTGGCTGGATTAGCCAACCCCTTGTATTTTATTGTGCATGTGAATGAGTTATTAATTTGTTCTTATTCCCTAGTGGGTCTCTTGGTCTCCACGCCACTTTTCTTACCCCTTTCTATTTAACTTGCTTGATGTACAAATTATTTATTCCATTTCTACTCTCCTACTTTATTTTCTCCTGATGATGGATCATGTAGTGTGATCTGAAACATTGAGAGAAAATAATATTACACAGTTTAATCTAGAAGCATCTAGTTACAAAGTTATCCTTTGTTAAAGTTTGGCTTTTTGTGTTTTTTCCTTGGTCCAAATTGGTTTGTTCCCTTAGAATATTTTCCATATTTTGCCTTTGTCGGCAAATCGGCTTTTTCTCGAACTTGCTAACTTTTCAAGAGTTCAGTGGTTTGTCGATTCACCGATAAGGTGACAACAAAGCAAAAGGGATAGTCGACAGTAAAGAGACAAAGAAAACAAGCTTGCGGCAAAGATAAAGGATGAAGCCCTTTGTCGGTGAATGTTGTTGTTAGTGAACTTGTTAGTTCACCAATGGCAAGGTTCACCAATGGTGGATTTTGCCGACAGAGGAAGGAGGCTGCCACAATGTAAAATTTCTAAGGCATGGAGAAGACATGGGATTTCTTTGTTAGAGAAGTTGAAGGTTCATGAATCTCCAAGTTCACCGATGAGTGGTTCGCATGATGGTTAGTTTGTCGACAAGGCTAAGGAAGAGAAAGGCAAGGCTTCCAAAGTTTGTGATTCTACAAAGTTACCGATAAGGAAAATTTTTCTAAGGCATGAAAGGAAAAAGGGTATGCTTGTCAGGGAATTGGCAAAATGTCAAACTAATGACAAGTTTGAGATTTGGTCAGTTCGCCAATATGGCATTTTGTCGACATGGAGAAATGGCTAAGGTAAATTTAATTTGGCAAGTGGTATGTTTGCCAATAAGGTAGAAAAATGTTTGGTTCGAGAAAAATACAGATTCACTGATAAAGGCAAAGAGATGCAACAAAGGCTTGGTTTGACAAAAGCAGGATTTGCTGATGAGGCAAATTAAAAAAGGGGCATACAAGATGAGGTGAAAATATTGGCTAAGGAAGAAAAATATTAGCAAAGGAAAGGAGAAGGAACTAGCGAATTAGTTCAAAATTGTGGTGGTTCGTCGATAGGCCTTTTTGCTAACAAGACGATAAAGAAGGGCAAAAGGGAGATGAAATAGAAGGTTCGGCAAAAGGATTTTTTGTCGACAAAGGAGAAATGGAGCCTTCCTCTTGGTGTGAATAAAACAGGTTTTTGCTGACTAAGGGAGATCAAGTGGCAGGTTAAGCAAGGGGCATTTTTGTTGATACAATGAAGAAAAAGGCTAAGGCATAGATTGTCGGGAAACCAGGAAAATGACAAACTTTCTAAAAGTTTGTTCTTTTCACATTTCACCAATAAAGGGATATGATGGACCCATAAAGGGGAAAAGTCAAAGTTTGTAATGAAGTGAGAGTTGTAACAAACAGCTTTCATATGCAATTTCACACACACACAAGTAGAATTAAAACTGCTTTCGCTACAAAAAATATTTGCACAGTTAATTTCAAATTTGGTTTGCAACTTACAACCAATCTTTCATACATTCATCCAATTTAATAAAATGAAATTACAGTAGTCCAAAGAGGACAATGGGGCTGTAATAAACCCTTACAAATCTGCAAAAATCAACAACAAATTGGTTTGCTATAGAAAACCAAAGTTTTGCCAAATCACTCCTTTCAGCTACTACAACAACACAAAATCACAACACCAAAACTATGCCTCTGTAACTAATTCTCCTGGAATCTCAATGGTTGTACAATCAGCCCCAAACCTGCAACAAAACCATCCAAAAAACCCTCGTGGAGGTATTCCATGCCTCCCCTTTGTCTCTCCTGCAACCTAGAAAAACTAACTTCAAAATGAATTACATTTTCTTTTTGTATCTCCTCCCATTTGCATGAAAAAATTTAATTTGTATTAAATTATTTGCATTTCAATTCATTTCCAGCCCACTCTCCAAAATGCAACACCCTCCTTTGAAAAATCCAATTATTATTTATTTTAATCAATTAATATTTACTAAAATAAGTCATTTCAATTTTTGTGACTTGCCATGCTTTGTTGTGGGGCTATTTTTAGCATTCTTGCTTTCATGTATTAAAGTAAAAAATCTACTTTCCTTAACTTGGGCACCTACTCTCTCCAGCCCTACTTTTTAGGGATTTGGGAATCTTAAATTTGCTAATTTAAGTGGAATTGGAAACCTCCAAAAAAACAATGCCCCCTTTTGCTTTTTCTAGATTTTGTGATTTTAAATCACAATTCCCACTATCTTGCTTTTCTCAAATTAACTCCAAATTCATATTTTAATATTAAAATATGACATGACATCCAAATGCATAGCAAAATGAATTTCACAAGATAAAATATGAAAATCAAACCACTCCAAAAATGCAACATAAAAATTAAACATATTTTTGGTTGACATAGGAGTGCTACTATGCCATGGATGCTCCTGCATCAAACACCCACGGTAGAAAGAAAATGTTGAACATGAGTGTGACTCATAAACATTTGTAGATTCCATGCTCTTTCTGAATCCATCTTCCCACCTTGTCCACCTGAACATTCTTTCTTACATATCTCTGCAATTTGATATCTCTTCCATCCTTCATTCCTCCTCTTTTTCTCCCTCTTTTCACATAATTCATCTACCACCAACCTACACTGTGAAACTCTGGAAAATCATAAACATTAGCTTCTTGATCATCGTGAAAGTAATTAAATCCATGCATTACCTCTTTCTTTGTTATTGCTACAACCACGTGTTCATCATCACCCTTGGTTACAACACTATGCTCTTCCTCCTCCATGCCTTCTAAAAGACAATTTTCAACTGCAATCACTTTATCCTCAGCATTCTTATCAATGTTAGTGACATAATCAAAAGATTTATCCTCTCCAACCTACAATAAACTATCATTCATACCAATCGCTTTATCACATAAGTCAAGAAATGATGCAAAGGTAAGTTCACCAAATAACTCAACATCCTCATTCTCATAACCTTCCTTACTTTCAACCATTGTGCCTTCTTTTACTAATGCATTCTTTTCTGCCACATCATCTTCTTAAACACTTTTACCATGCTTAAATAAATCAAATTTGACCTCATTCTTGCAAAAATCAGATTCTACCTCTTCTTTTTCTACTAAAACCTTCATTTTACCTCTCTTATATGCCATCAATACTGTTGCAACTTGCATTAGCAAATCAAAATCTTCATCTTCATCCCCTTTCACTAACTGTTTAACTCCATTAACCAAACCATTTCCATTTCTATGACATACCTTTCCATCTTCCTCATTCAAGGGCTTTAACTTGTGTTTGATTCCATCCTTTGTCAAAGACTATGTATTAGCATACCCACCATGCACTGCACACCTGTCAAACTGCCAAGGTCTTCCCAATAACACATGACAAAAATCCATAGACATTATATCACACAATACTTCATCATGATAATCACCAATCTTAAACTTTACCAGACATTGTTCATTTACCAGAACTTTGCGGTCATCTTGCAACCAAGTAATCCGGTATGGATGCGGGTGTCTTCTCCTTTCCAACTACAACTTACTCACCATTTCTTTAGAAACAAGATTGTTAGTACTAACACCATAAATAATAGCATTACAAACTTTACCTTCACATTTGCATCTCATTCTGAACAATCTTCTCCATTGATCAGGTTCTTTTCCCTCATTCATCAAAACTCTTCTTGAAACAAGTACTTCTCCACTCTCTGCCTCTTCCAAGTGTGAAGACTTAGAATCTTCCTCATTCACATTCACTTCCCTTGCATTATTTCCAGTCCTCTTAGTCTTCTTCTCTTGCTCTAGATACTCATAATATCTATGTCCTTCTCCACATTTGAAACAAGTTAATTTATAATTACTCTTCCAAATCCTCTACCCGATCTTCCTCTTCCTTTGAATTTTTGATCATGGGTCTAATTTGAACTCTCACCTCTTTCTTCCTTGCTGCCCTTAGTGTCCCCAATCTGATTTTTCTCCTCATACTACTGATCATTATTTTTACCCTTTCCTCTCTGCTTATTTTCAAATCTCTTGTTCATTCTTTCTTCAATCTTCAAGACAATTTGATATGCATCTTCCATTGTCAAAACTCTCACCAAGTTCATCTCTTCTTGAATGCTTGGCCTCAAACTATTAATGTACCTTGAAACCTTCTCCTTAGTTTCTTCAACATGTCCTGTCCTAATGAGAATATGATGAAACTCTTCAGTGTATTCTTTTACTGTCTTTGTTCCTTGCTTCAATGCTTGCATCTTCTTGAGAAAATCCAACTCATAGTCTATTGGAATTAATTGCCTTTTCATTTTCTCAATCATTTTGTCCCATTTTGTTATTTTATCCTTCCCTTTTCTTCCTCTTTACATCTGAATCTCTCTCCACCAAATGGAAGCATGACCCTTTAATCTAGTTTTTGCAAACCTTACTCTATCAAGGTCCTCAATTTCCTCGAATTCAAAATACTCCTCCATATCATCAATCCAATCTATCAACTCCTCTAGATTCAAATTACCATTAAAGGTAGGAAAATCAATCTTTGACCTCTTTCCAATCTTTGAAAGGGCTCTCAACTATTGGTGCCTACATAAAATTTAGATTTCAAGTATTCATTCGCAGGCACTTTTCATGAGAAACCCAAAAATTCCTAAGTTGCTCAGCCTTCTAGGTTGTTGCTTGTATCTTTGTATGTGCATTGTTGTTTGTATGTACATTTGAATGTGTAAGCACAAATGTACATTGGTGGGCTCGAAAAGAAGTTCAATCGGCTTCTAAAGGTGCAAAAAATTGGTTGTTTGCATCTTTGTATGCATATCGGGCTTGTATGTGCAATTCCAAGCGTGAAAAGTGGATGTACATTGAAGATTTTGTCGCAGATTCCTAGAATATTCCATGCTTGTATGTAAAGGATTGCATGTATGTTTTGTTTGTATGTTCGAATATACATTCGCAATATGCAATGTCAATATACAATGGAAAACATGCAAAGGGTACATACATTCGCAACATGCAAGGAAAGATCAATCAGAGGCATGCAAGGAAAACAGACAAAGGTAAATGTATATCAAATATGCAAAGTCAATGTGCAAGGCTCAGATACAAAGCCTCGGGCTTACCAGTTGCATGAATAGGCGATTGTATGTTTGCACATGCAATCGAACATACAAGGGCGATATACATTTCTTATATACAAGACCTGGACCCGAAATGAGTATAAATTCTGGTTGATAAAGGCAGAAATCCGATTGCATGTATGCTTTTCTTGTATATTCGTAGTTGTATGTATGCAATATACAAGGCAAAGATATAAGGGAGGATATACAAGGTGGACTTGACTGGCAAATCAAATTTGGCAAATTCAGCATTGAGTCTGCAGTTTATATATTATGTGCATTGTATGTTTAGATATACAAGGAAGAAGAGATACAACCCGGATGGGAAAAGAAAATGTGTTGTGGTGGATAAGTGGTTGAGGTCCGTGGGTTGTATATAATGCATTGTATATGTGATATACAACGGGAGATACAACGAGGTAGATGCAAGCCAGATTTCAAAGGTCATTTCAATCCGATTGACAAGTATGCTGGAATCCATGTTGTATGTATATACAATCTCACGTGTACAACCACAGATGCATAAGAACATGCAATGGTCTCGATAACTTAGAGATGCATTTTTTCAACAACGGAGGACCAATCAATGGCTACCACGTGTCCAAAAACAATTGTATGTACATGCTTTTGGATATACAAGTATTTGAAGGCGAAAAAGAACGGTTGTATGTATATGTTGTTGCATATACAAAGATTTGAATGTACAAAGGGCAAAAAAGGCAAAAAGGCGAAAATGGCAAAATGAAGTAGGGAAGAGTCAGCAATGGAAAGAGGGCACCTATGTGGCATGATTCTATTGGTCAATGACTTTTCAAAACGATTTGAGGCCGCAGATCTTGGCGATGAGGAAGGAATCGACGAACATGATTCAAATTTTCAGCGAAGGATTTCTTGTGTCCACAGTTGCATTCCAGGTGGGAAAAACTTTAGAGCACCTCACTGCTGCATCCCGAGAATGGGTAGGTTGCCATTAATGGTGATTTGCAAAGGTATGGGTCTAACTGACCGGTGAACTACCAAATTTGTGAAGAAAATCTCTAGGTGGCTGCACATCTCCTGATTCCACCTACTCTTTCCTTTGTTTCTCTCAGCTGCATTCAATGTTTTGGGCACCATTTTGAAGGTGCGGTGTATCTGGCAGCGAAATTTTGAAGTTGACCATATACTGAATGTTGAGTGCACATTCTTGCTATAAAAGGAAAACTGTGACACTCATTTCTGGTGGTTGAAGACTTGGGCATTTTTTTTGGAGAAAAATAATGAAGATCAGAGCTTTTCTTGGTTATTCTGTCTCTTTTGGAGTTTATGAGTTACAATTGACTGCACCTTGCACATATGTTCAGTTTCATGTCATTTTTATATGAAAAATGCATTGTTGCATGTGTTTTAGTTGTCTGTCTCCATTTGTTGTATGCATCCCTTCTTCTAAGTCTGGTTGCTAAGGGTTCCTCAAATTCTAGCATATAGACTTTCTGTATTGCATGCTTGATCTCTAACTTCCATTCAAGGAGTGGATTAAATTGTTTTAGGTTAAGTATGAAGAAGAATGTATGTCAACCAAGATATTTGTAAGTAGAGGCAGCTAAATACTCAGTCTTGGGTGGTGTTTGTAAGCTAGATACTAGTCTTAACCCCTTAAAACTTGAATGCCAGTGCAAATCATTCTCTTGTATACATCTAGTTGACTCCTTGCCCTGAGATAGGCACCAGTCTGCCTTTGTGTAGTAGTTATGATCCAAAACCCCCTATCTTGCATCCAAAACATAAATTCAAATCCTTTCATATTTCCAACCTATTAGCTTGTAGGAGTAAGAATAGGACCCCTGCATACTCTCATCCTAAACTAGTCAAATATGTCCAAGAAAGTTGCTAACCTTGTGATCTATCACATAAATCTTGGTCCATAAATGAGAGTATTATGCCTTTATTGTAAAGCTAAATCTTTCTATTGGGTGAGTCAAAGACAAATCTTTAGCTATGGGGATACCCCCCTTGGTGCGGCAGAACCAAAAGTGAAGGGGAGGCAGCTCACGCAACCTCCTGTATTTGTTGGTCGGATCTGCCTGTGCATTGGAACTGGTAAACTCTCTGCCAATCCAAAGAGAAAGAACCAACAAAATGGTGACTCTGTTGGGGAGTCAAAGTAAAAGTTGTTGCAGCAAGACCAAAGAATGCCCATGTGGTGCTCTGCTGGTGTGATGAATCCAGAAAACAAAAGTGCCTTGTTGATATTCTGTCCTCTCTGTGAGAGGTGGCGACTCTGTTGATTGAACCTATCAATGCTGCAACATATTTCTAGGTATTCCATCTTTTGATTCAAAAATGATGAGTTTAGAGCAGCAATCCTTGTTGTGCTCTCAAAAAAGACCATTTTTTATTGAAAGATATAAAGCTCTGAATTTCAAAGGAATATATGGTTACCCAAATGTTATTCCCAATAAAATTAGAAAATGTTTGCCGAAATATAGTGGATCAAATTCTGAGTCTGCAAACAAACATCTGTAAATTTTTTGTAATTTGATAGAAAATTATGAGGTAGAGGCTAAAGATGTAGTAATGAGATTCTTTGTTCAGTCATTAGAGGATGATGCTAGGGTTTGGTTTTCAGACCTGCCTGTGTGTTCAGTTTCTTCATGGGTAGATTTAGAAATTGCATTCCTAGGGCAGTTTGGTGAAAGATTTGATTTGGCCTCATTGATCATACTTTTCATGAATATCGAAAAGGAAGATGAGGAACTGGTTCCAGCCTTTAACCTTAGATTTATTAAGTTGCTCAAGTAGATTCATGAATATATGAGGCCCAGCGATGCATTGTGCTTGACAATTTATTTGGCTACATTTGATGAAGAAATGAGTTATTTGTTGAGAAATAAAGAACCAGTCACACTTCACCAGGCATACAAATTTGCTATGGATATTGAAAACAATCAGAATTATGGAATTCCAGTAGGTTTCATGACTGCAAGTTTTCAAAATAGTTTTCAAAGTGAATACATTTCACCTTTCCCAGTATGTTCATTGAAAGATGATTTTGCAAAGGGGAATATATTTCAAAATAGTATGTGCAGTCATGATGTGATGCATAAACATGAAGAAAATGTTGTAGAAAATCTGGGCACATCCTATAATGGTGAAGACAAAGATTGTTGTCAGCCTCTAGAAGAAAGATCTGCAAACACAAAATGCTCTTTTGATGATCAAATGAAAGATATACATGAAGTTGTGTCTTGCAGCAATAGGCATATCCCAGTTATTCCTGATTATTTGTATGAGGTGGATATGCAGAGCTTCACTCTGAATATAGAAAATGTTGATTCAAGGGATGACAATGAATACATTAGTGATTGTCAGCATTCAGATGCATATGTGAGCCTTTTAGATGATGAAATATATATGGATGTTGAACATGAGTGCTTCCTTGAAGATTATGACCACCTCTACAATGCAGAGGTTGAAAATTTTTCTTTTGATTATCAGTGCATTGGTGAAGAGGAAAGTCAGGGTCACTATTCAGATGTGAATGGACAAGTTGCAGATGTGTGTGCTCATACATTTGGGGATAGTGTTGGTTGCAGGGGTAACTATGAAGCTTTCAGTGAAGGGTTGCACTCTGAGTTCTTTGTGCCTTCTCTTGAGGCACTCCAGGTGGAACTTAATGACAAAATTATTGAGCACAGTGATGATGAATACCTGAGTGTTTATAAAGATAAATCTGATTATGAGATGTTGCTTGTGCATGAATATTGCATGTTTGATACAGAGGAGCTCTTATTCTATGAAGGGAAAAATTATGATGTGGATTCATCTGTTTCATGTGAGTCTATTATTCTTCCAAGAAGCATTGGTGACTCATATGATGATGACATTCTATAGCTGATGATAAGGTATGCTAATGAAGCTTGTTGTAGATGTGTTAAAGAAAAAGAAATGGGTAGCAGCACAGCCAATCGCAAAGTAGGGTGCTGCAAATGGTTAAATGTTTTTAGGCTTCATTTGAAGAAATCAAAAGAAAATCAGATATTTGACAAAGGAAAATTTTGGTTCTTCCTTTTTGGTGGCCCTGGGCTGCCAAGTAAAATGTAAAAATGTATTTTATGATGCAGGTTGGTGCAATGTTTGACTTTATGTGTCCAATGGATAGGGACTGGTCTGCATCCCAGAGATCTATAGTTCTCACCATGCCTGCAAGAGGCATGCATCCCCAGACAAAGCCAATGTTGGTGCCTACATAAAATTTAGATTTCAAGTATTCATTCGCAGGCACTTTTCATGAGAAACCCAAAAATTCCTAAGTTGCTTGGCCTTCTAGGTTGCTGCTTGTATCTTTGTATGTGCATTGTTGTTTGTATGTACATTTGAATGTGCAAGGGTGAATGTACATTGGCAGGCCCGAAAAGAAGTTCAATCGGCTTCTAAAGGTGCAAAAAATTGGTTGTTTGCATCTTTGTATGCATATCGGGCTTGTATGTGCAATTCTGGGTGTGAAAAGTGGATGTACATTGAAGATTCCATTTTGATTCCTGGAATATTCCATGCTTGTATGTAAAGGATTGCATGTATGTTTTTTTTGTATGTTCAAATATACATTTGCAATATGCAATGTCAATATACAATGGGAAACATGCAAAGGGTACATACATTTGCAACATGCAAGGAAAGATAAATTAGAGGCATGTAAGGAAAACATACAAAGATAAATGTATATCAAATATGCAAAGTCAATGTGCAGGGGTTAGATACAAATCCTGGGGCCCACCAGTTGCATGAATAGGCGATTGTATGTTTGCACATGCAATCGAACATACAAGGGTGATATACATTTCTTATATACAAGACTCGGACCCGAAATGAGTATACATTCTGGTTGATAAAGGTAGAAATCCAATTGCATGTATGTTTTGCTTGTGTATTTGCAATCGTATGTATGCAATATACAAGGCAAAGATACAAGGGAGGATATGCAAGGCGGACTTAAATGGTAAAATCAAATTTGGCAAATTTAGCGCTGAGTCCGCAGTTTGTATATTATGTGCATTGTATGTTTAGATATACAAGGAAGAAGAGATATAACCTAGACGCAAAAAGAAAATGTGTTGTGGCGGATAAGTGGTTGAGGTCCGTGGGTTGTATATAATGCATTGTATATGCGATATACAATGGGAGATACAACGAGGTAGATGCAAGCCAGATTTCAAAGGTCATTTCAATCTGATTAACAAGTATGTTGGAATCTGTGTTGTATGTATATACAATCTCACGTGTACAACCACAGATGCATAAGAAGATGCAATGGTCCTGATAACTCAGAGATGCATTTTTTCAGCGACGGAGGACCAATCAACGGCTGCCACATGTCCAAAAACAATTGTATGTACATGCTTTTGCATATACAAGTATTTGAAGGTGAAAAAGAGAGGTTGTATGTATACGATGTTGCATATGCAAAGATTTGAATGTACAAAGGGCAAAAAAGGCAAAAAGGTGAAAATGGCAAAATGAAGTAGGGAAGAGTCAGCGATGGAAAGAGGGCACCTACGTGGCATGATTCTATTGGTCAACAACTTTTCAAAGCAATCTGAGGCCACAGATCTTGGCAATGAGGAAGGAATCGATGGAGATGATTCAAATTTTCAGCGAAGGATTTCTTGCGTCTGTAGTTGCATTCCAAGCGGGAAAAACTTCATAACGCCTCACTGCTGCATCCCAAGAATGGGTACATTGGACATTAATGGCGATTTGCAGAGGTATGGGTCTGATTGACTAGTCAACTACTAAATTTGTGAAGAAAATCTCTAGGTGGATGCACATCTCCTGATTCCACCTGCTCTTTCCTCTGTTTCTCTTGGCTGCATTCAATGTTTCAGGTGCCGTTTTGATGGTGCGGTGTATCTGGCAATGAAATTTTGAAGTTGACCATGTACTAAATGTTGAGTGCACATTATTGCTATAAAAGGAAAACTGTGACACTCATTTCTGGTGGTTGAAGACTTAGGCATTTTTTTTGGAGAAAAATAATGAAGATCAGAGCTTTTCTTGGCTGTTCTGTCTCTTTTGGAGTTTATGAGTTACATTTGACTGCACCTTGTGCATATGTTCAGTTTCCTATCATTTTTATATGAAAAATGCATTGTTGCATGTGTTTTAGTTGTATGTCTCCATTTGTTGTATGCATCCCTTCTTCTGAGTCTGGTTGCTAAGGGTTCCTCAGATTCTAGAATATAGACTTTCTGTATTGCATGCTTGATCTCTAACTTCCATTCAAGGAGTGGATTAAATTGTTTTAGGTTAAGTATGAAGAAGAATGTATGTCAGCTAGGATATTTGTAAGTAGAGACAGCTAAATACTCAGTCTTGGGTGGTGTTTGTAAGGCAGCTACCAGTCTTAACCCCTTGAAACTTGAATGCCAGTGCAAATCATTCTCTTGTATACATCTAGTTGACTCCTTGCCCTGAGATAGGCACCGGTCTGCCTTTGTGTAGTAGTTATGATCCAAAACCCCATGTCTTACATCCAAAACATAAATTCAAATCCTTTCATATTTCCAACCTATTAGCTTGTAGGAGTAAGAATAGGACCCCTGCATACTCTCATCCTAAACCAATCAGATATGTCCAAGAAAGTTGCTAACCTTGTGATCTATCACATAAATCTTGGTCCATAAATGAGAGTATTCTGCCTTTATTGTAAAGCTAAATCTTTCTATTGGGTGAGTCAAAGACAAATCTTTAACTATAGGGATACCCCCCCTTGGTGCGGTAGAACCAGAAGTGAAGGGGAGGTAGCTCACGCAACCTCTTGTATTTGTTGGTCGAATTTGCCTTTGCATTAGAACTGGCAAACCCTCTGTCGATCCGGAGAGAAAGAACCAACACAATGGGTCATTTGCAACTACTGCAGCTGCATCTCTTTGCTCACTTGTCAGGCTGGCATTCTTCGAGGCTTCTTCTTCTTCATCACTCTCTGATTCTCTTCTCTATGCAAACCCCTTATTTCTTCTTGGAGTGTTTCACTTGTCTTCTCAAAGCTCAAAAATCATCATCATGGACAAAATTGTCCATTCTTCCTCTTCCTTTACCTCTTCCATGATGGGTTCCTCTACCATACATTTTTCCAATCACCCACAACTCATAGATCCTGGTGTAAACTGCCTCTCTTCGGCGGTCTGTCTACACACTTAGGATCAAACTTGCTCTGATACCACTAATAAAGTGAGGGATGTAACAAACAACTCTCATATGTAATTTCACACACACACAGGCAGGATTAAAACTGCTTTCACTACAGAAAATATTTGCACAGTTAATTTCAAATCTGGTTTGCAACTTGCAACCATTCTTTCATACATTCATCCAATTTAATAAAATGAAATTATAGTAGTCCCAAGAGGACAATGGGGCTGTAATAAGCCCTTACTAATCTACAAAAATCAACAACAAATTAGTTTGCTATAGCAAACCAAAGTTTTGCCAAATCACTCCTTTTAGCTCCTGCAACAACATAAAATCATAACACCAAAACTATGCCTCTGTAACTGATTCTCCTGGAATCTCAATGGTTGTACAATCAGCCCCAAACCTGCAACAAAACCATCCAAAAAACCCTCTTGGAGGTATGCCACACCTCCCCTTTGTCTCTCCTGCAACCTGGAAAAACTAACTTCAAAATGAATTACATTTTCTTTTTGTATCTCCTCCCATTTGCATGAAAAAATTTAATTTGTATTAAAATATTTGCATGTTTCAATTCATTTCCAGCCCACTCTCCAAAATGCAACGCCCTCCTTTGGAAAAGCCAATTATTATTTATTTTAATCAATTAATATTGACTAAAATAAGCCATTTCAATTTTTGTGACTTGCCATGCTTTTTTGTGGGGCTATTTTTAGCATTCTTGCTTTCATGTATTAAAGTAAAAAATCTACTTTCCTTAACTTGGGCACCCACTCTCTCCAGCCCTATTTTTTAGGGATTCAGGAATCTTAAATTTGCTAATTTAAATGGAATTGGAAACCTCTAAAAAAACAACGCCCCCTTTTTCTTTTTCTAGATTTTCTGATTTTAAATCACAATTCCCACTATCTCCACTATCTTGCTTTTCTCAAATTAACTCCAAATTCATATTTTAATTTTAAAATATGACATGACATCCAAATGCACAGCAAAATAAATTTCACAAGATAAAATATGAAATTCAAACCACTCCAAAAATGCAACATAAAAATTAAACATATTTTTGGTTGACATAGGATTGCCACTATGCCATGGATGCTCCTGCATCAGTTCGGCATGGGGTGATTTTGCCGATAAAGGTACAAAGGAAAGGTTCAGCAAGTGGCACTTTTACTGATAAAAGGTGTCAAAGTGTTGGTTTGACAAAACACAATTTTACCTATTGTTGTTCTCAAAATCAGCTACGCTCATTTTTGTAGACAACCCCTACAAAACTTGTATGTTTCGTAGCCTACACTCTAAGTTCGCAAATTGAGACAAGTTCTCTTGGCCTCGTACAAAGTCATCTGACACTGTAGAATAGCTCATAACACTCCCCTAATCTAATTTCTTGAGATTCGTGAAAATCAATTAAGTTGCAAGCTCATCAAAATATCATTTTTGATCATTTTAAAGTGTTAGAAAATTTTATGTCTTCATGTGTAGAGTCAGTCAAAATTACCGCTCTTACATGTTTTTGAGTCATAATGTGCATAAGCAGTTAAAATTACCTCTCTTACATATTGTTCATGTTTTGATGTGTGGTGTTGGCTAAAATCGCCACTTATACATATCTGACTTGTTTGTCCTCCATGCAGGGGCGGTTAAATATGCCGCTCATGCATGTTCCTTTGTTAGTTTTAAATATGCTTGGGCAGTTAAATCTGCCACTCATACATGTTGAACTTTAATGTGTAGAAGTGGCCGTTTTGACCGATGAAGCATATCTCGTCGGGATCTTTTAGTTATTACAGCAAAACTCTGCCAAATTGAAGAGCATTTTGAGACTTTGTGTTCAAATTGTAAATCATATTTTATCAAGTGAATAGAAAAGCAAGCAATCTTTCAATCTTTGCATTGGAATAACTTGTGGCATATTGGAAATTGTTCTTATGTCCTTTTCCTTATACTATCTTATCTATTTGATTGAATTGTAGTGTGAGTGTGAATAATCTGGGAGATGTTCTAAAGCTGATTGTGGAAACTTTGTGCTACAACAATTATCTTTGGCTTGTGATTTTATGTTTTGAAGTAAAAGATATTAGAAAGACTTTGAACTACTATTATCTTTTGTGATCATATGTTTTATCGTAGCATTCAGTGAAGACTTTGAGCTGCACCTTATCCTACTTAGTTCTCAATTGTAAATCAGTAAAAGGAGCAACGATAGACTTTGTGCTCTCGTGGGTTTCTTGGTTATTCAGATTTGTATTGTGAAAGTGCTCTTTTATATTGTAAACATCATTTCTGAAAAAAGAGAAATGAATGATATGGTCTCACCCCGAAGTTAGTATTTAGTTTAAATAAGTTGGTAATAGTTAATAGGGAACCTCCCCTTGATAAGAGGAGAGATTTATCTCATTACATTGTGGTTGATATAACCATTTTGCCTTCAGTTAGTTGAAGACAAAATATTCACCCAACACCTATAAAGGGAGGTAGAAGCTCAGGTTCGGCAAAAGGGTTTTTTGCCAATAAAGGAGGCCACCAGATAAAAGGTTTGAGAAAATGGAAATTCACTAATAAAGGTAAAAAGATATAGAGGCAAAGTGGCCCAGGTTCAGTGAAGAGAAGATATGTTGATGGAGAATGAAAAGTTCAAAGAGTGACTTTTTTTGATTGAATGAAGAGATAAGAGGAAAGATTACTAGGTTCCAGAAATGTAAATTTGCCGATAAGGCAAAATAATGTTATGGATAATAAAAGAGGATAGTGGCAAACAAAAAATACACAGAAAGGTAGTTTGGCCGATAAAGAAAGGGGAATAGTAACTAGTATGCATATGAATATAGTCAAAAGTCAGAATGACCCAAAATAAAAAGATTGGACAACGCGTTTTGAAGTGTTGTAAAATATTTTAAAATCTAATTTGTACTAAGATTTTAGGACTGCAGAGCTATACCATGCAGGTAGCTAAAACAATGAAATTTTTTGATGCACGGGTACATTTGAAGGACAAATCAGATACTGTAGTTGTGTAGGCCTTCCCTCTTTAATGTTTTTGGCATACCAAATGTGCAAACAAACTTCCCTCTGACATTCTCAAAGTTCTAGGGCGTGGGTTTTCTTCCCAGCATGCAAATCTTCTGACAGAGGAGTGGGCTTGAATTTAATGCAGCATGGGTTTTACTTGTTGACTAAGTTTTCAATGCCTAGGGCTGCATAGAATTGTGTTGCTATATACACATATTTTTCAGATGTTCTCAAGGTTGGTCACTAAGCTAATTATCTGGTTTGCAGTGCCTCAGGAGAGTTTTAGGGCTTCAAATCAAGCCAGTCTGGGTAGTAAATGGAGAATGTGTTTTGATGCAACATAGGAATGTATTGTAAAGCATATTTTATGCATTAATATGTCTCCATGGCCATTTGTAAAGATTCAAGGGAATGTATAATTGTAGTTGTATGTTTTCCTTCACCACATTTGTTGGTGCAATTGTAATAGAGATTTGATAATGTGTGACAACATTTAAGTCAATACAATCTTTGTTTTGAGTCATCTCTTTGTTGCAAATGGGTCTTTGTAGTTTGGTTCTGGATTATTAAGTATGTCCAATGTCTGAAATATAATCTGAGAGATGTATGTGAATACATTTTAGTTTTCTGTTGATGCTGGTTCAATCCTTCTCTTCTCTCTTTATTGCTTATGACTCAGTTGCCCAATAGAGTAGGCACCAGTCCATATTGGAGAGGGATCAAACACTCTTTTAAATTAAACAAATCTTTCATCTATGGTTCAGGGTAAAAACCATCTTTCTTGTGCATGTACATTCACACAGTTGAATCAACTTAATGAGAGGCTTGTGCAGCCAGTTTGTCTTGATCTAGTGACAGCTTTGGGGTCAAGTGTACATTGGGTATGGTTGTGTATGTTTATTTGTATTTCATTTCATGCCTCTAGTTATATCCCTCCTAGGTCTAGTTGAGCCTGAAGAGTAGAGGAGTTTACCCACTCCTGTAGTTGGCCAAAATTCCCCTTTACTTGTTGATAAACCTCTTCCTTTTACCTTGACGACAATCCTTGGCCTGGGTGTTTTAGGAATGTTTTAGAGTTTTGGGTTGGAATTATTTTGTGAACCAACAGGTGGGACTTAGCAATAAGCTCCTTCCATTACCCATGTTTGTCATCTTTAAGACATATAATATGTCTATGGCATGTTATACGACACTCGTGTATCCCATGTGACTTCTGTGTGTCTTCCCCCGTGTGTAGTGTAAAGGGTGTGGTGATGAGTCCCCCTACACTCGGGTTTCATATGATGTGTTTTCCCCCATGTGTAGGGTCATCCCACAATAATGGGTTACACTTTGTGGCCAAACTTGACATTGAAATCAACATTTTGAACTAAATCTTCACTTTCTAACACCTATACCCGCTAAACCGTTAGGAATTTGAAGATGATGTGAACTAGTGATTTGTGAGATTTTGTTTGTAGATTCTAAATATATTTTTATAAAAAAAAATTGGAGTTAAATTGTAAAATATTTTGCATCTCCTTTGATAACTATTTTTTAATAGTAAACAAAATTTTCTAAAGTGATGTGTATTCTGTAACACAACTTTTTTTCTACAAAGGATAAAATTTTGATTCTTTTGAATTTAAATTGGTAACACCGATATATAGGGCATGCATTTGGTTTTATAATGTTTTGTTGAATATTTTTTTAATTAAGTTTTGAAGTCAAACCAATTATAATTTAGACATAGGCGTATTCCGTAAAACATAACTTTTTTTGTATGACATCGAAATTCAATTTATTTTTTTTGAAACAAGGACATCAATACCTAGGGCATAAATATTTTTCATATTTTTTTTTCACTAATTTACTAATTTTCCATGTGTGTACAACAAAGAACTTGATGTTTGGTGCAAAACCTACATTCACAAGAAATAAAAAATAAATATAATAATCAAACTAAATATATTTAAAATTATACTTTTTCAGAAGCTTATAATAAGGACTACATACTTAAAAAACATAAATTTTAAATGAATTCATTTGATCCTCCAAAAGGTAAATCAAAAGTGGTTTTTTATCAGCATTTTGATAGGTGTAGAGGAGACTCCATTATAGGTATGGTTTAAAACTAGCGAGGTTCTATCCAAGAGGGTTTGAATCTAAGGGGGTTTGATCAAACCCTCTTCAATTAAAATCCCCCCTACACTTGGGTTTTTGTATAGCATGTTTTCCTGCTAGTGTAGTGTAAAGGGTGTGGCGATGAGTGCCCCCTACACTTGGGTTTTGTATGGTGTGTTTTTCCCCCTGGTGTAGTGTAAAGGGTGTGGCGACGAGTCCCCTTACATTTTGGGGTTTTGTGTTGCAATTTTATTTCCGTGCATATATATATATGAAAATGAAAATGTTATATCAATGTATTCATCATGTTTTGTGTGACTGCTCTCATGTCTTCATCGTGTTTTGTGTGTCTTTAATATTGTCTTCTCCATGTCTTGTGTGCTTCCTACTATCTTCATTGTGTTTTGTGTGTCTGCGATGTGTTTTCTAGTGCTTACCTAAGACTAGGGGCTAGGAATAGTTCCTCAATCTTTGTGTATGCCTTAGCTTCAAGTGCCTGGCATGTTTGATGTATTTTCAACTGTACTTTAATGCATGTATGGGTCATAAGATCATACATACATTAAAGTGGGGGCTAAATGTTATATCATAAAATGTCCCCCTAGGACTTTTACCTCCTAAGTTTAGCTCCTGAGTCCTTTAGATTTAATCATGCATGTTAAAAATGAGTCCCAAAGCAAAATCCCCTGAAACCCAGGACAAATGGGACTTAGGGGACACTATTGAGCTTAAGAAAGTCCCAAAATAGGACCTTGGACAAGGGTGCATGTACCCTAGTCCAAACCTATTTTGTTGAGACCCAAATTTTAAATGTCTACAAAGTGACTGTTAAAAGGTTTCCCTTTGTCAGCCTATTCAATTTGAATTATGAATGTTTAGCGAGAATGCATATATAAGCATGTTTAGGAATTCATTTTAAACCTAGATGGATAATGTGAACTTGTGATCTTATGCTAATGATACTCAAGGCTTTCATTGTGTTCCAGAGTAGTATTGTGTTGTGTTTGTACTTGTTTGTTGCATATTTGTCTTCATTAATCCATCTCCTCATGGTGTGAAAGATTTTCATCTCCCCATGAGAGCTTCACCTCTGACGTGACATCTACTTTGTGCTTCAATCATTTTATCATATCGTTTGATTTTACCTCTATCCACCAAGGAAACACACTCTATCTAACAATGGTATTGGAAGACTTGAATGTCATTCTGGGGCTTGAATGAGCAAGCTCCTAAAAACCACAACCCCCAACCTCTCTCTTGTGATTGCAGGTGACAGGTATCAGATCTTGCAGAGAGGAGTTGCAGGAGATCAGAGTAGAGTAGGAAGATTCCTGATCTGAAGAAAATGATATAAAACATCCCTAATTGGACAAGGGACTCTTTTGTCCTCCAGTTTTGCAGTGTCAGGAATCTTTGAGTAAGTTATAGTCTGAAGCAGATTTTACTCTGAAGCCCTCAGAAAAAGCACTACACTAGACAAGGGTTCCCGCTCTTTTGTCCCTAAAGTTTTTGCCTTCCAAAATCTAAAATCTAGTATGTATCTAATCTCCATTTAGTGTCGCTTCCTGTGCAAGAATTTGTTGGGTTTCATCTGTTTGTTTATGATTTTGCATAATTAGGGTTTTTGGCTTAATCGGATTAAGGTTTAATAAATTAATCAATAAATTCCCAATTTTCTAGTCATTCTAAGTGACCAAATTTGTAGTTGAGTCCTCTTGCAAAATTTGTGATTCAACTTAGTTTAATGTCCTTGAATGTATGTACTGAAACGAGGATCTAATTAAACTATCAACCTCATCAACAAACCCTCTTTTTCTACATATGTTCACAACCCTAAGTATTATGTGTGAAACAATCAATCTTTCTTTGCACACTATAAATTGTGCAATGTTGAAGATACATACAGTCTTTTTTTGTTAATCTGAAACTTATGCTGCTAATAATTATCTGGACTTATCGTAGGTTAAGACTAGTGTAATACATTTCCTTCAATATTGTTGCATGCATTTCATTTGTGCTATTCCATTTTGAAAGAGGGTTTCTCTTTCTTCGGTAATCAAGTTGGTTATATTTAAATTCTTTAAATGCAAAGAAACCTGAGTTAATACCTATGAGCATATTATTTAGGTTTCTCTGAAAACTTCCATTCTTTATTTTATTTTTAATCCCTTTTTTGATATTTTTGGATTAAAAATACCCAAAAACCAAAATCTTTATCATATGAGGGAGTTGCCCCTCTCAATGCAGAGGAGAATTGTTAAACCATAACAAATTTTTCAACTGTTGGTAGGATTTTCACTATCTTTTGGGCAAACAAATTTACTTTTCAAAGACATTTACCACAACAACAAATCTGTTTACCAACAAGACACTACTAAAAGTAATTAATGATCAAAACCTTAATATATTTAGACTTTAGAAAAACACATGGTTAAAAATCTAAGATGGAGCTTGACATCATACTAGTGCTTTTTTGGAATCTTGTTCTAAAATATGTAAACTTGATGGAGAGTTGTTGACCCTATTTCGATTACCCCAAAATTTAAACTTTTTGCATCATAATTCAAGTCTGATCATGCATCAATACCTTTTTCAAGTCATCCTTTCAGTTGCAATTTGTCAATGTCCCACCTCCTATGTCAATCATGTTGATAACTCATTAACGAGATGTCATACTTTACCTTATTTATATTGCCTCCTTCCATACAAACTTTGTATAGTGGTGCTTTTCTAAAACATGATTAATCATCATCCCACTCAAGTTTCAACGTGCACCTTTTCAATTCGCTGCAATTTACAAAAATAATTAAATCTGAAGATTTAAAGCAGCTGGGAGGAAATCTTCTTATAGGGGTCTTGTTATGTCTATTTCACCTAATGTGGCAAAGTTTCAAAGCTGTACACTTCACAGTTTACGAGATTTTAAAAGTTCAATTTTTTCGCGCGCATTTTGTGAAAAACAATTAGAGGCAATTTGATTGAAGTTCAAGGGAAATCCTTTTGTCTACAGCCTTGTATAATCTTTATGGACAACCGGTCAAAATTTCATAAAGATCTGATGCTCCAGTCAAAAGATATGCAAGTTTCTCCATTTTTCGCGCTTGCACGGTTGATCAAGTTAACATTTGTGCAATGGAGTTTATTAAAAATAATACAACACTTCTTTTGATTACGTGAAGTAAGATATATTTTTCACATGCGTAGATATGAGTTTCTAAATCACCTGAGGAAATCCGTGGAAAATAAGAAATTAATTCAAGTCAAAATTTAAGATTGAACAGCTTAGAAGATGCCAAAAAATAATTACTTGGCTTAAAAGTCAAGTGGATGTCTACTTAAAAAATTAAAAGTTTGTGTCTACTTTCACTTTTGGCTAAGTTGGCATCTACTTTAACTTTTGGCTAAGTTGGGGTCTACTTTCAATTTCAACTAAGTTGGCATCTACTTTTGAATTCGGCTAAGTGAGCATCCACTTTCACTTTTCACAAAGTTGACACCCACTTTCACTTTTCACTAAGTTGGCATCCACTTTCACTTTTGGGTAACCGCATGAAAGCTTACTTAGAAAAAGATGAAAGTAGGGGTCTACTTTCAATTTTGACGAAGTGGAAGTCTATTTTTAGTTTTGGTGAACCAATTCAACACATGATTTTTGGTTGCTTCTTGAAAAGTTCAAATAGAACTTCACTTGGACTTTTGGCGAAGTGAAATTCCACTACTCTCCACATCCACTAAATCTTCCCATAATCAAGCAAACATCCTTCTTTTCCTCATGTGCAATGTGAAACGTGGCCATCGGCAGTTAAAGGAGTTTAAGTCTCGTTGGTGAATAAGTAAAGCCATGCCATACGTAAAGAATGTGGAGGTGTAAAAATAGGAATGCAAGCAATATGGGCAGAAACATGGAGTTCCAAACAAACAAATAGAGGCAGTTAGATTGATGCTGAAGCATAGACAAAACGCATGAACTATTTTAACAGACATAAAATGATATTTTTGTCTATTGTTCATCTCAATCTCATGGCATTTATTGGAGAGAACAAGTTGAAGGAGGCGCTACACATTCTGCTCACCACACACTCCCATGGCGCATAATGAATGGAAGGATATGCACAATATACAATTTGTTGAAAAGACATTTTAAAGTTTCAAGAAAAGGCACATTGAACTGTTTGACAGAATGCCTCAAAACTATTTAGTTGAATGTCTATATATAGTATTCCTTGAGCCTCCTCTAGGTGCAAGTTCCAGTGTGATTTGAAATGCCTTGATAAACTGAATTACAAAATGTGGAAGCATAGATATGGTGTCTAACACACTTTAAATAACTCCCTCAAATAAATGTAATCTCATGGAATGCATGATTGCACGATACACACAAAATGGATTTGTCGAAGAGTGTTTATGAACTTTCAAGGAAGTGCAACTGACAGGAGTAAATTCACACTCCACAATCTTCAACAGTACCCTTGTGGCCTGCTGGGTATAGGCATCCTCAAAGCATGAAAAACGGAGGTTTTTGTCAGATATTATGAGTTGCAAGTCCCTGATAGACGTGTACATGCAAACTGTGGAAGGTGAGACAGGGCACACAAACTGTTTACAGACAGCCTCAAAGAGATGTCATTTCATGGTATGCAATGATTGCATGATATATAGAAAATAAGATTCGGTGAAAAAGGTTTTAGGAACTTTGAGGCAAATCTAACTAGAGGGTGAATTACTAAACTCCACAAAGATGACCAACACCTTTTCTCAGCTCGTGCCTTCTTGTATGAAATGTGGTTTTATAGTACACAGTAATGCAAAGATTTGTATAAGGTTTTGTTTGTTCAGAAGGTTCTAGAAACCCCCGAGCAGACCCGTGCCATATCCTCACTATCTGCAAGTAAAAAAAGGGGAGGTTTTGAGGATAGAATATGGAAGTTTTCTTTTTTTAAATAATTATAGAATAATGCAAAGGAAGACTCTATTAGATATTCATCCAAAAGCCATATATGCATAAAGCAAAGTCATAGACAAAGAAAGGTGGTCTTATGTGTGTTGTGAAGGTGCAGATCTCACATGCAGCAGTCAAGGATGCCCAGGTATGAATATCTATTGCTTTTTTATTTGAATAAAGCATCTTTGAAAATCTTCTTTTGAAATTCAATGCATGCATGAACATAAACAGAAGATTGAAAATTGCCAAACAAAACCCATACTCATGAAACACTACAGCAAGATAAACACGGGAAGATTACAAACATTTTGTGGACACTTTAATCATGAAGTGCATATATTGAAGGGATTTGAGTTCCTCTGGTTCTCGAATCAACCCTCCTAGAAATCTAAGATACATCCTTGGGGCATATCAGTCTGGAAGATTTCTGGTAAACCATGGAAGAAGGAAAAAGATCATCGATGGCACAAAAATTGTTTTACAGTGGATTAGCTCATGGAGATGACTTTCCAGTAGTAGTCCAATGCCCAAAATTAGTCTTGGAATGCATGAAAGGTTATAATCTAGAAAATAGGGAGGTCAAGACTATTGATGATAAACTAGTTGTGAGATTGGACAGTGTTTCTATTGGGATTGCTTTCAGATTACCTCTCAAGAATCAGTTTGTGAAAATAGATAAAAAGGTTGCACATAAGTATTTTAATGAGAAGAAAAGTCTATGCCTCAACATTATAGCAAAGAACTGGTTGCATACACCTAAAGGAGGAAATCTCAATTACCTAAAGTTCTTCACAGATCATACTTCATCAAAGATATTTCTAACATGATTATTCTGCTTCACAAAGTAATGGGAGATGGAAAGTCAATTGATTTCAAAAAATGGATGTTTCTCTTCATAACTATTATATGTGTCAAAGATCAGTTTATTGATTGGGGAAGTATTATTAGTGATAACCTACATGATCAATTAACCAACTTTGAATTAAATGAGCATTTCTACATGTCTTCCTATTTGTTTTATGCAATTGCATGCATGAAGACATGGCCAAGACTGGTGCAGTCACGGTAGGAGGGTTCACAGAACAAACTATCCAGACCATGCAATAAGAGTATACATAATGGAAACAACTCAAAGATATGAAACAGATGTAGATTTAGTCATTCAGTATATCAAAGAATTTAAATACAATCTGGTCGGCATCATGCGGGCTTACAACTAGGGCTCAAAGGCCTAATTACATAATATCAGAATATGTGCAAGTTATAGATTTGAAGCTCCTTCATTCAAAATCTAAGCTATCAACTATCACTATTATCATGAATTGCTTTCCTAAGGATCTATTACATCAATAAATATCATCTTTGGAACATAAGATTCCTCCACGTCGGCCAAGAAAGATCACAAACTCTAATGAAGAGTTGTAACGTGTGTACACAGATAGGTCGGACCTAAGTGAGTAGAAATCCTCCGCAAATAAATGGAATGATGTGCATATCTCAGGGAAGGTCAGCCATGAACCAAAGACCATTTAATGATGTGCCATTAAGCTTCAAAGATTGTGAAATGCTCTGCAGGTCTTCTCCTTTAGCTGATTATCTGAGACTGTCAGGATGCTCTGTTCTGAGAAAATAGTCAATCTTTTGATAGTGATATCTTTCTGATAACTGATCCAGATGCTCTGACTTTTGAATATAATGTAGACGAACATGTCTAGATGTTAAGTCCAGTTCGGCAAGGTGTGAAATGCAACTGCGGTAGAATGTAGACCAAAATACAGAAACCACTACTGATTGAACTACCTGAACTGAACTGGAAAAGAAACAAAAGTTGAATTGCAAACAAACTAAAATACAAATGTTTTTGGTTGATGCAAGATTGCTCTTGAACCAGGGATGCTCCTACATCAGACATCTGAGGTTATTGAAAAAGTGAGTCCCTCACTTTGCTAGGGCTAGGGCAAAACCAAGATGGTCCACCTCAGCCTGAGAAATCCATGATGAATCTTCTTCCGATCTGCCTTTCCACTTCACAAGGTATTATTTGTATTGTCTTCCTCTAGTGTTGTGTCCAACTCTATTGTCCAAAATGTCTTCAATCTGCTCTGGTGCTTGTTGTGGTAACTGCTTCTTCAAGTCTTCTTCAAGGTTGTCACTGAACTCTGCTTCATGCTACTGGTATAGATCTGCAATATTGAAAATAGGTGATATGCCCAATGTCTCTGGTAACTCCACTTCATATGTATTTCTTGAATCAAATTTCCTAAGTATCTTACAAGGTCCAAACTTCTTCATCTTCAACTTGTTATATGTCCCAACTGGAAATCTCTCTTTTCTCAAGTATACCATCACTTCATCTCCAACTGCAAATTCTTTATCTTCTTTTCTCATCTGCTTTTTTCCTTATACTTACTGTTCATGTCCTCAAAATGCTTCGTCACCTGATTATGCACTATTTTAATGTGATATGTAAATTCTTCTACTTTTGCACTTCTCTTTTCTTCCATGCCAATGTCTCTCAATTCTGCCACTCCTCTAGGATTCACTCCAGTAACAATCTTGAAAGGTGTTCTTCCGGTACTCCTATTCACTAAATTATTGTATGCAAACTCTGCATGTGAAAGAATCAAATCCCAACTACCTATCTTTTCTCCAACCAAACATCTCAACAAGTTTCCCAAACTCCTATTCACTACCTCTGTCTGTCCATCAGTATGTGGGTGAAATGATGAACTGAACTTCAAATCTGTCTTCATCTTCTTCCAAAGTATCTTCCAAAAGTATCCAACAAACTTTGTATCTTTGTCTAAAATTATACTCTTAGGTAATCCATGCAATCTCATAATATCATTGAAAAATAGGTCAGCTACATGTACTGCATCAATTGTCTTCTTACAAGGCATGAAATGAGCCATCTTCAAAAATCTGTCTACCACTACAAATATAGAATCATATCCTCTCTGTGTCTTAGGCAATCCCATTACAAAATCCATGCTTATGTCTACCCAAGGTCTCTCTGGTAGTACTATCAAAGGTTTATACAATCCAGTGTTCTGACTACTCCCTTTTGCAACTTGAAAAACTCTACAACTTTGCACAAACTTCCTAACATCCTTATGTATCTGAGGCCAAAAGTAATTGTCACTCACCAAAGCCATTGTCCTATCAATGCCAGAATGTCCTGCCAATCCACCACTGTGTTTCTCCTTGATCAAATTATCTCGCATTGAACTTCTAGGTATGCATAACTGATTTCCTCTTAACAACATATCTTCTTGAATGAAATAATCCAGCCACTTACTTCTATCTGTCATAATAGGTTCCTTACATGCTTTCCATGGTTCTGCAAAATAAGTGTCTCCCTTATACATGTTCCTCAATTCATCAAATCCTATCACTTCAACTCTCATTTCTGTCAACAAGTTTCTTCTCCTACTCAATGCATCTACAACTTTGTTTGATTTTCTACTCCTATGCTTCAACACAAAAGTGTAACTCTGCATGAACTCTACTCATCTCATATGTCTCTAATTCAACTTACCTTGACTATTCAAATATTGCAAAGCTTGATGATTTGTATACAACACAAACTCCTTAGGCAACAAGTAATGTCTCCACTTCTTCAGGGCTTGAATTATAGCATAGAACTCCTGGTCATAAATTGAATATCTTCTCCTTGCATCATTCAACTTCTCACTGAAATATGCTACAGGTCTACCTTCTTGACTTAATACTGCTCCAATCACACTCCCACTTGCATCACAATCTACTTGAAATACCTTATTGAAATCCGGTAATGCCAAAACAGGTTGCTCTATTAATTTCTACTTCAATAGTTCAAAACTTTTATCTACTCCTGATGTCCACTTAAAGTCTTTCCTGTCACCTCTCATTATCTCTGTCATAGGGTTACAAATTGAACTAAAATTTCTGATGAACTTCTGGTAGAAACTAGCCAATCCATGAAATGATCTAACCTCTCCAATACTCTCTGGTGTAGGCCATTCAACAATTGCTCTTACTTTCTCCCAAAACATACCAATTCTTCCTTCATGAAACTACACTTCTTGATGTTTATCAGCAATTTCTCTTCTCTCAACCTCTGTAAAACTTTTCTACTATGCCACAAATGTTCCTCTTTCATCTTACTAAAAATTAGAATGTCATCCAAGTACATAATAACAAACTTACCCAAGAATTTCTTCAAAACTTCATTCATCAATCTCATGAAAGTACTAGGTTCATTTGTCAATCCAAAAGGCATCACTAACCACTCATACAATCCTTCATTTGTCTTAAAATAAATTTTCCATTCATCTCTTTCTTTGATTCTGATCTGATGGTATCCACTCTTCAAACCTATCTTTGTGAAATATCTTCCTCCACTCAAACAATCCATGGTATCATCCATTCTAGGTAAAGGAAATCTATACTTAACTATGATCTTGTTTATTGCTCGAGTCAGTACACATTCTCCATTCTCCATCTTTCTTATGTGTTAATACTATAGGTATTGCATAAGGACTCAGACTTTCTCTGATCAAACCTTTCCATTCATGTATCTTCCTGTTCAATTCTTCATTCTCTATCGGTGTCATTTTGTGTGCTACTTTGTTAGGAAAACTAGCTCTCGATATAAGATCCATGTGATGACTGATACTCCTAATTGGTGGCAATCCTTTAGGTACATTGTCTGATATGATGTCTTCATACTCTGTCAGCAACTCTTTTATCTCCTTTGGTTGTGTTTCTTCAGTCTCCTTCTTCAATGTTTCAGGCTTCTTAGGAATCAAAGCATAACACATATTCTCATGTCTCAAACCATCTAGAAATTTTCTTCCATCTACCAAACAGATTCTAGCATTCCCACATACTTCACTCTTAGGATCATCTTCTAAAGGAATCAAGGTAATTCTCTTCCCATTTTCTGTTATAGTGTATGTATTATTTCTCCCTTAATGTATAGCTTTTCTATCATACTGCCAAGGTCTACCCAACAAGACATGACAAACATCCATAGGCATAATATCACACAAGAATTTGACATCATGATAAGATCCAATATGAAATTTCACCAAACATTGTTCACTCACCTATACCTTACGATCATCCTGAATCCATGCTATCTGATAGGGCTTAGGGTGTCTCAATCTTTCCAACTTCAGCTTAGATTATCAAAACTACCACTATCAATAACAACATTTACCTCCTGATTTGCATCTTGTTCTGAACAAAATCTTCCTTTGTGGCAGTTCCTCATTTGTCTTTGCTTGAAATAGTGATCTCCTCATCACAAGTGATTCTCCCTTCTCAGGTTTACCAATTGAACTAGGTGATCCAACAGGTTCTTCTTCCACATAGGCTATTCTTCCACTATTCTCTGTTCTCTTGCATGTACTGCCCTAATTACATTCAAATGCTCTATGTCCTTCACCTCCACACTTGAAACAAGTGCCTCTAAATGTTCTCTTATCAAATCCTCTTCCTTCTCTTTTGTATCCTTCATTCTGGTATGCACTAGGGTTTCCTCTTCGGTAAAAATTTCTATCATCTCTCCGGTAAGCATTATTGTCTCTGTCATCCTTCTTAAATGTGTTGTCAAGATTGTTCTACTCCATATGTGATCTGTCTCCTCTGGAAAATGTTCTGCCTCTCTGAAATCTACCTCCTTTGCCTCTATGTCTTTGATCATGCCTCTTGTTCAACTTCTCTTCAACTTTCAGGGCAAACTGATATGTTTCCTCCAAAGATGTCATCCTCACTAAACTTAGTTCTTCTTGAATGTTCAACGTCAATCCATTGATGTATCTAGCCACTTCCTCCTTGATTTCTTCACTATGTCTTATCCTTATAATCATCTTATGAAATTCTTCCGTGTACTCCACAGATTTCTCCTTTTGTCTCAAGTTCTATAATCTTTTCAACAGTTCAAATTCATAGTCAACAGGTATAAACTAATTCTTCAATTTTATCACCATTTTGTCCCACTTTGTAATCTTTTCTTTTCCTCTTGTATTTCTATCCAACTGAACTTCTTTCGACCATATAGCAGCATGTCCTTTCAACTTTGTCTTTGCAAATTTCACCTTCTTCGGATCTTCAACTTCTTCGTATTCAAAGTATTCTTCCATGTCATTTATCTAGTCAATCAATTCTTCAAGGTTCAAATTACCAATATAATTTGGTACATCAACTCTAGGTCTCTTTCTAATCTTTGAAATAGCTCGCAACATCTTGACTTGATCCGATTCTTTTTCTTCATCACTTCCTAGGGTTTTGCCAATTTGTTCAACAGACTGAAATTCCTCTTCATCATCACTTTCAGCATTAGGTCTCGGTGTCAATCCTCTTCGCCTATCTTCTTCGACAGAATCCAATTGAATTCTCATTATTTTCATCATTTCCATTATCTCATCCATTCTACTAGCCATTGTTCTGACAGCAGCAACTCTCCTCAACGGCATTCTTCCTAGGATCAAGTGCAAACTACCTCAGGTTCAGCGATTGGGCTACAAGGTGACAACTGCCTCACAATCGATGATCGGTTGCGACACAAGTAACCTGCCTCAATTCAGTGATCTGTCCACAACAAGACCTTATGGAATTCCCTCACCAACTTTGCTTAGTTCGCTCCCAAAGATTCAAACTTTCCCTCTGATACCACTTGGTACATTCACGATAGGAGGGTTCACATAATGAACTATCCAGACTGTGCAGCAAGAGTAAACACAATGGAAACAACTCAAAGATATGAAACAGATGCAGATTCAGTCATTCAATATATCAAAGAATTTAAATACAATCTAGTCGGCATCATGCAGGCTTACAACTAGGGCACAAAGACCTAATTATAGAATATCAGAATATGCATAAGATATATCTTTGAAGCTCCTTCGTTCAAAATCTAAGCTATCAACTATCACTATTATCATGAACTTCTTTCCTAAGGATCTATTACATCAATATATATCATCTCTAGAACATAAGATTCCTCTGCATCGTCCAAGAAAGATCACAAACTCCAATGAAGAGTTGTAACGTGTGTACACGGATAGGTCAGACCTAAGTGAGTAGAAATCCTCCACAAATTAATGGAATGATGTGTGGATCTCGGGTAAGGTCAGCCATGAACCAAATACCATTGAATGATGTGTCATTAATCTTCAAAGATTGTGAAATGCTCCACAGGTCTTCTCCTTTAGCTGATTATCTGAGACTGTCAGGATGCTCTATTCTGAGAAAACAGTCGATCTTCTGATAGCGATATCTTTCCAGTAACTAGTCCAAATGCTCTAAATTATGGATATGATGTAGACAAACATGTCTAGATGTTAAGTCCATCTCCGCAAGGTGTGAAATGCGATTGTGGTAGAATGCAGACCAAAATATAGAAACTACTACTCACTAAACTACCTGAACTAAACTGGAAAAGAAACAAACTGAATTGCAAACAAATTGAAATGCCAATATTTTTGGTTGATGCAAGATTTCTCTTGAACCAGGGATGCTCCTATATCAAGGACTTGGCACTAGAGGGGTATATGATAGTATGACATAGATCTATGATTTTTACCCTCAGTTGCAACTAGAACAAAAGTCACAAGAACTTCCATAGGGTAAATGATGCTTTCACAATGTTGACAGTGAGGGAACTTCAGGGCAATACAACACTCCAGATATCATCAGAAGCTGACAATCTTATCAAGAAATATGGGAGTTACTTCATCCTATTTCCTAGG
The DNA here is from genome assembly GCA_027924645.1 of Cunninghamia lanceolata. Taxonomy (NCBI): domain Eukaryota; kingdom Viridiplantae; phylum Streptophyta; class Pinopsida; order Cupressales; family Cupressaceae; genus Cunninghamia; species Cunninghamia lanceolata. The sequence goes on from BSBN01000641.1 coordinate 14,454,365, forward strand.
TTCACCTATTTGTGAGTTCACATATTTGATGCATATCCATACAAATTGCCTAGCTACATAGATGATAACTTGGTGTTGATAGAGTTATGCAGGTAGATTGGTACACTCAATAAGAGGTGTAAGGACAAGAAAAGAAGTGGAGTTCCATTCCCAATTGGTCTTGGTCATTACAATTGTAAATCTTGTATAGATGCTCAAAACATTCAAAGGTCCCTAGCAAAGATTAACTTGTATCCTTACACTATGAGATTCCCATTTGATAGCAAAGGATATGTTAGGGACAATCTACAACTTGGTGCAAGTTATTGTCATTTCCCAGAGATTGAGGAATTTTGGGAAGATTGTGAAAATGATTATGAAGTATGTAAGAGGGATTGGATGAGGATGACCATAGAACATATCAGAGAATTTAGGATGGATTGCAGTATAGAAGGAATTGAAGATGATGGATCAGAGTTAATTGATCCTATTTACTTTGACAAAATTCAAACACAGCCTTTGCCACCTATCAATTAGGTTGATGAGGAGATTAGAGACTTGGGCATAAGAACTACTCATATCATCAAAAGGACAAAAGCTTGGGTAAGGAAGAGGACCATTGAAGCAACAACTACTAAGCCACCTAGTGATGATGCCTCATCATTGAGGAGAAAAGATAAACATCCAAGCTCTTCTTCTTCTCATTCTCACACCCCTTCTTTGAGTATTGGTTCTCACAAAAATATCCAAGGAGGTGGTGATGAAGAAGACCCATCTAAGAAAAAAGATATTAAGAGCACATGTGTAAATGATGAGAAACAGAAAAGGAGGAAAGCAAAGGTGAAAGATAACTCATTACCTCCCATACAAGAAGAGGTTGAAGAAGATGAATCCATAAGTCCTAAAAATCACCACCAAACTGATGAGCCTTTATCAAACATCTCCCTTTTGGTTCTTATTGTTTCTCCCTCTCATGAGATACCTTATTCTCCTCATGCTTTACAACATCCAACTCCACCGCCTATAAATATATTCAATGAAGATCTTGTTCCCTCAAGTGTAGTGCCTCCTTTTGCAGACATTCTAGAGTCCTCACATAATTCTTCCTCTTCCTAGTTGTAGCAAAGTTTGTGAAAGAAAAGAAAAAGTGCTCAATTGATAATGCCTAATTTTTATACAGTCTCCAATCTACTCCAAAGACATGCTAAGCCTAAAAAGATTAAGGTTACATCAAGGTTGGCAGTATATTCTTTATCAAGTAATATCTATGTTGAAGTTTCACAACCTGTTTCAGAAAAGAGCTTGAATGAAGCCACATAAACTGATTTTAATATCACTAAGGTAGATCTTGGTCCATCTACCTATGAAGGTGATATGCAAAATTTCCAGGTATCAGCTACCAAATTAATGGAAAGGATAGAGAAAGAAAACCATATGAAAGCCCAACTGAAGCATCAAGTACATGTTTTGACATCATATCTTAAGAAATTCATAGACAGTTCTACTTTGCCTCTTGATACACCCTCCATCCCTACTAATCTCTCTCTTGAGAATAATGTTGAAAAGGAGATTATTGAAAGTGTTAGTAAATATTAGTCATATGGTAAAATAACTGAAAGGTGGGTTGAACGTATGAAATCAAAAGCATTCAGTTTCATTGAGCAAGCAAAGAATCTGTATGATGAAGCAGGAATAAAGAGAGAAGGGGTTGAAAAAGAGCTAAGGAGTATTAGAAAGGAGGAATCACTATGGCAAGGAATATCCAAATACCTAAAAGAAATGATCGGAACTGATAGTGAAATATTGATTGCTGAAAAAGTCTTTTCAAACATTGAAGAAAATCAGTCCAGCTCTTGGCTTTGCTTAGTTGAATGGAAATTGTTAAATATTGGACAAGTCTTAGCTTCCCAAAGTAAGCTCTTGGAAATTTGTGAACATGTGAAGATGAAGATTCAAATTGATTTTATGTCAATTACTATTGATGTGATGAATAAGGACAAATCTCAAGTTTTAGATGCTCAAGTTATCAAGGAGGACTTTAAAAACATGATCAATACAGAGTTATTTAACAAACAAGTTTTCAATGAAGAACTTATGGATAAATTAAGTCTCATTTTTTTTGCTATCAATTCTGGTGTTGGTCATATATCCAGTTATCATCATGATTTGGATGAGGTTCAAAAAGATCAATCAGATTGGAGGCTTCACATGATAAGTGTGGTTGTTCCAAAGAACAAACTTATTGCCCTAGTAGTCAAAATGTTCCAAGCATATAAAGTAAAATCATCTCTCCCTCAACAATAATTTCTAGTGTTAGAGATATCTTTAGGTGGTACCATAGGTGGCATTGATGAAATATGAAGGTTGTTCCAATAAGACCAATTATTTGGTCTACTTTTCAAAGTTTACTAGTTCCATGTTTTATTTCTCTTTTTGTAAAAGTAACTTATGTCACTTATTGTAACCAAAAGTTGGAAAGTACACTTTATTTCTGGAAACTTTGAGAAAAGTCTATTTAAAATAAAGTGTTCTTTTATTTTCAAAAAAAATATTTTGAGGTAGTTAGAAAAAGTAGTTATAAGGTAGTTACAATTTGGTTACAAGGAGACAAGTCTATATATACAAGACTTTGTCATTGTAAAAAGGACTTTTTGGCTTTCGCATTTGGAGAGATGTTCTAAGAAATAGAGTTGTGCAACTTAGTGTGAAGGAATAAAATACATTTGGATTGTGTGATCTCAATATTTCTTGCATTGTTCATTCTTCTTACATTGGTGAATAAGTTTCCTTTGCATTTTCTTGCATCTAAATTGCGGAATAACAACTAGACTTGGGAGAACATGTTTTCTGTGTAATCCTTAATGTGTGTTGAAGATTTCCCAAATCATTTCTTCCTTTTTGCATAATATGAATCCTATCGATGCACTCACTATAGCAATCCAAGAAGTATTCTTATACTACCTTGGTGGGTTTATCATATTTCATTCATGGGAGTTTGAGAGAATGTTCGTAGGTCCATTGTCTTAGCTTCTCAAAAACCTCTTTTCTTGTTTCTTTCTATTTTCAACAAAATATCTTAGAAATCTATAATCTATCATACGAGGGAGTTGCCCCTCTAAATACAGAGGTAGGTTGATAAAAGACTACAACCTTACCAACTATTGGTACATATTTTCACTATCTTTCTGGGCAAACAAAGTTGATATAGAAAGTTACATGTTATAGTGCAAAATCTGTTTACCAATAGATTTTTGGTGACTCCGTTGGGGACTCTGAAAGCACTTATTTTGTTTGGAAAAAGTCACCTTGATGACTTCAAAGAAAACCTTTTTGATCAATAAATATGGTGCTGCAACATAATGTTGGACCTGTTTTACAACCCAACATTAATTGGTTGGATGTTGAGCAAGAAGACATAATTACAGACATGCAGGTATTGGCTTGGAAATATAAGAGGTTAAATCATCAATAACAAGAAGTAGACAAAGTACTTGATGAAGAAGAAGAGATAGGAACAGAAATTCGTGCTCATGCTTGATTAATTTCTCAAGGTGTCATAGAAGGAGAATTGGTAATAGTTGACAGACTTGCTCCTATTCAGAGAGCTCCAAGAAGAGATAGACAATCAAGACCACCTATTAGACCTATTCATGAATTTTGTCCTATCATTCTTGTTCAAATAATTAATCACGCTGGCCACCAAGAGATACACCAGAGGAGATCATGAAAAGGGTATCTTTGACCCTAATTTTGAAAAGTTAGCAAATCTTGATTTCTCTAAGTCATTCATCTCTCCAAGAAGAAAATTCAAGTCTGTTAGTAAACCTTCTTCACCCACAAGAGGCCCTACCAGAACCCCTATTACCTCTTCCACTTATCAAGCATTAACTTTGTATGGCATAGTGGTTCCTATTGTGATAAACCTTCAGCCAATTCCTCAACAACAAATAGCTCTTCTCATGCCTTGGGGTGCAGCTATAGGCCCCTTAGCTTTAGGAAACTAGTTACATGACTTACCACATGGATCCAAGAAAGTTTTACCCAAATTCGGTGGAGATGGAAAAGTTACTACGGACGAGCACATTAATGCCTTCTTTGCTACATGCAGTGTTCTAGGAGTAATGTATGAAGATGTTTCTATCTTTTTATTCATAGAATCTTTGACTAAAGGAGTAGGGAAATGGTTTCATCACTTGCCTACCGAATCTATAAACTCATCGGCGACTATGCGCCAAAAATTTGAACACTATTTTAAAAGTGCTGAGGATGAGCATGCACTATTAGCACAACTTACTCAAATAAAGAAAGAGATTCATGAGCCAATGTGGGAGTTTGTGGCATGTTTTAACAAGCTAGTCAATAAAATCGCAAATGCCAAAAGGCCAACCCAAGAGAATCAAAAATGTTTCTTCTTGAACATGTAACCTCCAGATATAAGCTTTCATTTGAGAATAGCACGAGTGGCTGACTTAGAAGCCACACAGACCATGGCCATTGAAATTGAAGATGATTTATTAACTGTCAAAAAATGGAATAAAGACTTGCAGAAAGGGAAAGCTCAGTCTTCTAATCTGCCCACCATAGATCTGATGATACAGAAGTTAGCCAATGATTTGCTCCTACTTAAGAGACAACTTCCACATAATCCATCTCCGCTATATCAGGACATACCCAAGAAGAATTATGTTCCATATCAGCAAAACAAGCCGCCTTGGCTTCCTCCACCAGCACAGAAGTTAGCTATTGAACATCCTTCTTCTAGTCAAAGGCAAACTGTGGCTATGTGTGATTTTCATTTGACCACTGACCATGATGGCATCACTTGTTCAGAAATGGCAAGGTTTATGTAAATGAACTTATCAAGTGAGAAAATAGAGGAGTATGTCTCTCAGGAGGATGAAACGAATGAGACCTATGGCCAGCCTACAATCAGCTTTCTCAAGTATGAATCTAATAGCGAAAGGGAAGAGGTTCGCGATATTAACAATCATTCTTGTAATGTGTTTACAAGAAACTAGTATCAGAAGAATGAAGGAAAAGCCAAATTTGAATCTACCTCTAAAGCTCCAGCGAATATACCTAAGATTTTATCAAGGAGACATTCTCAAGAGAATCAGCCTCTTACTACTATGAAAGATAAAGATACACAAAGTTCACCACCAATTGATCCATCTCCTTCGTCTGAAGATGCATTTGATTTCATAGAACATTGTAAGAAGACAAAGGTGCATATCTCTCAACTCAACTATTTAAAATTGAATCCTCATTAGTTAGAGATATTAGTGCATATTGTTAAAGGAAAATCTGATCCTTCTTCTTTAGTGGATCGACAGTCGAATGATTTTCTACATGAGGATCTTTCACATGACAACATTTTGCAAACCTCGTCACAAAATGATGTTCCATTGGTAAATGTTGTCATCCTGAATAATCCAAACCCATTTTATGTCTCCTTATACATAGATGGTTGTAAATTGAGAAATTGCATAATAGACTCTGGCACCTCCAATAACATTATGCATGCTAAGGTTGCTCATGCTCTTGTCTTGTCATTAAATAAACCTTCAAGGAAAGTCTATTCGATGGAGTCTAAAATGGTCTCATTGGTAGGTCATCTCAAAGATGCACAAGTTGCATTGGCCACCTTTCCTCAAAAGAAACTAAAGCTCACAATCCTAGTTACTGATATCCCCGTGAGCTATGGCATGCTGCTTAGTAAAAGCTTCTTTAAGGACCTGGGTGGTGAAATTTAGCTAGACTGGTCCCACGCTTTGATTCCTATCAATGGAAAGAAAGTCGAGCTAAATCCAGAACCCAAGGTGAAATACACTGTTCTAAAGTCAGAAGATCCACTAGTAGAAATACTATATGAAGAGACCCGTCCTAGCACATATTTACTCATGTGGGAAAAAGAAATAGCCCCTAAAGTTATTTCTCCTGACATGTCCTCTAGCCTGTGGACTATGGAATTTGACGACAGTTGTTCTTCTTCTGGCTTAGGGGCTGGAATTATTTTTATCTCACCTACAGGAGAAAGTTCCCTGTAGCTTTTAAATTGGTTTCTGATAACACCAACAATATGGCAGAATACGAGGCCCTCCTTTTAGGCCTCCAGGCTACCAAAGAAAAAGGGATTAAAAAGCTGAGAGTGCTTGGAGATGCGGAATTGGTAGTCAGGCAAATAAGAAAATAGTTTCAAACAAAGAATGTCAAATTGAGAAAATATCAAAACTTAGTATGTGATCATATAGAGTACTTTGATGCTTTTTCATATAGAGTACTTTGATGCTTTTTCCATAGAAGCAATTCCCTGTGCTCTCAATACTAAGGCTAACTGCCTTATTGTTTCTACGGCCCTGTTACTCCCACATCCTAAGTTTAATAAAGATGAGTATAAGATTGAATTGGTGTACCAACCAAGTGTGCCCGATAATGATAAACATTGGCAGGTTTTTGACGATGATAAACAAATCATCTTTTTTGGAGAAGGCTAGTAGCTTTGTTAATTTGTTGTTTAAAGGAAGTGAGTCCCCTAAAGAGGATGAAGTATTGCAATTAAAGGGAAACACCATCCCTAAAGGTTTGATTACTCTAAAAAGCTTGTTTGATAAGCATGATTATTACCTGAAGAGTAGGACTCAAGAGAAGATTGAGAATCTCTCTCAATATGATAAAGTAAACATTGGTACTGAAGATGAACCTAAAATTGTTTGCATCGGTAAAGCATGCTAACCACATGAAAGGAAGAAACTCATAGCTCTGTTGATCAGATACAAAGATGTGTTCACTTGGTACTATGATGATTTGAAAAATTTCATGGAGAAAATTTTAGCACCACATCACCCTTAAGCTACCCCTTTCAGACAAAAATAGAGACAATTCAATCTGAAGGTCACTGGTGCTATTTTCACAAAGATTGATAAGATGTTAAAGGCCAGAATCATATACCCCATTCACCATTCGACTTGGGTAGTGAATATAGTGCCTATGAGGAAAAAGAATGGCAAAATAAGGATTTGCGTTGATTTTCAAAATCTTAACCAGGTGCCTTTGAAAGATAACTACCCTTTTCCCATGATGGATCATGTTTTGTAAACCGTTGCTGGATTAGAGATGATGTCTCTACTTGACAGGTTTTCTGGATATAATCAGATCCAAGTTGCCCCTAAGGATCAACATAAAACCACCTTCACAATGCCTTAGGGAAATCTAGCCTATAACAGAATGTCCTTCGGATTGATCAACGCCAGTGCAACTTTCCAACGGGCCATGGACCTTTCATTTGGGGACATGAAAAACAAAATTATTGTGATATATTTGGATGATCTAACAGTCTTTTCGAAGAAAAGAGAAGATCATATTACACATCTGGAGTTGGTCTTACAACGCTGCCATGAGCAAGGAATCTCTTTAAACCTCAAAAAGTCTATTTTTGGGGTTACTAAAGGAAAATTGCTAGGGCACATTGTATCTAAGAATGGAATTTGGATTGATCCAGAGCAATTTGAAGCTATCCATAAATTACCTTTACCACCAAGCAAACCTAGGGTGAGGTCCTTCTTCGGCCAGATTAATTTCCTCAGGCGAATTGTGCCAAATTTTTCTGAGTTAGCTCACCATATTGTAGATATTATGAGAGATAAGATTATATTTAAATGGACCGAACAAGGCAAAAAGGCATTCCAGGTATCAAAATTGCAATTGCAAATGCTCCAGTTTTAGTCCATCCTGATTTTTCAAAAGATTTCATTATGTATTGTTATGCTCCAGAACATACTCTATCTTCTATTCTAACTCAATGTAATGATGATCATATCAAGGCCTCTATTGAATTCATGAGTGTCCCTCTAAAGAAACATGAGCTTAATTATTCTATGGCAGAGAAGCATGCCTATGTTGTGGTCAATGCCGTGAAACATTTCAGGTTTTACATTCTGAATTCACATTCCAAAGTTTTTGTAGTTGATATTGCAGTTAAGACCATCCTTACTCAGCAAGAAATAGGTGTCAATAAAAGGGCTTCTTGGATCACCAAATTTCAAGAATATGATATCGATATAAAACCTACCAAGTTGGTGAGAGGTAGAGGTTTGTGTAAGCTCATAGCAGAAAATGGCACAGTCAAAATGCCTCAAGAAGAAAATGTCGAGCTACCTCTGGTATTATTTGTAGGTTTGACAGATGAATGGTTCTCAAATATTGCTTATTTTTTGACTTACGGAAAATGTCCTTCACACCTAACTCAGAACCAGAAAAAGACAATCAAGTTAAAGGATGTAAAGTATGTCATTTGGGAAGGCACATTATATAAGAAAGGGGTGGATGGAACTTTTCTAAAGTGTGTGGATAAAGAACAAGAAAAATTACTTCAGTTGTTCCATAATGAATCCTGTGGCAGTCATTTCTCATCCAACGTTACAACCTACAAAATTTTAAGGCATAATTACTATTGGCCTTGCATATTCAAAGATGCAGATCAATGGGTGAAAAGGTGTGAGTCTTGCCAATAGTTCAAAGGAAAAGTCAAGTTAACCACACAGCCATTGAGGCCAGTTATCATAGAGGAGCCCTTTCAGCAATGGGGAGTAGATTTTATTGGCCCACTTCACCCCTCATCTAGTGCCGAGATATACGCACATCTTGGTCACCATAGATTACTTTACTAAATGGGTAGAAGCCATCCCAGTTAGACAGACTTCTTCCCAGGTGGTGTGTGATTATCTGAAAGAGAATATCCTCGTGAGGTTTGGTGTTCCTCAAAAGATTGTCACGGACAATGCTTCAAATTTCTCCTCTTATGAAATTACTAATTTTTGTTACAAGTATGATATCATGCTTGTGCATTCATCCAATTATTATCCACAAGGAAATGGACTAGCAGAGTCCACTAATAAAAATCTTATATCCATCATGTGTAAGCTAGTTGAAGAGAGATAAGAGAATTGGCACAAGAAATTATTTGATGCGTTATGGGCTGACAGAATCACATATAAAAGGATCATTGGCATGTCTCCCTTTTAACTAATATATGGAATTGATGCTCGGTTGCCGATCCCTTTGGAACTCACTGCTCTTTCTCTTCAAACAACGAATGAAAATAATGATTTTTAAGACTCTCTTGAGAAAAGAATTATGTATTTGACAAAAGTGGAAGAACAAAGGAGCTTGGTAATAGATAGGATTGTAGAACACCAGGCAAAGGTTAAGAGACTATTTGATAAGAGGACCAAACAAAGGCATTTTTCGATGGGAGACTTTGTGTTGTGGGATAAGAAGAAAGAGCCCAAGGGTATGCATGGGAAATTTGATTCTTTGTGGAAAGGTCCATTTCAAATCAGAGAAGTCTATGGTGAAAATTCTTTTACTTGTCATATCTTGATGGTACTCCACTGCCTCTTCACTACAATGGGCAGCATCTACAAATTTACAATCAGTGAAATAAGGATTTATTCCCACCTTTTTGTACATAGGTTAAGTTTAGGAAATTTTGTTGTGCTTGTGTGTCTTCCTTGCTCTGTTGTCATCTTGTTGTACATCTTGTTTCTAGTTCGACTCTATTTGCCCAATGAATAAGGTCACTATTCTTGTCAAAGATACTTAGGTTCTCCTGTGTCCTTTATAGTCCTTGTTCCCGAGTAGAGCCAGCTATTGACCCTATTTCTATTACCCCAAAATTTAAACTTTTTGCATCATAATTCAAGTCTGATCATGCATTGAAACCTTTTGTCAAATCATCCTTTCGATTACAATTTGTCAATGCAACACCTCCTATGTCAATCATGTTTATAACTCATTAATGAGATGTCATACCTTACCTTATATATATTGTCTCCTTCCATTCAAACTTTGTATAGTGGTGCTTTTCTAAAACATGATTAATCATCATCTCTCTCAAGTTTCAATGTGCACCTTTTCAGTTCACTGCAATTTACAAAAATAATTAAATCTAAATATTTAAAGTAGCTGGGAGGAAATCTTCTTATAGGGGTCTTGTTATGTCTATTCAACCTAATGTGGCAAAGTTTCAAAGCTGTACACTTCACAGTTCGTGAGATTTTAAAAGTTTAATTTTTTTACGTGTAATTTGTGGAAACAATTAAAGAGGCAATTTGATTGAAGTTCAAGAGGAATCCTTTTGTCTACGGCCTCACATCATCTTCATGGACAACTGGTCAAAATTTCATAAAGATCTGACGCTCCAGTCAAAAGTTATGTAAGTTTCTCCATTTTTTGTGCTTGCACGGTTGATCAAGTTAACATTTGTGCAATGGAGTTTATTAAAAATAATACAATACTTCATTTGATTATGTGAAGTAAGATATATTTTTCATGGATAAGAGTTTCTAAATCGCCCACTACAAGCCGTGGAAAAGAATAAATTAATTCAAGTCAAAATTTAAGATTGAACGGCTTAGAAGATGCCAGAAAAATAATTACTTGGCTTAAAAGCCAAGTGGGCGTCTACTTAAAAAAATTAAAATTTTGCGTCTACTTTCACTTTTGGCTAAGTTGGTGTCTACTTTCACTTTCAGCTAAGTTGGGGTCTACTTTTATTTTCAACTAAGTTGGCATCTACTTTTGAATTCAACTAAGTGAGCGTCCACTTTCACTTTTGGCTAACCGCATGAAAGCTTACTTAGAAAAAGGTGAAAGTAGGGGTCTACTTTTAATTTTGTGAAGTGGAAGTCTTCAAATAGAACTTCACTTGGACTTCTGGGAAAGTGAAATTCCACTACTCCACGTCCACTAAATCTTCCCATAATCAAGCAAACCTCCTTTTTCTCATGTAAAATGTGAAACGTGGCCATTGGCAATTAAAGGAGTTTAAGTCTCGTTGGTGAATAAGTAAAGCCATGCCATACATAAAGAATGTTGAGGCATAAAAATAGGCATGCAAACAATATGAGAAGAAACGTGGAGTTTCAAACAAACAAATAGAGGCAGTTAGATTGATGCTAAAGCATAGACAAAACGCATGAACTATTTTAGCAGACATAAAATGACATTTTTATCTGTTTCTCATCTCAATCTCACAACATTTATTGGAGAGAATGAGTTAAAGGAGGTGCTACACATTTTTCTCACTACACTCCCATGGTGCACAACGAATGGAACGATATGCATAAAATATAATTTGTTGAAAAGGCATTTTAAAGTTTCAAGAAAAGGCGCATTGAACTGTTTGACAGAATGCCTCAAAACTTTTTAGCTGAATGGCTTTATATCGTATTCCTTGAGCCTTCTCTGGGTGCAAGTGCCAATATGATTTGAAACTCCTTGATAAACTGAATTGCAAAATATGGAAGCATAGATATGGTGTCTAAAACGCTTAAATAACTCCCTCAAAGAAACGTAATCTCACGGAATGCATGATTGCATGATACACACAAAATTGATTTGTTGAAGAGAGTTTATGAACTTTCAAGGAAGTGCAATTGACAGGAGTAAATTCAGACTCCACAATCTTCACTGGTACCCTCGCGGTCTGTTGGGTATAGGCATCCTCAAAATATGAAAAGCAGAGGTTTTTGTTAGATATTATGAGTTACAAGTCCCTGATAAATATGTATACAAAATGTGGAAGGCGAGACAAGGCACAAAAACTATTTACAAATGGCCTCAAAGAGATGTCATTTCATGGTATGCAATGATTGCATGATATATAGAAAATAAGATTCAGTGAAAAAGGTTTTAGGAACTTCGAGGCAAATGTAACTGGTGGGTGCATTACCAAAATCCACAAAGATGACCAACATATTTGCTTAGCTCATGCATTCTTGTATGAAATGTGGTTTCATAGTACACAGTAATGCAAAGATTTGTATAAGGTTTTGTTCAATTAGTACATCCTTGGGGCATATCAGTCTAGCAGATTTCTGGAAAACCATGGAAGAAGGGAAAAGATCATCGATGGCACAAAAATTGTTTGACAGTGGATTAGCTCATGCAACCGGCTTTCTAGTAGCAGTCTAATGCCTAGAATTAATCTTGGAATGCATGAAATGTTAAATTTAGAAACCAAGGAGGTTAGGACTATTGATGATAAACTAGTTTCCAGATTGGACAATGTTTCTATTAGGATTGATTTCAAATTACCTGTCAAGAATCAGTTTGTGAACATAGATAAAAAGGTTGCACATCAATATTTTAATGAGAAGAAAAGTTTGTGCCTCAACACTATAGCAAAGAACTGGTTGCATACTCCTAAAGGAGGAAAGTCTCAATTACCTAAAGTTCTTCACAGATCATACTTCATCGAAGATATTTCTAACATGATTGTTTTTCTTCACAGAGTAATGGGAGATGGAAAGTCAATTGATTTCAAAAAATGGATGTTCTCTTCATAACTGTTATATGTGTCAGAGATCAGTTTATTGATTGGGGAAGTATTATCAGTGATAACCTACATGATCAGTTAACCAACTTTGAATTGAATGAGCATTTCTATATGTCTTCCTATTTGTTTTATGCAATTGCATGCATGAAGACATGGCTAGGACATAGCATCAGAGGGGTATATGGTAGTATGACATAGATCTATGATTTCTACCCTCAGTTTCAGCTAGAACAAAGTCACAAGAACTTCCATAGGGTAAATGATGCTTTCACAATATTGACAGTGAGGGAACTTTAGGGAAATACAGCACTCCGTATATCATCAGAAGTTGCCAATCTTATCAAGAAATATGGTAGTTACTTCATCCAGTTTCCTAGATTCACCTATCTACGAGTTGGCAGATTTGATGGATATCTATACAAATTGCCTAGATACGTAGATGATAAATTGGTGTTGATAGAGTTATGCAGGTAGATTGGTAAACTCAATAAGAGGTGTAAGGACAAGAAAAGAATTGGAGTTCCATTCCCAATTGGTCTTTGCGATTACAATTGTAAATCTTCTATAGATGCTCAAAACATTGAAAGGTCCCTGGCAAAGATTAACTTGTATCCTTACACTATGAGATTCCCATTTGATAGCAAAGGATATGTTAGGGACAAGCTACAACTTGGTGTAGGTTATTATCATTTCCCAGAGATTGAGGACTTTTGGGAAGATTGTGAAAATGATTATGAAGTATGTAAGAGGGATTTGATGAGGATGAACATAGAATAGATCAGAGGATTCAGGCTAGATTGCAATATAGAAGGAATTGAATATGATGGATTAGAGTTAATTAATCCTATTTACTTTGACAAAATTCAAACATAGCCTTTGCCACCTATCAATTGGGCTAATGAGGAGATTAGAGACTTGGGTATAAGACTTCTCATATCATGAAAAGGACAAAAGATTGGGTAAGGAAGAGGACAATTGAAGCAACAACTACTAAGCCACCTAGTGATGATACCTAGTCATCGAGGAGAAAAGATAAACATCCAAGCTCTTCTTCTTCTTCTCATTCTCACACCCCTTCTTTGAGTATTGGTTCTCACAAAAATATCCAAGGAGGTGGTGATGAAGAACACCCATCAAATAAAAAGGATCTTAAGAGCACATGTGCAAATGATGAGAAACAAAAAGGAGGAAAGAAAAGGTGAAAGATAACTCATTGCCTCCCATATAGGAAGATTTTGAAGAAGATGAATCCATAAGTCCTAAAAATCACCACCAAACTGATGAGCCTTTATCAAACATCTCCCCTTTAGTTCTTATTGTTTCTCCCTCTCATGAGATACCTCATTCTCCTCATGCTTTACAACATCCACTTCCACTGCCTATAAATATATTCAATGAAGATGTTGTTCCCTCAAGTGTAGTGCCTCCTTTTGCAGACATTCCTGAGTCCTCACATAATTCTTCCTCTTCCTAGTTGTAGCAAAGTTTATCAAATAAAAGAAAAAGTGCTCAATTGATCATGCATGATTTTGATACAGTCTCCAATCTACTCCAAAGGCATTCTAAGCCTAAAAAGATTAAGGTTACATCAAGGTTGGAAGTAGATTCTTCATCAGGTAATGTCTATGTTGAAGTTGCAGAACCTGTTTCAGAAAAGAGCTTGAATGAAGCCACAGAAACTAATTTTAATATCACTAAGGTAGATCTTGGTCCATCTACCTATGAAGGTGATACGCAAAATTTTTAGGTATCAGCTACCAAATTAATGGAAAGGACGGAGAAAGAAAAGCATATGAAAGACCAAATGAAGCATCAAGTACAGGATTTGACATCATATCTTAAGGCAATCATAGACACTTCTACTTTGCCTCTTGATACACCCTCCATCCCTACTAATCTGTCTCTTGAGAACAATGCTAAAAAGGAGATTATTGAAAGTGTTAGTAAATATCATTCATATGGTAAAATAACTAAAAGGTGGGTTGAACATATGAAATCAAAGGCATTTAGTTTCATTGAGCAAGTAAAGAATCTGTATGATGAAGTAGGAATAAAGAAGGAAGGAGTTGAAAAGAGCTAAGGAGTATCAGAAAGGAGGAATCACTATGGCAAGGAATATCCAAATACCTCAAAGAAATGATCAAAACTGATAGTGAAATATTGATTGTTGAAAAAGTCTTTTCAAACATTGAAGAAAATCAGTCCAACTCTTGACTTTGTTCAGTTGAATGGAAATTGTTAAATATTGGACAAGTCTTAGCTGCCCAAACTAAGCTCTTGGAAACTTGTGAACAGGTGAAGACGAAGATTCAAACTAATTTTCTATCAATTAATATTAATGTGATGAATAAGGACAAATCTTAAGTTTTAGATGCTCAAGTTATCATGGAGGACTTTGAATGATCAATACAGAGTTATTTAACAAATAGGTTTTCAATGAAGAACTTATGGATAAATTAAGTTGCATTTTTGTTGCTATCAATCCTGGTGTTAATCATATATCCAGTTATCATCATGATTTGGATGAGGTTCAAAAAGATCAATCAGATTGGAGGCTTCACATGATAAGTGTGGTTGTTCCAAAGAACAAACTTATTGCCCCAGCAGTCAAAATGTTCTGACCATATAAAGTAAAATTATCTCTCTGTCAACAGTAATTTCTAGTGTCAGAGATATCTTCAGGTGGTACTAGAGGTGGCATTGATGAAATATAAAGGTTGTTCCAATAAGACCAATTATTTGGTCTACTTTTCAAAGTTTACTAGTTCCATGTTTTATTTCTCTTTTTGTAAAAGTGACTTATGTCGCTTATTATAACCGAAAGTTGGAAAGTACACTTTATTTCTGGGAACTTTGAGAAATGTCTATTGAAAATAAAGTGTGCTTTTATTTTCAAAAAAAAATATTTTGAGGTAGTTAGAAAAAGTAGTTATAAGGTAGTTACAATTTGGTTACAAGGAGACAAGTCTATATATACAAGACTTTGTCATTGTAAAAAGGATTTTTTGGCTTTCGCATTTGGAGAGATGTTCTAAGAAATAGAGTTGTGCAACTCAGTGTAAAGGAATAAAATACATTTGGATTGTGTGATCTCAATATTTCTTGCATTGTTCATTCTTCTTACGTTGGTGAACAAGCTTCCTTTGCATTTTCTTGCATCTAAATTGTGGAATAACTAGTCTTGGGAGAATGTGTTTTATGTACAATCCTTTAATGTGTGTTGAAGATTTCCTGAATCATTTCTTCCTTTTTGCATAATATGAATCCTATATTAAATGCACTCACTATAGCAGTCTAAGAAGTATTCTTATGCTACCTTGGTGTGTTTGTTGTATTTCATTCATGGGAGTTTGAGCCAATGTTCGTAGGTCCATTGTCTTAGCTTCTCAAAAACCTCTTTTCTTGTTTCTTTCTATTTTCAGAAAAATATCTTATAAATCTATAATCTATCATATGAGGGAGTTGCCCCTCTAAATGCAGAGGTAGGTTGATAGAAGACTACAACCTTACCAAGTGTTGGTACATGTTTTCACTATCTTTCTAGACAAACAGAGTTGATATACAAAGTTGCATGTTATAGTGCAAAATCTGTTTACCAACAAGAGCATGCTTGACATTTGTATATCTTTCATAAAACACTAATTTGGGCACCTAAATTTAATGTCCAACCTTTAGGATTGGTAAATTCAAACTTATTCCAATCTTAAGGGGGGATTTGTATTGGTTAAAACTAGAATACATGTACACACTATAGCATTCTCATGTAACTAAAAATGTGCCCGACCCTTAACACATTGTATTATGTTATCTAAAATCCAAGTGCATTTCAGAGAAATATGAATGTGGCCACTTTTTGCCCCCGATCTTTGTGCACATACTACAAAATTAAAATAAAAGACCTCTTCTCAAAGCCTAAAAACTAGTGGAAATTGCAACAACTAGTCACCAAATTGCTATCTTGCAAGATGATATTTTAACCTGATGTTTGGTGTCTTTCAACACTCATATTTTATAATTTATTATATACGTATATCACCTTCATAACCCACCAAATGAATGATTTATAAATAAAATAAAATTATACTTATTCACTCTCAAGCTATTTAAAAATTTGGAAACAATTCATTAATAATTATGTGAAGGAAAGAATGGATCAAAATAAAACTATCTAGAGGAAAGTGTTGTTTTTCATTTCAATAGATAGATAAGTTTACATTAGATTTCATATGGAAATTTTGGTAGAATTTCACCTTATAAAATTGATACACAAAATATTACAACCTTCTCCAATGATTCAACATTGAAATAAAACATAATAAAACTACCACTAAACAATAAATTACAATACTAAACACTAGTGTTAAAAATTTTGGCATAGTCTTCACCCAATAGCTTCTCTAACTTTCATATGGAACCTCCAAATATCAATATCCATATTTTACCTATACAAACATTGAATAATATAATATTTCTCCTCTCCAACCCTTATCCTTCTATCATCTTCTTTCAAATATGACACATAATCTAGAGTACTCCAGTCAAGAGGTTAACATGTAATTTCCGATTGATTCCCTCTCCTTATGTGGAACTACTCTTTAAAGGTTTTTAATGATTTAATTAAATGAAGCAACTTGTAACTCCCAAATATGGCACCAATTAGCAAGGATTAATATAAATTGAAGAAAGTGAGTGTAATCATCGCCTAGGCAACATGAAGAAGATCAAACATGCAAGATTCTCCTTAGAATGTATCTCCTTCACATATGAGTGCCTAAATAAATGAGGAATGCATTCAAATGTATTCTATACATGTTATTTGAATGGTCAACATGCAAGTGGTCCATCACCTCAAGATCTCCCATGGAAATTAAGACTCTTCAACTTACATTTGAAATCCTAAAAGATGCTCACCAAGGTGAATGCTCTAATTTGATAGGGAGAGAAATTAAAATTAAAATATAAAGGTAGAAATAATCATCACACCTATGATACAAAGGTTAGAACAAACTCAAACATTATTGAAGTAAAATTGATGATTTTGGCAATGTCAATTACCTAAGACCCTAGATGCTCCTGCATTAAGGTGAGTCCTTTTAAGTACTACCAACAATCAATAAATCCAATGTGAATAAAGACAAATTATTAGAGGATAAGCCAGGAGATATTTCCTCAAAATGAACACTTCTCTTAATAGACATCTCAAGTATCCAGATGCAACGATCAATAACCCTTGACATCGTCACAATATCCCACAAATGAAGGCCTAATTTGAGGTTCTAAAGACACATTTTTCTATAAGAATGTGTTCCTATGAAAGGGAGACAAAAAATATAAAGTTATTAACAATAGGTTTCCTTCTACTCCAAAATTCAAAAGGAGTAGCCCATATCAAAGCTTTGTGATAAATGTGACCTTCTAGGTGTAGTTAGCGTAGTTAATAGTTTCAATAAAATATCATGTAGAAAGTAACCTAGAATGAATCATGCGAACTATCATTTATGCTTATAAACCTTGTTACATTATAGACTGTATAGAATTGTGTGGTGAAGATTAAGACCCTTGCTAGTATAGAACTTATAAAAGTGGTGGTTTATATATTCACTTCCATTATCTATCTGAAGGACCTTAATGCCTTCACAAATTGCTTCTATACAAGATTATTGAAGCCTTGAAAGTGAGAAAACATCTCTCTCTTCTACCAAATAAAGTAGACCGGAGTGAATATGAAAAAAATGTCAATGGAGGTAAGAATATATAAGGATTTACTTAAAAACAAAGATGAAAAATACCTTGATAAATCATTATAACCAACTCTAAAACATGTGTAGCTTGCTAAGACCTAAATCCTTTATGAAACTTCTCCTCAAGATGTTTTACCATGACACAACCTTTGTACACCCCTTCATAAAAGTGGATTTTAGGAATTCCTATGACCATATCCTTTTGACTTGGCTACTAAATATAGAAATAGTTGAGATACTTCTCATCCTAGAGTCTACTCGCATTATTCAAGTAAAAAGTGTAGTCAAAGGGGAATTTGGAACTAAGTGAGAAAAGGCATACAATCTAGATTGTTGATCCTTCTTTCCATTTACAACTAGATGTAAAGTCAAATTTTTCCTACTTTGTAAACTTTTCCTTTTATTTGTATACTCATTTTGGTGTCCACTCCCTCAGTAGTCTCTGAAGACTATTTCACCTAATATTGTTCAAGTTTCACCAAGAGGATGATGCAAGTGGTCCTATCCTTAGGATCAACCCATCTATCAAACCTAAAAGTTTGGACCCTTGACTCTTTGAGAACACCTATGATGAACCAACACTAGTGTCTAGACACCTACCTACCCCAACACTGGTGTCCATGTACAAATTTCAAAAAGTAAGTTTACTAACCTATTCATGTCCTAATAATCCTTAGTACATATTCAACATTCATCCTTTTGAAAAAATATAAACCCTTTTTTTTCTTCTCATTCTCTCCAAGACTCACTATCATTCACATTTTAGAAAAAGTAGTACCACTCTACTCTCTTCCAACACATAGATGATTTGTAGAGACCCCATCAAAGACTAAGTTCTAAAGGTCTATAGATTGCGAAGCCCCTTGTGCCATTCAAGATATGGATTTTTGAAAATCTCTTACCCCCCTTCCCATTTCTCCTATTCATTTCAAGTTTCTCCTCATATAAGCAATTATAAACTAATTTCACTTTCTTCTCCCTGAGCCAAAATTTGAAAACCCTTCCCATTTTTATCCTAATCAAATATGAAGCATATCACATCCTTTTCCCTCATTTGCATCCTCAATTGTGATCCATATACCTTCCTCTCCCTCCATCACATCACACACCATATTGCATTAGTTTTTCATCTAGGGTTGTATTTTGTGAGCAACCAATCTTACACACATCACTCACATTTTTCCACTAGGTTAGCACACATCTAAATTTTCTAGATTATGCTCTATAGAGGTTGAAGTCCACCAAATAAGGGACTAACTAAGATAGTCTCCTTTACAAAAAACCTTTTACTCATATGTCCCTACATTTAGCTCAAGATTTCTCAGACTCAAGATAGACGTGCACTTTCAACAATCAAAGAGAGGATTAGGGACTTGAGGTGAGCTTTCCCTAAAATTTTAGAGGGCTTTAGACACCCAGACACCTATACATTGGAGGTTCACTAGTAGTTTTGTCAAATAGTAGTGCCATGACATGCATCAATGTGCCCTATGCACTAAAACAACACCTAATTTTCAAAATTTCTCAAACTAGGCCCAAACTTTCACAAAATCATCTTTTTTATCTCTTTAGTCTATTTTTAGAGTCAAAACTCACATATTCTAGGTGCACATGTTATTTTACACATTTATTCTATAGCATTTCAAATTACAATTTATTTGTGTTATAAATCATATTAGCCTAGTTTTACTTTGATATTTTTTGTTATTAATTTGATTTATTGCATAATGAGTACAAAAGAAATAAATTTAATCTTTTTAATTAAAACACTCAAGTGGTAGCTTAATTTTTTATTTCACTAGAATATCCCCCTCTAGCTCTTGAACCACAACTAAATTGAAAGTGAACTCAACCCTCTTGCATGTACCCATGTGTGTGATAGGATAGAATAAAATGAGATTAGTCAATAAGGACACATAAAGAACATCATTGAATGTTCCCTCACCAAATGGTCTAGGTTTTTTTTGTTTGCAATAGTTTATTAGTTATTTTCCTACACCTAGTTTAGCTTGCTTAAGTAGGCTTATTTAGACTTAATAATAGTGAATGGAGCAAGTGGTGTCTCTTCATATTTCTCCTTCCTCCTCATTTACCTTTCTTATAAATACACTCACCCATCTTTATTTTATCAAAACATTTTTCACTCTGTAATTCTCATATTCTAATACTCTTTTGCCTATAGTGATCTAAAAATTTAATTTTCTTTGTATTGGACTTTATAGTGGGCTCATGTTCTAACATTATTACGCCAAAGGTGTTCCCTTTGTGAAGAGGATGGGTTGACTTCATAGATCAATGGTCTCCATTCTTCTAGAGGCCTACAAGATGATTGAAATGTCTTGGGCCATTTGATTTTGCCACCTCGTCCACAGTTTTTTTTGTTTTTCTAAGGCTTTTTTTGTCTTCTCTTTTCTATGGTCATTCACGTTTATGTTTCACATGCCACAACATTTCACCATACTCGTACAGTGCCAGTTCATCATTTTTCGCTCGCTGGTTATAAAGAAAATAATTAACTAATCACGTGGCATCCACTGCCCCTCACTGCTTGGTCAAATGGTTGATTTGCCCAACCTCTTCCCTTTATCATTTGATTGTGATGGTTGTTTAATTTAGACTAGTTTTATATTTTTCTTTAACAGCCATGTCAATGAATTTGTTAGTTTTTCTTTATGGCCACGTGACAAAGGAAGATAAGTTTTATTAATAATCATACAAGTTTATTATTTTAGATAATATTTTGACCACAATTTATATGTTCTAAAATCTTGAAATTTGATTTTTTTTTGTAATGAAATAGATTTATGTATTGTTTTAAGATTTACAGTGTGAGACAATTCTAAGCACTATAATGCTGACATATAAAATCCTATGGGCTAATTATAGTTTATCAAAAGAAGTTTGATATAATGGAATTATGTTTTAGGTTTCATAATTTGATAATGTTCAGTTATTAAAACATTAAGTTTATGTGGTTTTAAAAAAGAAATACTAGGAAATTATATTATATGGTTTCAAAAAAGAAACAACCGATCAAAATATTATACAATAAAATTAAACTAAGCAACTAAGGGAGGGTCATAATCAAGCCAAAAATTCATAGAAATGAAATTAACAAAAGAATTTGTCAACTTGCATATGTTTATAATTTCTTGAAATTAAAAAATATTAGTAATCTTTTAAATATGGCTCTCTCTAAACAACATTTACTTGTTGACCAGCAAATATCTTATACTTTTCTAGTTTTTAAAACTTACATATTTCTATAATTATTAACTACTAAAATAAAAATAAAAAATCTTCCTTATTAAACACAAAACCCTAGAAAACAACAAGAACACAAAGACAATAGATGTGAACACAGACTATACGTAAATACCTTGAATTTTATAACATGATGTTAAAAAAAATTATTTCATTTCCTATTACTTCCAAGGTTAGGTTTTTTATGTTAGACTTTATATCTATCTAAGTTTTAAGAAATTTTTAATATTTATTTTCCTAATTAAGTGTATTTCATTTAATCAAAAAAAAAGATTTCTAATACATTATTATATTAAAATGGATATAAATATTAAAAAATATATACATATTAAATATTTAAATTAAATATAACACATATATTATATATAAAATATAATGTACATTATATAATTGATTTTTAATATTCCACTAAATTACATCTTATTCTAAATATATAAATTATTAAAATTAAATATATAATATTGTATACTAAAATGAATATAAATATTAATAAATATTAAAAATGTATATACATATTAAATATTTAAATTACATATAACATACATATATTATATAAAATATAATGTACATTATATAATTAATTTTTAATATTTCCCTAAATTAGATCTTAGTTTGTATATATAAGTTTGTTATCACTAGATGGGCTCGACATGCTCAATAGTTTCTGTTTGTATCTATGGGCATGCTTAGGAGATTTTTTTTTCTATATCATCCTCGAAAATAACAAATATTTATAATATGACAAATCAAGGACCCCACATATGCTTTGAACCTTCCACCCTTACCAAATTCAAAACATTTAGCTAACCTAGACTTCACTTGCTTGTAAAACTAGCAAGGGCACCTTGGTGTGCAATGGGTTCGCTGAAGAGTTGTGGAAGTTCAATTGATGTTTTTAAGTGAATGGCGATTGTCTTTTATCCCTATGACCCATGTCATTTTTTTTTCTGGAGTGTCATTCATTAATTTGCATGATCTTAATGGATTTCAAGATCACTGTATTTTGCTTAGTAGCTACTTCAAATGCGTGTGCTTCCTTTCTTGATTCTTGTCCATGTATTGCACCTAGGTTCACTTGCATTGGATTAGTCATCACCTATGTATATTAATAATAGTGAATATAATAATCACATAGTTAATATATATAATATAATCTTATTTTACTAAATATAAGATAAATTAAAAATAGTTATCAAATCAAATATAATTGTATGACTAGCAATTACACTGTAGTGTGCAATGGGTATGCCGTGGAATGTTGAAGAGAGTTTTAAATTGGATGGTTAGGAAGAACATTTATGAACATATAAAGTATCCAAAACTGCTTAAATAAAATGTTGCTTGCATATAGATAATGGCTACACATATTTTCAACTTGATAATATTTAAAACTTGATAATGGTTCCACATATTTTCAGTTCTCTAGAAATATTAAACAGTCAAGCATGACAAAGTAGTTAGATTTCCCAAAGAAACCAAATCACGGGGATAGAGGAAGAAACCAAATGGAAATTTTTTTGCAAATGACGTCTTATATTTTATGCTTAATATACCCTCTTATATGATATAAGAGGACCATATGAAATAGGACAATAAAATCTTCCACACAAGCTATAGTTTTGACCCTTGAGATCTCATTGTTGCATAATCACAGTCCTTATGACAACAATTGGTACCAACCTTAGAGAGAGGAACAAAGAAGTGGAGAGAAAAAAGGGTGCAAGAGATGACAAAAAGAAATAGGAAAAGAGATATATAACAAAGAGAGAAATAGAGAGAGAGAGAGAGAGAGTATATTGATATAGAGAAAGTGTGAGAGATAGAGGTGGGGGAAGGGAGATAAAAGATAAAGAGAGATAAAGAGAAATGCATAGATAAAGAGGGAAAAGAGGGAGAGAGAGAGAGAGAGGAAGAGAGGAATAAATGGAGCAAAAGAGAGAACCTGTGTAGTGGCCTCCATTCTCACTTTGGATGAGAAGGTGGTCGGGCTAAGGAGCATGAAGAAGAAGGTAAAATACTTAGAATACTTAGGGTATGATAGACATGTTGATGGTAGGCTTACTGTTATGATGTAGTTGATGACACTCATTGATGTTTATTATGATGACACTATGATTAGTACATTATGCTTATGTTGTGATCAGTTATAGGTTAATTGATTATGTAGATTAGTTTTACTACGTGATTAATGTGATTATTTGTCTATGTGTTATCTGGTTGTTTATTTACTAATGAATTTGTTTAATGTGGATACTTGTGATGTGTTTTGTGAAGGGACGGTGTAGTATTACTCATAATGAGTACCCTACTACAATGTGACTCCCTATCACTATGTGCCTGCTTGGATGATTATATGTATGTATTCGACACTTTTGTTTGCTACAGGTTACAGGTACTAGGCATCGACTCCCACTTGAATTGGCAAGTCTAAGCGTGCCTTCATACCAATGGAAGTTGTTCAATGGAGATAACATATGGTCCCCTAGCCTAGCCATCATCCTTGAAAAGGATGAGTATCCAGTTGTGTACCCTGTCAGTGTTGTCGGTTTGGTCATGATAGTCAGTCATTGTTGTGGTGCTCTTGTTTCTGGTCTTGCATAGTAGTCAGGTATAGTTTGGCAGTTGGGTTATTTTGTTGGTATTGTTTTGGTTATTGTTGCCTTAAAATAAAATAATTAGTTATGAAGCATTTTTGTTAAATAAATAAATATATAAATGTCCTTATGTAAATTTAGTTTATGAAAAATATATTATTCTAGAAGTTAAGTTAATAAATAATAATAATAATAGTAATAAATGTAATTGCAACTAGAGATAAATAAATAAATAATATTTGTGTTACCATAAAATATATTTATCTTGGTCTGGTTGTAAAATGTTTAAAATAGCAAACTGTAAGATATTGTTCATGCAAGAGTTATTGCCTCTTGTGGGGGGGAATCTTCTAGAAGATTTTAGGGGATTTCTTTCACTAAAAATAGGGAGTTTTGGGGCTGTATTTAGGGGGGAGATTTATCTCTCATAAGAATCGACAATAGATGGAACTTTTGAGGGGAGATTGGTTTGTGGCTACAACAGTTGAACCCGGCATCGAATCTTCAGCCCAGTCAAGCAAGTGAAATCAGGTTCCTTTGGTTCTAATTTCTGTCTCATTTTCTATTGAAGCAAATGTTTGATTTATAATTTTTCCTATTGATGGTAATTTTCATGAGAGGTTAGAATCCCTGTTATCAGATCCAATTGTGCATGTCTGTATCATTGGATTTATGGGAATCACCGATTGATGTGACTGTCTATCTCTCGCCTATTTCATCTCTATTTTTACAGTCTATTGCGTTAGCCATAACTTTTGTTTTACAAACTGGGTTCCTCTAAATTTTTGATATATGATGCATAACCTAGTTACCTAAATCATATCCAAAAATTGTCCATATCCAGTTTGTCCTTTTGGCGATATGAATGTTTTCTGACTATCTACCTCTCATCCATTTCATCTCTGTTTTAGAAGTCTGTTGCATTAGCCATAACTTTAGTCTTACGAACTGAGTTCCTCTAAATGTTTGATATATGGTGTATGACCTAGTTACCTAAATCATATCCAAAAATTGTCTATACTTAATTTGTCATTTTGAAGATATGAATGTTTTGTGACTATCTACCTCTCGGTCATTTCGTCTCTATTTTTAGTGGTCTGTTATGTTAGCCATAACTTTAGTTTTATGAACTGGGTTCCTCTAAGTTTTTGATATATGGTGCATGACATAGTTTCATAAATCATATTCAAAAATTGTCTATACCCAGTTTGTCGTTTTGGAGATATGAATATTTTGTGACTGTCTACCTTTCACCTGTTTCATCTTTGTTAAAACAGTTGGTTGCGTCACCAATAACTCTATATTTTCAAACTTGGTTTCTCTAAAAATTTTATATAAGATTTAGTGCTTACCTATGAAAATTATATCCAAAAGAGTTAGCATTACCCAGTTTGTCAATTCAGATATATGTATCAATTAGTGATAAACATTCCTATGCCATCTTGATTGTTGTTATCAAATCTACAAATCCATTCTATGCATATCCTTTAATCATTGGATTCCATAATTTGACAATATTTAAAGTATAGTTATTGTAAAAGTTGTATTACGTAATATGATTACTTTTCTGTCATAAATATTGGTTTTAATCTTTCATAAAAGTAAGTAGTAGTAATTTTGGGTAAGAGATATTTTGGTCTTTTGCTTTCATGAGTTTCTTTGACTTATGTCACCGATCCAGAGGTTTGAGTTGTGACTCTTGTCTATAAACTCATTAATGATAATGGTGATAAAGCTAATATTAGTATAACTCCTAAAATTATGAGGACAGATGTGTAGTATGTTATCTTGTAGAGCAATTATCTTCATTGAGAATACAATTGAACTTGTAGATGTAGGATTATTAAATGAATAAATTAGAGTTTTAGGTGAAATAGATTATTATGGTAATGATGGTATTGCAATTTCTAGAATTAAATACATTGAGTTAAATTAGTTATGTTCATTTTATCTTATTAAATATAAATTTGTTATATACTATCATGTGATACATTGATTTTAGTAAGTAAATAATAAGTTAGTGTTTTAGTGTGATTTGAGTTATTATGTTAGATTTCTATGGTAATTGCTATGCAAATATTAGATGTAATAGTATATGTTATTTTATTTTAAAGAGAGTGGAAAACCTTATAATGCTTGCTAGTTTAAATCATCCATTGGTGTTATGTCGAGTTAATTTTAATTATGGTTTTGTTGAAGTCCCATTATTAGTTGTTAGCGTCAAGTAGTAATGATGTAATTGGTTTATTATGTTATTATTTGGCCCTGAGTCATATTGTTCTAAGGGAATGTCATAGTCGTTTAAACCCTTGTTTCCATATTGGGAGATGGACTTATGTATAGTGGCATTGTGTTCTATTTACCGACTCTAGAGGATAGGCTACTTGGGCTCCAATTTATTATTGTGTCACTATGTTTAAATGTTTTATTGATTTGAGATTTTGAAGTGGATAAGGGAAAGTTTTATTGATGAGGTTGAAATTTGAAATGGTCTATGGAATGTATTGG
Organism: Cunninghamia lanceolata; assembly: GCA_027924645.1. Taxonomy (NCBI): domain Eukaryota; kingdom Viridiplantae; phylum Streptophyta; class Pinopsida; order Cupressales; family Cupressaceae; genus Cunninghamia; species Cunninghamia lanceolata. Next base: position 14,480,788 of record BSBN01000641.1, read on the forward strand.
TTTGCCAAAAGATAGAGGCCTTGCGATCCCTTGTCTATGGATGTTTTGGTTTCTGGATGTTGGTTAGGGGTTTCTAGTTGTATGTAGGAGAGTAGCTTCCATGGTGGGGTCGGTGCCCAAATTGGCTGCCTGGGTAACCCCATGGAAGTTGTAATCAAGTGATAACTTAATAATTTTAGGTGGGTTGGGTAGTAATTTACATAACAAGATAAGTATGATGCCTCACCCATGCCTTGAGTGCTCTCACAGGCTAAGGATGGGATGAGAAGGCCTGGTTGGCAAGGTCGGCCTCCTTGTCTCCATGAGATGATGTGTCGGCTCTGCATGTGTCACCCTATGGGGCTGGTGCCTAGAGAGAGGTTGCCAGGGTAACCATAGATGGGGGTCAGTTTCTAGAGAGAGATGGCCTAGATAACCCATGCTAAGACCATGCGATGACACTCTCTCTACTGTAGTCTAGTTACTTCCTTTTTATCTTTGTTGTTACCTCTGGAGTTCTATCTTGTCTTGATGAGTTTGACGATTTGTGTTGTTTTTTGATTATTTGGATTGCCTGTGTCGAGTTTGTATCTGTCTTCTTGTATCCCTTGTCTTAAGTGGAACCTCATTGTTATCTCCTAAGCTCAAAGGGTGGACCTCAAGGTTCCACAAGGTCGGGTGGAAGAGCTTAATCCATTGGTTTTCTTGTTTATCCTGGTTCATGATCAATGCAGAAGTGTTCCTAGTTCTTGTTTTGTACTTGCATCCTCTGAGCTATGCTATACTTCCAAAATTGTATATTGTAAACCGATGTGATTGGTCATGAATCATGTAATCTTGTATTTGAACGTTTGTAACTATCCTTATCTTGTATCATAATAACTTGCATTGTTATGAGGGTATGTGCAGGATCATGATGGGCCAAACTAACCTCTAAGTGGCAATGAAAATACAAAAAATTAGACTTTATCAAGTTCATGTGAAAATTTGAATGGATTATCTACACAATTTGAAAAAGATGTAAGAACAAAATTTGTAGAGAATTGAATCTAGTTTATAGGCTACTATTTTTTTTTAAAAAAAAACTAAATTTACTTAGTGAAAACTAAATATTTCAATGAACAGCTTTTAAATTTTTCAGAAAAAAATAAAAAGTGGGTGTCTGTCCAGCCAACCTAACTATGAGTAAAATTATATTTTTTTTTTTAAACTTTCAAAATAAGTAGAGGACTCATGTCCGGATGTGACACATATTTATTTGAATTTTTTTTCCAATAAAATAATTAGTTATGATTTTTTTACTGTGACTTTTTTTAAAAACTAAAAAGTAATTTTCCAGCCAACCTAACTCGATAAAAAAATCAAAATTCAAATTTTTTTTAACCTATAGCCAGAAATCATAGAGTGTGACGTAGATTTCAGATCTCAAAAAGGTGAAATGGTTTGAAAGTTATGGATGTTTTTCAATCAGTGTGTCCATCAGGATTTCAGAGACACGGTATATAGAAAATTATTAATAATTATTTAATAAAATGATAACCAAACAAATCTTATATTTTTAGAAAGCTAACAATTTTTTCTATAAACCCTTTTCGTTTTATCAATTTTGCATTAAAAAAAAGTCGTCACAACGAAGGGTGAAGTTCGAAGAAGAGACTGAAACATGAAAACATGTTAGAATCCATGAAAAGTCAACAACCAAAATGGATATCCATCTTGCTTTGTACCAAAGCAAGACGGATATCCGTTTTGCTTCGGTAAAAGCAACTCAAAGCGGATATCCGTTTCCTTGATCTATGAAAATTTTTGTACCATTGGTTTTGGATGAAGAGAAGCAACATATTTGAAACATCGAGGCAATAATACAAGAATTTAAAGTTAGTTGGTCATTTATAGGTGTATCTATTGTTTCATATCACATTACACATAGAATTCTAATTAACAATCTAGTTTCCTCATTTGGGGGAACATTTTTTTATCTGTTTCTAATGGAAATATTTAGTTAAAAATTGGTGGCTCCTTGTGAAAAGTATGGGCTCTTATCAAGCACGCATAACCAAGAAGGTTGATATCCATTTTTCTTACATGTTTGTTGATCACATCTTATGAATAGGATGTTTCTTGGTGATAGTTCTAGGTTTAGTGAACAATATTCTCAAGCTTATTGCAATTTTTACACTTGTGACCAAATTTGGTACCAAACCCTTTCACCTTTTCAATTAATCCTAATAGTGTCATCTCACTCCATGCAAATCAAACCAACATTAGGACCATGTGAATGAGATTAAGGATAGCCTTGAAATATGAGTCTTTGTACTGTTGATTATCCTTTTAGCATGACAATCCTTTAGGATCATTGTACCCAGGTGCAACAATCCTTCAATCTTCTTTTATTTATATTTCTTTCCTCTTCATACACAAGATTCTCGTGCCTTCTAGTCATGACAATCCACAAACCACCTAACTATCCTTAGTGAGACTATATCTTATTTTAACAGTGATAGTCATCGTCCATTCACAAGTCTCCTCTTTAACATAGATACCCTTTGCACATGTTTTGACTTCCTGATTTTCCTTTTGTATGTTGTATTATGGTATGAAAATACTATGGCCCCTTCTTCATCCTCTTGTATAATGAAATTGAAGGTCGACACTTACGGTTACTCTTCTTTATTACTTGGTGATAATGAATCCCTAATTTTTTATTGTCTTGAAGCCAAATTTACCACTGTTGAGACAATCAGAGTTGATTCTTGATCATGAATATTGTGAATTACTTCAAATATCCATGGACAATTTCAATTGTGTTTCTTAAGACACCCATGCCTTGACTATCCCTTGATGTTGGTCATGATTGTGCTTGGATGGCACAATAGTTCATAGTTAGATTTTTGCCACTAAAGTTTTCCTTTGACAAAGTCGTATTTGTAGTCCACCTTTTGAGGATGTTCAAACAATATAAATACGTATTCTTAACATAAGAAATACATTTCTCACAAATACCAATGCATTCTACTCATAAGGTTCATGGCACCATGCCTAAAGGTATGATAGTCAGCAATGTACTATTATGGCAGCCTATGGTTGGTTTGACAATCTATAATAGTGATAGAATTCATGCCTAACAGTCCTTATCATTATTGTCATGATATATTTTACATTTGAGGCCTTGTCTACAACATACAAAGTTTACCTTTCTCACCCATAGCTTCAGTATATAAAGGACATTGATAGGGAATTTTTAATTTCCACTCAGTCAGTGCAATCTAGGAGAGGATAGATTGTCTAAAGTTGTAATCTATTTCCATTTACACTTGCCATTACTACAAATGCTTAGTGTTTATTCTCAACCCCGGTATATGAATAAAATGTGACCTATAGTTCGAATAGGCCTATAGGGACAAAGAGGTGATAAAGCCTTTAATTTTAAACATGACATGGTTTTGATAACTTCCCATATTGGTAAGGTCCTGGATGACAATCCTTTGATGCACCTAATTGTAATAGGTGTTATGATAGTCCTTGGTATCTTTTCATTTCTTTCTTGAATGGCCTACAAATAAGACATAAGACCTATTAGATCCTTCATAAATAAGAATTCTCATACATTACATTTAAACTTAAACTCCCTAAACATCCATCAATCCATCCATTAATATCAAAATGCCACGAATATCCTATGATCAACCATTCTAATTCCTAGGATAGTCATATATTGCAATTTTGCTTCTCTATACTAAAATAGCCCAAGGAATATCTACCCTTGAATTTGTATTTTAACAATCTAATGTCTTTACGAATAACATTGAGCCTTCTTTTGGGACAACATTTTTACCTTTAGAAGCTCCTCATTTGATGATAGCCTAAAATAGAATAAGTGGATAGTCATAACATTTTAGCATATAATGGGAAAACCCTAAAGTGTGATAAAGTCTATACATTATCTATTCCCATCCATGTCACGAAGCAACTATTCAAATGCTAGGCCAAAATGAGTTAAACAATCATAAGGGCCAACAATCCACTCCAAATTCATGGGAAAAGGACAACTCTTGGATCCCATATTAATCATGTTCACATGGCTGCTAGCATCTTCAAGTGAGTCAATACAAAAATTGAAAGCCTCAAACTCATACACTTCAGAAAAATATACCTAATTATAAATTTGATATGCATGAATAAGGAAGTCCTCATGCAATACAAACTAAAATGTGTCATATATAGACATGTCATCAAGTTGAACTACATCATGTTGAGACATGTGTTTACTTAAGCATTACAAGTCACTTGCCTCTTTGCATGCTTCAAAGTTCTAAACAAAGGACTCAACTTTAGGTGTAGCAAAGTCCTCATCAATGACTGATTTACATGGCCTTCAACAAAATAAAATTATATATCATCTTTATGTTTATATGGAGGCTATACCATCTTTACAATTGTATGTCCAGGCTCTTTAGGAGTCTTCACAAATGTGTCCAAAGTAAGATTACTCAAATCAAACAATGGCTTATATCCAGAGCTTTATTAAGTTGATACCTAGGTGGATTAGTGTGTAAACATTCATATTAGATGGTAATTCACAAGTTTATAGAATAATAAAATGAATCCCTAGTCTAGAATCCAAATGTACATAATAAAACGGATATCTATTTTGTAGTAGCGATATGGACGTTGCAGAGTGTCCATTGGCAAAGAATTGGGATTTAAGAAACAGATATCTGTTTCCAAAATAGATATCCATTTTGTAAATGCAGAAAAAAGATAAAAGGAATATTGCTGGGCCTGACATCCACAACCAGAGACCATCTGCTGTCGAAATACTCGTGATTTCTGGCTATGATAGTGAAAGGAATATTTTTATGCACTTTTGGAGACAATTTTCTTGTTACAATCATAAGGGTGATATTTTGGTTCCCCTAATGGGGAGCAACAGTTGTCGTAAAGCAAAAAGGAGGAGGAAAGTTACATTGGAGGAAATTGAAGCAATTAGGGGAAAAGATAGGGAAAGGAAGAGGATTGGAAGAGTGGGTTTGGTGGATGCTCATCAAGGTGAATCTTCTTCTTTACCATCTAATGACATGCAAATTGAAGATGTTAATTTTGATTATAATGAAATGTTAGATAAGGATGAAATTCACCATGATATTGCAAATGAAAATATTGAAAAATGTTATGAAACACCTATTCATAATAGCAATACCATGGACAAAGAAGAAGAAGAAAAATGAAGATGTGCACTTGAAGAAAGTGGATATGAACATCATGATGTTGAAATTGCACTCCATAATCCATTTGTTGATAAAATTGATGAGGTTGATAACATGGATGAAACAAGAACAATCAATGTATCTCCAAATTTCATAAGAAGAGAGGACATTTGTCAAGAAGAGAATAACCGTGATGAAATTGGAAAACACGCAAGAACCCCAAAATGGTTACTTGAAATTGATGAGAACATAATGGAAAAACTTGAAGGCAAGAGGTCATCACGAATGGTTCGGTTGTGGGCTACAAAACTCTTCAATGAATACTTTGAGAAGATAACATTAACTGAACAATGCCAACTTTTTGTGCAATTATTAAAGATGTACAAAATGAGACTTTTACTAAAGAAATTAAAGATTCGGTTAAACAAAGTGTCCGATCGCAATAAAATTATTGTTAGAAGCCTTTTCAATGCGATCAATTCTATTGGAAAGACTAGCAAGGAGAAAGATAAAAGAGCTACCCGTAGAGTAATAACAACCTCAATAGTAAGCAAAGAATTAAGAAATGCTCGATTAATGAGGCAAACTTGTGTTGACTTAAGATTGGGTCGTAAAACATTGTCAAAAGCACTAGCATTAAGATCAAGGCTAGATAGTCCTCTTGCCAATGATACTTGGGCTTTCAGTGGTAGGCTTCCATGAGTTGACAAGAAGCTAATTGATAGCACAAAGGAAGAAATTGAACGATTTTGGCACACTAACTCTAGGGTATCACCAAATGCAAAAGATGTTGTAAAGTTAAGAATTGGTGATAAAGACCGCACACCACATCCTAAACATTACTTGGAATGTAGCCAAACAACATTGTACAAACAATATTGTGAAACTCGCCCAGGTATGACAATCTCACAAAGAGCATTTGAATCTCTTAAGCCATTTTATTGTGTTCCTCTTAAAGTTCGTAATACATGTTGTTGCAAATACCATGTAGAGTTTTCTATGTACCATGAATTATTATGCAATCTTCGTTCTACTTTGCACACTAAGGAAATGTTACAGGAGTGTGGTGCAATTCAACTACCAAAGTCATCTAGGGACTTATTGGATTTATTTCTATGTATTAGAGATGATGGTTGCATGTTCTACAAGAATGATTGTTTAAATGAAAAGTGTTTACAATGTGGTGGGTTATCAAAGTTTGTATCATGTTTTCATGAGGGCAATGGGCATGATTTTGGAAAGAGAATGGTTGAGAAAAAGAGATATGAGATAGTGAAATACAATTTGAAAAGTGGAGGTGAAGGTTCTAGATGTCAGTTGATTGTAAGAGAGGTAAGTATTGCTGATTTTATTGATGATTTTAAGAAAAATATTTTCTACAAGTATGTCAGACATAGCCACAGGTCTCGATGGTTAGATCAACAGTTCAGGATGTGTAAAGACTCTTTCCCGATTAGAACTATTGTCTCTGTAGTTGATTTTGCAGAAAACTATACATTGCAACCCCAAAATGAAGTTCAATCCTAGCACTACAATTCTATTCAGATTGCTATTTTTGTTCACATCACATATAGACATGCCCCCAAGAGTATAGAAGAGAACAAGAAGATTGTCAAAGAATACCATTTTTACATGAGTGATGATCGATCTCATTCAGCAGAGTTTGTGCAATATTGTTTTCAACAATTTTATGGGTTCTTGCAAGAAAAAGATATTAGAATTCGATCAACATCTCATTTGGTCAGATAATTGCACTGGTCAATTCAAGAATGCTCGTAATTTCTATTGGTTGAGCAAAATGCATGTAGAGAAGGGTATACCTCATATTTGGAATTTTTTTAAAGCTAGGCACAGAAAAGGTGAACATGATGGAGCAGGTGCATGCGTGAAGAGAGCTCTTTTTAAAGAACAACTAAAGATTAGAGGTGGTACTACATTCAGTGATGCAGATTACATTGTTAAGTGGTGTAACTATGCATTGTCACGAGGAGTGGCTCTTGATTCTGAAGTGTGCAGGCTCTTTTGGTTGGTTGATGATGGGATAGCAATAGAGAAATTGGAATGTCAGAGAATTAGTGAATCATCAAAGATGCATTCATTTCAAAGCTCAGATGCAAGTACATGGACTATTTGGACACGAGAATTAGCTTGTTTTTGTCAGAGTTGTATTAAATGTGATTGGAACAATTGTGAGTCAAGTGAGTGGGTAGATGCATGGATTCCACAATATTTAATCCCTTTATATGAAGGTTAATCATCTTCCGTCAATGACATGGAAAGCTCATTTGACTATGAACATCTTTCAAACCTTGTACAGCCAGGTCATGTTTATGCAGTTGTTGCACCACATGGAAATGAAGAGAGGTCAGACTATTGGTTGGCACGATGTGTACAGGGAAAACAAAAGCTAACACAACCTATGACAAATGATGATGGGTTCACATATCCTATAAGATCAGTTGTTATTGCTGGGACTTGGTATGAACATATATGATTAAAAAGAATGGCATCCGGGCCTTTGAAGACTTTGAGAAGCATAAAACCATATTGATGTATTCTCACCTAGTTGTAGCAACAAATGTCAAGTTACTAAAGCATCATGGAAAACCAAAATTAAAAGAACTATAGACAATTAGTAATGCTGATCATGAAGCAATATTGGATACTTTGAAGGTAAGAGATGACCCCTCAGGTATGCTTGACTAGCATTTAAACTTCCAGATGGACAGGTATGACATTTTTATCTTAACTTGTTCTTATTTTTTCTATTTTTTAGAATTGTTTTATTAAAAATCTTGTTACTTTAACTATAATGCATGCTTTTGACTATACAGGGCTGCGAATAAAGTTATTTTACATGGCATCATAGATTATTTTGCATGGCATCATAAATTATTTTGTATGGCATCGTAGGTTATTTTGACTATACTCGAGGTATGATTTTTAGTTCTCATTTGTATTTCTTAATATTGCACATTTGTACCTTTTTCTACATAAGGCATTCCATGAGATGACATGTATTTGATGTCTTTTGTTGAATAGTTCATGTGCCTTGTCTATGATTTCACATATTACATACATGTGTCACATGGCAATTGCAACTACAACATCTAACAAAATTTTCATTTCTTTGAGGTATTCCACCAAACAGTTCATGTGCCTTGCCTATGCTTCCTTACTTTGCATTCTTATAAAAGTCCTATAATAGTCATAATTAATCTTCATACTAATCTTGATAGTAATCTTTCCATCATTGTATTCCATGAGATGACAGTCCTATAACAGTCCTATACATGTCTACTAGGATAGTTTTAACTACAATAGTCCTAAAATAGTCCTAGAACAGTCCTATAATAAGCGCAGCATTTAATGTACATATTTATGATATTCATGTTTACTTAAATTTGCTTGTTCATGCTTCTCACAGGACGTCACCTTCCCTACCCATCCAACTCTAAAGAAGAAGAGAGACAAGAAATGATCAAGAGGGATCACCAATTGGCGGTAAGTGATTGATTACTTATGTCATGTTATATATTTTGAATATTAAATTCTATATTAAAGTGCATGTTGTTTGATTGTATTAATAGGTGGAAATTCAAAAATCTTTATCGAGGAGGTCTAGTCGATGAGCGATAAACGATGAGTCATTGACTGGTTCACCATCTTCATGGCCTAACAAGAGCCATAGATTATTTGATAGCAATCTGGATAGGGATTTGATTTTGGGACATTTTGTTACATATGCCTATTTGGCTTTGTAAACATACTTTTGTATGTTATCGATGTATATCGTTGTATATACCCATATGGTTTTATTTGTACATGCCTATATGGCTTGATATATACACTATACATTATTTTCATGACATTATGCATATATGTATATATAAGATCCTAATTTGGCACAAGTAGGGAGAATGCTTGCAAAGGTTATGGAATTTGGTTTTAAACGTTCCAATTGTATTTGCTTCAAAGTTTCTAAAGCCTTTTCAAAATATCCACTTTGTGCATATCTTGCAATCATTGCATTCCATGAGATAGCATCTCTTTGAGGTGTCATGCCAAACTATTCACATGCCTTGTCTATGCTTCCACACTTTGGATTTACACCCGCCAATTGCATTTTCTTAACATTTCCTTTCAATCCTTATCAAAAATTATGTTTTGTGCACATATTACAATCATTGCATTCCTTCATTTACAACACATGATTAAATAAGAAGATGCATATTTACAACACTTAAGAATATGTAGTAGTGTTGCTCATGTCACCAATACTATGTTTACATCTTCACATACATGGCTTACAACATGTGACGATATGAATGATAGAGAATGTTTGCATCAACATGATGGCACAACATGAACAAATTGCATGTTTACATCGATTTCATTGGTTCAATGATTGAGAATGTGTCAACTTGAAAAATATTTTTTGTTCTTCTCATCAAGACCTTCATGAAATGATACATTAGTTTCTTGATATTCAATCATGCATTGGAGATCTTCAAAGTGTTAAAGATGTTTGAAGTGATGAAGAAACTTGTTATTTTGATGTATTTCAACTCCAAACTTCCGCCTAGAAGTGAAGGCGCTAATCCTTGATCAAACTAACCTAAAAGTACGCCTTGGTACTTAGGGCACTAGATTATGATTGATCAACCTAAAATGTGTGCCTAAGGCTAGATAGTGAATTGGAAGGATAAAATGCATCATCAAAAGATTTTATAGTTATTGAAGGCATCAAATGATGACTTGGGCCCACATCTACCTCTCTACACCATCAAATGTGCACCTAGATTAGTGAGGTGCCACTTCATATCTCTATGACTTTGGATATGCACCTTGATAATGAATACAAGGCACCAATTATTGAATAAACAACCTAGAATGAGTGCCTTACTATTTGAGGTGCTAGTTCATGCTTCTAGAACACCAAAAGTGCGCCTAGATGTTGAGGCGCTAGCTCTTGCTCAAGCAACCTTGAAAGTGTGCTTTCACAAGGAGATTAAAATGTATTATCAAAGGATTATGTTGAATCAAGGAATCATCATTGAAGACAAGTAAAACATGATTGTGAATGATGCACACTTTTCATCATCTTTAATCTCACAATTGTGCCTTCCATTGGAACCTCATATTGTGCCTAAAGGAATGGTACTGAGATATCATCCATGTCAATGATTGAGAATGTGTCAACTGGAACAATATCTTTTGTTCTACTCATCGTGGGGCTGAACAAACTATGCCAACATGTCGGGGTGGTCAGGTAAATGCCAAGGGAGGTCTCATTTTGTGCGCCAAGCCTCCCAGTGATTCTGGGCAAGAGGCTACCAGTAAAGTCCCTTAAGATCCCTGAGACCAAAAAACTACCAAACTTTGATAGAGTAGTTCTCAGAATTCGTGATAGCTGGGAATGTTTTGCTTAGACCTACAGGTGCACATGGGGTCCATCCACAATAACCTCTCTCATTTTTAGTCAACTCCATTCCATTTGCCCGTGCCGAAATCAAACGCATTGTTTCAAAATGCTTCAATTTGATGCAGTGGAAAGGTGCTAGGTGTGACATTTTTCATTCCATAGCTCGTGGGGTCAAACGGACTGTGCCAATGCGTCGGGGTGGGCAGGTAAATGCCATTGGAGGTCTCATTTGGTGCGCCAAGCATCCCAGTGATTCCGGGCAAGAGGCTACCGGCAAAGTCCCGTAAGATCCCTGAGACCAAAAAATTGCCAAACTTTGACGGAGCAGTTCTCAGAATTCGTGACAGCTGGGAATGTTCTGTTTAGACCTACAAGTGCACATGGAGTCCGTCCACAATAACTTCTCTCATTTTTGGTCAACTCCATTCTGTTTGACCATGCTAAAATCAAACACATTGTTGCAAAATGCTTCAATTTGATGCAATGGAAAGGTGCTAGGTGTGACATTTTTCATTCCATAGCTCGTGGGGTCGAACAGACTGCGCCAACGTGTCGGGGTGGGTGGGTAAATGCCATTGGAGATCTCGTTTGGTGCGCCAAGTGTCCCAGTGATTCCGGGCAAGAGGCTACCGGCAAAGTCCCTTAAGATCCCCGAGACCAAAAAACTACCAAACTTTGACGGAGCAGTTCTCAGAATTTGTGATAGCTAGGAATGTTTTGTTTGGACCTACAGGTGCACGTGGAGTCCGTCCACAATAACCTCTCTCATTTTTGGTCAATTCCATTCTATTTGACCGTGCCGAAATCAAACGCATTGTTGCAAAATGCTTCAATTTGATGCAGTGGAAAGGTGCTAGGTGTGACATTTTTCATTCCATAGCTCGTGGGTTCGAACAGACTGTGCCAACACGTCAGGGTGGACAGGTAAATGCCATTGGAGGTCTTGTTTCATGCGCCAAGCATCCCAGTCGTTTCGAGTTGTAAGCTATCGACAAAGGCAAAAGTTGCTAGGATTGAAATTTTGTATTCCACAGGTCTTGGGACCAAATGGATTACACCAACATGTCAGGGTGGGTGGGTAAATGCTAGGGGAGGTCTCGTTTTGTGTGCAAAGCATCTGAGTCGTTCCAAGCTATAAGCTACCGGCAAAGTCACTTTGCTGGTAGCTTACAACTCAGAAGGACTGGGATGCTTTGCACACAAAATGAGACCTCCCCTAGCATTTACTCGCTCACCCTGATGTATTGGCATAATTTGTTTGGCCCCAAGACCTGTAGAATGCAAAATTTTAATCCTAGCAACTTTTGACTTTGTCAGTAGCTTACAACTCGGAATGACTGGGACGCTTGGCACATGAAACGAGACCTCCAATGGCATTTACCCATCCACCCCAATGCGTTAGCACAGTCCATTCAACCCCACGAGCTATAGAATGAAAAATGTCACACCTAGCACCTTTCCACTGCATCAAATTGAAGCATTTTGCAACAATGCGTTTGATTTCGGCATAGTCAAATAGAATGGAGTTGACCAAAAATGAGAGAGGTTATTGTGGATGGACTCCACATACACCTGTAGGTCCAAGAAGAACATTCCCAGCTATCATGAATTCTGAGAACTGCTCCATCAAAGTTTGGCAGTTTTTTGGTCTCAGGGATCTTACGGGACTTTACTGGTAGCTTCTTACCCGGAATCACTGGGACACTTGGCGCACCAAACAAGACCTCCAATGGAATTTACTCACCCACCCCAATGCATTGGCATAGTCCGTTCGACCCCACGAGCTATGGAATGAAAAATGTCACACCTAGCACCTTTCCACTACATCAAATTGAAGCATTTTGCAACAATGCGTTTGATTTCGGCACGGTCAAATAGAATGGAGTTGACCAGAAATGAGAGAGGTTATTGTGGACGGACTCCACATACACCTGTAGGTCCAAACAGAACATTCCCAGCTGTCACAAATTTTGAGAACTACTCTGTCAAAGTTTGGCAGTTTTTTGGTCTCGGGGATCTTAAGGGACTTTGCCAATAGCCTCTTGCCCAAAATCACTGGGAGGCTTGGCGCACCAAACAAGACCTCTAATGGCATTTACCTACCCACCCTAATGCGTTGGCGCAGTCTATTCAAACCCACGAGCTATGGAATGAAAAATGTCACACCTAGCACCTTTCCACTACATCAAATTGAAGCATTTTGCAACAATGTGTTTGATTTCGGCACGGTCAAATGGAATGGAGTTGACCAAAAATAAGAAAGGTTATTATGGAAGGACTCCATGTACACCTGTAGGTCCAAACAGAACATTCCCATCTATCACAAATTTTGAGAACTGCTCCGTCAAAGTTTGGCAATTTTTTGGTCTCACGGATCTTACGGGACTTTGCCGGTAGCCTCTTGCTCGGAATCACTGGGATTCTTGGCGCACCAAATGAGACCTCTAATAGAATTTATCCACCCACCCTGACGTGTTGGTGCAGTCTGTTCGACCCCACGAGCTATGGAATGAAAAATGTCACACCTAGCACCTTTCCACTGCATCAAATTGAAGCATTTTGCAACACTGTGTTTGATTTCGGCATGGTCAAACGGAATGGAGTTGACCAAAATGAGAGAGTTTATTGTGGATGGACTCCACATGCACCCATAGGTTGAAACAGAACATTCCCAGCTGTCACGAATTTTGAGAACTGCTCCGTCAAAGTTTGGCAGTTTTTTGGTCTTAGGGATCTTAAGGGACTTTGCCGATAGCCTCTTGCCCGGAATCACTGGGACACTTGGCACACCAAATGAGACCTCCAATGTAATTTACCCGCCCACCCCGATGTGTTGGCATAGTCCATTCGACCCCACGAGCTATGGAATGAAAAATGTCACACCTAGCACCTTTCCAATGCATCAAATTGAAGCATTTTGCAACAATGCGTTTGATTTCGGCACAGTCAAATGGAATGGAGTTGACCAAAAATGAGAGAGGTTATTGTGGATGGACTCCACATGCACCTGTAGGTCCAAACAAAACATTCCCAGCTGTCACGAATTCTGAGAACTGCTCCGTCAAAGTTTGGCAGTTTTTTGGTCTCAGGAATCTTACTGGACTTTACCGGTAGCCTCTTGCCCAGAATCACTGGGACGCTTGGCGCACCAAATGAGACCTCCAATGGCATTTACCCACCCACCCTGACGCATTGGCATAGTGCATTTGACTCCACGAGCTATGGAATGAAAAATGTCATGCCTAGCACCTTTCCACTGCATTAAATTGAAGCATTTTGAAACAATGCGTTTGATTTCGGCACGGGCAAACGGAATGGAGTTGACCAAAAATGAGAAAGGTTATTGTGGATGGACCCCATGTGCACCTGTAGGTCCAAACAAAACATTCCCAACTATCACAAATTCTGAGAACTACTCCGTCAAAGTTTGGTATTTTTTGGTCTCAGGGATCTTAAGGGACTTTGCCGATAGCCTCTTGCCCGGAATCACTGGGATGCTTGGCGCACAAAATGAGGTTTTTTAGAATGTGACTTTATCCTTCCACTCCTTATCGAATGATGAGTTTATTATCAGAGTTTGATGGCTTTTATGAGCATATACACGATGTTTTAGGATAGTCATAAAGGGCAGTTTTTGGATAGCCATGTGTATCTTTTTAACAATCATAAAGGGCAAGTTGTACATGGACTGTGACAGTCCCAAAACTCATATAAATCATCCATTTTGGTGTTTGACAACCTTATAAATCCATTAGATCATTTATACAAACCCTAATGCAATTTATAAACCCTCTTTGCATAGTAATTTCATGAATGATTGTCTTGTATGATTGTTTTGTGTATTTTAACAGCCCAATGAGGATTGTACGGTGTTGTCATCCTCATGATTTTAACTTGATGCAGAGATAGGATAAAACTCAACATGATAGAGGCATCATTACAAATGGATTGAATTGCAATAGTCGGAGAGCCAACCTCCTATCAATGAGAGTTCAATGATAGTAAATAGAGAGCTATTTGACCATAAATAGGATTTACATACATACATACATACATACATACATATATATATGATCTCATAGGCATCTAGGTTTCATACACAAATTGCAATAGTTGTAGAGCCAACCTCCTATCAACGAGAGTTGAATAATAGTAAACAGAGAGCTTCTCGGTCATAAATGGGATTTGCATACACACACACCCAATTGAAATAGATTCCACCAACTTTCAATTACAATTTCTCTCAGGCCCTAACACATCCATACAGGGCTATACTAAACAAAGAAATAGCAAGAAAATAGTAAAATCTGCAAAAATAGAGTTTCTTGACATTAATTTCATTCAAACTTGTCTTCAATTCATCTTCAAAATGTTTTCAATACATCTCCAATGCCTTTTCCATGAAGGTTTATGCATATTTATACATGATTTGAGGGAAACCAATAGTCTCCAACTGACTTTTGAGTACTTGACTGTTCATCTTCCATACTTTTGTATTTTTTTTACATTTTCATATGACAACATTGACATATTTACAAAATTTGACAAGATGAAGACTAAATACATGATGAAATGGTTTATCATGACCTTATTAGATTTCAAGCTACTATGCTTGATTAGGGCATATAAGGAATTTTGTCATATTGATTCTATTGATCTAAAACCATTCTCAATGCTAAACATATCATCAATGGACTAAAGAACTATCATCAAACTGTATGGCATCATGGGAAGTATCATGACATGCACATAAGGAATTTAAATTATATTGTATATCAAGGTGTATATATACTAAAATCTAGTCCATAATGGTAGACATATACAAAAATTTGGCAAATATGCCAACTCTAAACATTTTTTACAAAATGTGGCATATGCCATGTCTCAAAATCTATATACAATCTACATGCCAAATAGCTACATCAAATACTACAAGTCCACTTGACCCTCAATCTGTGATGGATCCTCAATCTGTGATGGATCCTGAAAAAGTGTCCTCTTTGTACCAAAATGTCTAGTAATTGATGGAGGCGAAGTTTCCTGCATTAACAAGTCAAAACACAAATTTGATTAATCTCTTCAATGGTAAATAAAAATAAGTTAAAGTTAGTAAATAGATTCTTATCTACTACAATTAAGAACTTTCATTTATTAACATACATCTAAATCACTACAATCAACTATAAGACCACTAGATAAACTATCAATTATTTAGAAAAATTCAATTCAATTACCTCGACTCTATGTTGTTGTTCGGACAATCGTTCTGCAAATGATTTTCTCTTAAGACGATCAGGTGTCCTATTGAAGCATGATGGCAAAGGTGGCACATCACTCACATTCTCAAGAGACTACATAAAAGCAAAGTAACATTGAAATAAATTAATATATAATTATTAAACAAAATAGGAAATGCATACATTTAAAAATGTTAGATGTGTTACACACAAACAATCTAGAGTGCACTACACAAAAACTTATCTGCTAGAAAACAAGCACATACCACCATCGAGGCCTCCTGCATCAATTGAGAACGACTCTGAATTATCAAAATGACAAGAATGTAAGACTCTAAATTACTATAATCAAATATTTAAGTTTTCTAAATTATCAATTAAAGTACAATTCAATCAAATTACCTCCACCCTTTGTTGGCGTTGAGAAAGTCGTTCTGTAAATGATAGTCCCTTGGGTTGATCAGGAGTTCGAGAAAAGACTATTGGCAGAGATGCCACATCATTCACATTTTTGATTGACTATAAAATAAAATTAACATCAAGATATAAATTAATATATAATTACTCACAAAGAAATAAATGCATAAAAAAAAAGTTGATGTGTAGAACAAATTATATCGGTAAGTCCAAGCCAAATTGGATGGTAGACAAAGTTCCATGATGAACTTCTGTCAACTCCTCCTCTGTCATCAACTGTTATCCCACATAGATACATTACTACTAATAAATTTGTTTATGTATTCAAATGGAATAGACCATAAAATTTAACTTTAAATTTTACCTGCACAAAAGATTGCTCATGCATTTCTCCTTCTCTATGGTTCACTGATCTGGTAGCTTCTACTCTTGTCCCTGACCCCTCAGCTTGAGTTCTAGACCCCATTACCTCATCTCGTGAATGGAGATCATACTCTGATGTGTTTAACGGTGGCTCACTACTCTCCATAGTAGGACCTAAACATAAATGATTGCAAGAAATGCAATGATGGGGCACACATACATGTGTGGATGATGACAGTCTAGTAGAACCAAGTGATCCAATATCATCGCTTTCATCATATGCTTGTGCAAACTGAGATGTCTATATAATCAAATGCTCGGTCAAAGAGTGTATGATACTAAGGCCCTGTTGTGTTGCATTTGCAACAACGTCTGGGTGCTGCATTGGGGGTGGAGAAGGGATAGCAGGAGGGGGAATATAGGGACCTTATACTTGTCTAATTGCCCTAGGTCTATCTTGAGGCATTCCTTTTCCCACTCCTTGAAACTCTCTAAAATCAAAATAATTAACCTGTTGACCCATGACGAACTCTGCATAGAGTTTACGAAGGAAATACAAAGGTACATCTAAATTGTATTGGGTGGTTTATCAAAAACCATCCACCAACGATCCCAAAAGTTCTGACTAATGCCCTCATGAATACACCATTTGATTGAAAACTTGGGCTTACGGACATCAACATGCAATCTAGTTTTAGGATTGACAAAGTGTTGGGCTAACATAGTTTTTGTAATCTCTAATTCTTTGACTTCATCATATGACAAACCGTTAGCATAGTCGGCCTTCTTGGCTTCTCACCATTGCCTAAATGATTCGTGTTGGGTTGACAAGGTTTGAACATGATTAATGATTCCCTCTAAATTCGATGTCATTGTAGACAATCGAGGGTGGCGGCGATACATTTCTATGATCCTACTTATATGATCAATATTTCTTTGAATATTCTCTTCTATTGTTGGAGGGGGAGGGTTAGGTGGTGGAGGGTTTGGGTTTTCATTTTGTGCATCCATTTTACCTAATTAAAAAAGAAAAACATACCCACTTAGCATAAAAAACCAAAAAATTTGCTTGAATATACAAAACAAACAAAAAAAAATGCTAAAGATCTTACCTTTTTGGATCGGATATCCGTTCACCTCTGATATTCGTTCTTCAAAGATGCCACTGCGTTTTACAAGCCGCGGGTTTGCAAAAATGCAATGTCTTTTTCAATTTTTATGTTTTTCAAAACGGATATCCATTTTGAAAACAGATATCCATTATCAAAATGGATATCCATTTTCTTTTTCTCAATTATTTTCATTGCTTTTTATTTTAGTATTTTAGTATTTAGGCATTTTAGCTATAAAATACAATCCAAATTTTAGAAAGGCTGTATCATATGAAAGGAGATATTTTGGACAAACTATCAAAATTTATATAGGATTATGATGATATATATATTTGATTTTTATATGATTTACTTATACTAAGGTATCTCATAGTATTTCAAAGGCACTTTTGAATAGATAATTGTCATAAAAAATTTGTAAAAGCAAGTAGTTTTGGTGTAAATTCTAACAAATCATTTCATGTTTAACTTACATATTAGATGATATTTGTGTCAACAATTAAGATCAAACTTGTGACACTCGGGATCGACCTCTCATTTTTCTAAACCCTAAACCTGAGAAAGGGAGTCCTAGTTTTCTTGTTTCCATTTCCTTCGTCGATAAGGGAGAGGAAAAGATAGAGGAGAGAGATAGGATATATAGGAATGATAGGGGAGAGAGGCAAGAGATAGAGAGATTGGGAGAGATGGCTAGGTACATAGAGATAGAGAGGAGACAGATAGGAAGAGATAGAGGAGAGGGAAAGATAGAGGAGGAGATAGGAATGATAGGGGAGAGAGGCAAGAGATAGAGGAGATAGAGGAGATAGGGGTTTCTATATCTCCCTATTGGTCCTCTCTCTCTAAATACTAAACCCTAAACCTCTAAACCTTAACCCCTAAACCATAAACCCTAAACCCTAAATAATGCCCCTAAACCTTAACCCCTAACGCCTAAACCCTAAACCCTAAACGTGAGCAACCCTAAACCCTATCTCCTATCTCTCCCTTATCTCCCTATTTCTATCATCAGGCTCTACCTCTCAATCCTTCTCCCTATTTCTCTGGACATCTCGCTCACTCTCTATCTCCCTATCTCTCCCCTTTGTCACCTCTATCTCTCCCTATCTGTCTCCTATCTCTTTCTATCTAGCTATCTCCAAAACTAAGAAACCCTAAACCCAGGTACACCCTAAATCCAATCAACTCTAAACCTATATCTCCCTATTTCTCCCCTATCTCCCTATCTCTATCATCCCTCTACCTCTCTTGATCTCTCTTCCTATGTCCCTGGCCATGTGCCTCACTCTCTATCTCCTTATCTCTCTCCTCGGTCTCCTCTCTCTATCTCCCTATCATTCCTCTCTCTATAAACCCTAAATCCAAAACCCTAAACCTCTAAACCTAACCCCTAACCCCTAAATAATGCCCCTAAACCCTAACCCCTAACCCCTAAACCTGAGAAACCCTAAACCCCTAAACCCTAAACCCAAGTAACCCTAAACCACTATCTCCCTATCTCTCCCCTATCTCCCTACCACCTTTGTCCCTCTACCTCTCAATCTCTCTCCCTATGTCTCTGGCCATGTCCCTCACTCTTTATCTCCCTATCTCTCCCCTCAGACTCCTCTATATCTCTCTATCATTCCTCTCTCTCTATAAACCCTAAATCCAAAACCCTAAACCTCTAAACCTAACCCCTAACCCCTAAACAATAAATCCTAAACCCTAACCCCTAACCCCTAAACCTGAGAAACCCTAAACCCCAAACTCCTAAACCCTAAACCCAAGTAACCATAAACCACTATCTCCCTATCTCTCCCCTATCTCCCTATCACCTTTGTCCCTCTACCTCTCAATCTCTCTCGCTATGTCTCTTACCATGTCCCTCACTCTTTATCTCCCTATCTCTCCCCTCAGACTCCTCTATATCTCCCTATTGGTCCTTTATTTCTCTCTAAACCCTAAACCCTAAACCTTAACCCCTAACCCCAAAACCCTAAACCCTAAATAATGCCTCTCTCTCTCTCTCTCTCTCTCTCTCTGGACATGTCTCTCACTCTCTATCTCCCTATCTCTCCCCTCTGTCTCCTCTATCTCTCCCAAACTATATCAGTCCCCTCTCTCTATCTCTCTTTAAACTGTAAACCCTAAACCCCTAAACCCGAGCAACCCTAAACCTCTAAACCCTAAATAATTCCCCTAACCAACCTCTAAACCACTTCTCTATATAGGTGCAACTAATCCCACTTTTTCATTGTTATCCACATTTAATTATATTCTTTTCCATTTTTGAAGTCCTACATGTGTCCAAGTTGTATTGTTTGTCAAGTTTTTAGTCTAATTGTTAGTCCCAGCTCTCATGGTTATTAAAATCTTAGTATAGTTAGATTTATCCTTTGGTAACATTAATTTACACATTGTTGTACAAACAACCACACTAAAACATAACCTTACCTAATTAAGGTTAACCTTTAAGGTTCTTTCATAAATGGCGAGCTTAACATATCCAACTAGTTCAATGTTCTTATAGTCCATGCTTACCCTTCCAAGAGAGTTCATGCCATGTTAACTTTGCATTATGTCCTAACATATCACATGAAGGACATCATCATCACAAGGAATAACAATGTCATGAAGGATTAACGAAGGTGTAGCTTCACCACATAAAGTATCATTCATAATTTTATCACTAGAGGGTAAGGGTATATCATGTGTATCCTTCTCAAACCATGTATCATGAATCAAATCATATGAATGATTGGGTAAAGCAATTTAGGGCATGAAATCCAAAATGCCCCAAAACACATCCCCTGCTGCCCCACCATTCCTATCCCCAAAATATTGGAACATAGTCTAAAAGTGATTATTTCACATGATGAACAAAACTGAATATTTTATTATTGATTATTTGAGTAATTCATTAGTGATGATTCTTAGTGTTTAACAAATCCTTATGGATCAATCTATAAAGAAGCTACCAATGTTAATTTGCCCTCCTCCTTCACTAGAAACAGTCTTTAAAGAGGTTCATATATTGATGGGAGATCCAAGATTTAAGAGGTATATTTTCAAAAAGAGTAAAAAGCCTTTTTCCCAAATTTTTTTAGAAAACGGATATCTGTTTTGGTTTGGTATCCAAACCAAAACAGATATCCGTTTCAAAGTCGAACTTTGCCAAGTCACAAATTTGGCTAAGTAAAAGTGCAATTTTTTTCCTATTGCCACTGTTTAGCCCACGATGATCCTGCACATACCCATGAATTTATGTTTATCTAATGCAGTTATGTTCCCTATAGGTTTTAGTTGTTCATCTTATTTAAATGTTGTGATTAGTGTCAACTTTATCTTATGTAAATGCATTTACTTACTTCAAAAAAATATTTTTGTAATTTTAGCACCTGTTAGCCTAACTCTCTAGGGTTGAATGACAGGGCATCACAACCTGCATAGACATATATGGAGAGAGAAGAGAGAAAAAAAGAGAGTGAGAGAGAGAGAGGAAAGAACAAGAGATAGAGACAGAGGGATAGAGGATTAACATGTGCAGGCAACCCCACCCTAGACTTGGAAGGAATGCGGTCGGGGCAGAGGGAAATGCCACTCCATGGGTGCAAGCAACCCCACAAAAGACTTGGAAGGAATATTGTCGTGGCAAAGGGAAACCCCACTCTACGCTTTGGAAAAAAATATGGAATCACAGGCACAAGAAACCCCACCCAAGACTTGGAAGGAATGTGGTCGGGGCAAAGGGAAACCCCACTACACACTTTGGAAAAAAAAATAGGTTCACATGAGCAGGCAACCCCACCCTAGACTTGGAAGGAATACAGTCACTTTTGAGCTCTACACATCTATTGCTATGAGTGACACATAGTGCCACTAACACCTTGATTGCGTTAACAAAAGGCCCTCAAGACTCCCACTTCTTGCTAAAGCTAACCCAATTCTTCTTGCCAATACATTTTAGCTAATACCAAGTTCACAAACTTCTCCTACTCAAGCTCTATAACCTCTTTTTGCTTAGCTTCCTTGGCCTCCTCTACAATCTTAACCACCTCAATATCTCCAAATTGGTTGGGAAGGAATGTCTTCAATAAGAAAACCTTTAACTCCATGTCAGGGACAAAGTAGGGAAAAGTGGTGATGAAATCTTCTCTTAGATCCATTTGTAGCCTATTACTAGACTTCAAACCCTTTTCTCCTAACACTCTGTACACAAACCCTAGCGCCCCTTCATTCTCATAGTGGAAAATATTCCTATGATGATATGTCAACACTTCAACATTTTGTTTGATTCTATTGCCTTTGTATGTGCTTCTTTTTCTCACCATACCCACTTTAATAGAATGCCAACGCCTACAAGATAGATACCCAAGAAAGAAAGATATTAGACCCATATTGCAACAAAAAAACACCAAGAGCACTATATAAAGGCCATCTTCACAGATTCTAAAGACTACTTAGTCTCTCATGCATACTCTATTATATGGAAGGAATGTTGTCGTGGCAAAGGGAAACCCCACTCCACGCTTGGGAAAAAAATATGGAATCACGGGCGTAGGAAACCCCACCCAAGACTTGGAAGGAATGTGGTCGGGGCAAAGGGAAACCCCACTACACACTTTGAAAAAAAAAATGGATTCACATGTGCAGGCAACCCCACCCTAGACTTGGAAGGAATGCGGTCGGGGTAGAGGGAAACCCCTCCACGAGTGTAGGAGTACATCATCAATGATTCTATTCATTGAATTCACCATTTTTAGCATACAATAGGGCAATGCCTAAGGTCATATACGAGGTTATTGAGAGAGTGTTTTTTATGCATAACCTATGACTCCATGAATAGTTGGCAACCTCGAATTGATTTTTTATTGCAAACATAAACGCCACAAACGAATGCAATACTAAATTATTGATTTTTTTAAAATTCAATTTTAAATTGAAGTCTTAATTTCACCAAGTTAGTAATCCATAATTTAATCATACAAAGAAACCCAAATTTAATATATATTAAAAAAAAAGAACAAAGACTAAACTCCTGGCTTAAAATATTTAGTTTTTATTCATTTTATGATTGACTTGAGATCTTGACATTAGGATTTTGGATGAGGTGGGCTATGTCATGTTGTGTGACCTAGTTCATAGATTGGGTCATGAGATTCAAGTTAGAAGTAAGTTGATACACAAAATCCTTTACCGACTCATTGTAATTTTGATGGTAGTTAATTTACCAGCACATTGTAATTTTGAATAGGTAAAGTAACTACAAGTGAAAATAAACAATTGCAAAATCAAATTTTTTTATTGATGTACCAATGTACCAACTATTTATGCATAATTATTTATATAAGTAAAGTTTTTTAGTTTACTATATATAATTTGAATGACTACATATTTAGTTTTAACAAATTTAAAAAAATTATATTACAAATGTTATCTAGATGGCAGATTTACATTAATTATAATATATTAATATTTATATATTTTTTATTTGATTATATAATTTAATGTTATAATTCTACAATATAATATTTAAAATATATTTAATAATTCATATTATATAAAATATAGCATAAAAAAAATATAATGATATTTTATATGTTATATATTAAATAAATATAATTAAATTATGCATCTATACAATCTTAATATATAAATATAATATATTATATATTATATATAATTTTATTTTATAATATTGTATTTGAAATATATTGGTTATATGACATTACATCTTCCTTGGGCTATGAATCAGGGCTTAAATTTGACAGTCAACCTTGACTGTCATGCAATTTTTTATAACAATTATCTATTCAATAGTGCCTTTAAAATACTATGACTAAATTTAGTATAAGTAAATTATATAAAAACCAAATATATATATATATATCATCATAATCTTATATAAATTTTGACAGTTTGTCTAAAATCTCTCCTTTCAATATGATACAGTCTTTTTAAAATTTCAGTTGTATTTTACAGCTAAAATGTCTAAATACAGTTATACAACTGTCAAATTTAAGCCCTGGAGCCTACGATGGCTAATCCCTATTTAAGTGTTTTTAGAAATCCCTTAGGCTATGATGGCTAATATAATTGAACAGGAAGCTCACGTTTCTGGACAACATTAACTGAAACTATTCTATTCTATTCTTTTATATACTATAAAATTCTTTAAATTCAAAGGCAATTAAGTGAATTGCACATAATTAAAAGATTTTTCACTTGTTATCCAAAATTATAATTCCTCCACATATAAACATTATGGGATATGCCTACAAACTGCACTTAATGAACATAACACATGTCTATGAGAATCCATAATATTGACACCTATACAAATATTGTACACATGTCACACTATTTCACACAGAGGGCAACAAATCATCACATTATAGTTGATTGAAAAAGGCATAAAAATGTAATGGGTGAGTGAAAGGAAAGCAAAATATTCATGGAGGCGATGAAGAGCTTGTTCAATGAGATGAGGCAGCTCAGTGTAAGAGAAGTACCAGGCTATCTCAAGCCCAAATTATCTAAGGACTATATGCGGGAAAGATTTTCAGGCCATGGAAGAGTACCATGCAAAATATATCCAGACCGGCCTTGCTCTAAACTGCCAGGAGTAAAGACAACCGGACACCTGAATGCGGAACTGGTAGCTATGGGGGGGAGAATCGCAGTCAAAGAAACGTGGTTAATTATTTGTTTGTGGGAAATAGAGAGAAAGGATTTTGCAGAAGTAGATCCATAATGAATGAGGTTTACTGCAGATGAATACATACAGGAAAGAGATAAACATTGTGTATGCATAAGCATAAGCTCATCTACCCTATAATATGTTTGCCTAAATTGTCAATTCGCCTTTTGCCTTGGGGAAAAATGACCCAGTACTGATTTTCTCTGCAACAGCACAAGATCCATAGGAATAAGTAGAAATAGAAAGAGTCAAAATGGTAATGTTCAGCATGGTGTAGAGATTATTCACATCTAAGTTCTGTGAACTATTCACATCTGCAGTGCATAACTCTGAAGCCTCACAGAATGTGCAGAGAAAAGAAGAGAATTATGGTCTCAGATGGAAAATGTAATCCAACGAAAATTTTTACCAAGATCTGCCAAAAGACGAAACTCTCTTGTACCATCAGTGTCCGATGTGGAATCATTATTCCAAACTCCAATCGTCCTATGTGGTTGCTTCTGTGGCACCATTAAATAGGACATGGACATTACTGCAGTCTTGAAAAGATATTTTGTTTAATCCACGAGAAAATGATTTCAGCGAGGGAAAGGGGAAAAAACGGAAAACAAAAAAGACTCTGCGTGACTGAAAATAATGATCAGCTAAATCCAATGGTGCAAGGCACTACAATCATCTTGCACATCTTGCACACCTCTGTACAGATGGAGACCATTGATATAGAAAGTCAGCCCTCTCTCTCACAAAGGGAACACCTTCGGCGTAATTACTTAATATTCCACAATCATTTTGGGGGTTGCAAGAAAGTAGACATTCTTGTGAAAGAGAAGGGTGGAGGGAGATAGAGACATAGAGAGATAAAGAGAAATAGAGAGCTAGAGAGCTAGAGAGGGAGACTGAGATATATATAGAGAGGTAGAGACCTAGAGAGATAAAGAGGGAGATGGAGATCTCAAAGAGAGGAAGTGTGTGAGTTTAATTTATTTTCAATATTAAAATTAATTTGATATTATTTATGTGTTCTTATATATAAAATATATATATAAACTATTTACTAGAAATACTCATTTAATTTATTTTCAATATTAAATCTTTCTCTCTCTGTATATGTCTCTATCTTTCTCTATCTCTCTTACCATCTCTCTTTCTTTCTCTCTCCCTCTTTATCCCTCTATATATTTGTCCCTCTCTCTCTAATCATTCCTTATTTCTCTACCTCTCTAGGACTCTAATTAAGCTAAATAAGTGATAATAATGATTCGAGGGTTTAGATATTATAATTTTAAACTAATATTACATTATAAAATATATATTTATATTAAAAATTAAATATTTATACATATTTGTTATTCAATTATATATTAATTTAATCTCTCTATTTTTAGATTATATAGCACATCTTCTCTCTCTCTCTCTCTAGAGAAAGAGAGAAAGATATGTATACATATATATATATATATAGAGAGAGAGAGAGAGAAATAGAGATCTAGAGAAGGAGACAAAGAGTTATAGAGAGAGGTAGAGTGATAATAAGATAGCATAAGTGGTGTAAGAGGAGCTTTGGAATTGAGGGCCAAGGGCACGAGCCAAGAAATTTGGTGCAATGCATACAATTTTGCAGTGTGTATTGGTATCAATATACGTGTGGAACCCAAAGAGATTTGAAAAATCTAACAATCACATATTTCTTACTACTCGAATAAATTTTTGGTAGACTGTCAAAATTTATAAGGAATATATATATAGTGTGTGTGTGTGTGTGTGATGTTTCCATTTTACCATTGGAGAAATTTTAGTTGACCGGAAAAATGAGGATAAAGGTTAATAAGTGAGTATATTAATTGAATTCTTATATTAATCAAATTCCTTATAAACTTATAACATGAATGAGATTCCAATCAAATTTATGATTATCTTAACATCAATAGAATTCATTGTTTTATTTTATTTTTATAATTAATTATACTATTTTAATTTTTTTTAAATATATGGAGGTTGTGTTTTAGTTTTTACTTACACTTACAAGACATTAGATTTCCAAAGTCCATAATATGGAGTATGAGTGTTTCCAATTATACTGCACGTAATGATTATAAGTATAATCTTGAAACACTTATACTCCATATTATGTACATGGTCACAACCTAAGATTCCATGCCCTACTACTATTGTATATTGCCTCTCTACATGATAAATATTTTACAATATAAATTCGTATAATACTTAAAAAAATCGTATTAACAAAAATCATAAATTATATAATAATTTTTTTACATTTAAAATATCCTAATAAAATATTTTTAAAAGGACCCCCTACAAAAGACTTGCCATTTTAATTTAAATATGTAAGAGGGAAAAAAAGACTTTGCATTAATATATTATTTTTATGAGTTAAAAGACTTCGCATTAAATATGTAAGAGGAAGGCAAGTGTATGTGGGCACATGTTTTTAATTTATCTCTCCACCTCTCTCTACATCTCTACCTCTCCCTACCTCTCTAGCTCTCTATCTCTTTTTATATCTCGTTGTCTCAGTCTCCTTCCCCCCCTTCTATCTCTATGTTTCTCTCTCTTCTCTCTATCTCTCTACCTCTCTCTTTTTCTCTATCACTTTGTCTCTTCCTCTCTCTGTATCAATCTCTCTCTACCTCTCTCTTTTGCTCTATCTCTTTGTCTCTTCATCTCTGTATCAATCTCTTTCTCTCTCACTTCACCTCTCTTTCTTTATTTCTCTATTTTCACTCTCTTTCTCACTTCTCACTCCCTCCCCTCTCTCCTAAAGAAAGAGAGAAAGATATGTATATATATAGAGAGGGAGAGATAAGAGATATGTGTTATCTTTCTCTTTCTCTATTTCTTCACCCCCTCACTCCCTTCCTCTTTATCAATCTCTCCACCTCTCTCTATATCACTTGCACAATTTAGCCTTTTTCAATTGATTTTACCTTTTTTAAGCACTCTGTCTCTCCCCTTCTATCTATTTCTATATCTATCTCACTTTCTCTATTCCTCTTTTTTGTATCTCTATCCTAGAGAGGGAGGGAGAGGTAGAGATATAGAGAGGTGGGGAGAAATATAAACATAGAAGGGAGGAAGGAGACAGATAAAGAGAAATAGAGAGATAAACAGAGAGATGGCACATATCTCTCCCATATATTTTTCCTTCCCCCTTCTATCTCTATATTTGATGGATATAAAGAGAGGGAGAGATAAGAGATATGTGCTATCTTCCTCTTTCTCTCTTTCTTCACCCCTTTTTGAGCCCTCGCTCCCTCCCTCTTTAGCTATCTCTCCACCTATCTCTATATCACTTGCACAATTTAGCCTTTTTCAATTGATTTTACCTTTTTTAAACACACTCTCTCTCTCCCCTTCTCTCTATCTATCTCTATCTCTCTTTATCTATTCTTCTCTTTGTATCTCTATCCTAGAGAGGGAGGGAGAGATAGATATATAGAGAGAGGTGGAGAGAAATATAGAGATAGAAGAGCGGAAAGAGACAAAGACAGAGAGAGATACAGAGAAATAGAGAGCTAGAGAGGAAGGGAAAGATAGAGATATAGAGAGAGGTGGAGAGATAAAATTAAAAACATGTGCCCACATTTAAAATATCCTAATAAAATATTTTTAAAAGGACCCCTATAAAAGACTTTGCCATTTTAATTTAAAATTGTAAGAGGGCAAAAAAGACTTGTTACTAAGTGTTATTTATATTTATAATTAAATATTATATTATCTATAATATAAATTGTTAAATACAAATAATATTATTTTTTTTTATAAAATACTACTTAAATTAACTTATAAGAAATCCAACAACTTAACTAACTTTCCATGGGTTGTGTTTGTGTGTGAGTGAGTGAAAGAGAGAGGGAGAGGGAGAGAAGGGGAGAGAGGGAGGGATAGAGATACAAAGAGAGGAATAGATAGAGAGATAGATATAGATAGATAGAAAGAAGGGGAGAGACAGAGGGGGGGAGAGAGAAAGAGAGCAGTTTAAAAAAGGTAAAATCAATTGAAAAAGGTTAAATTGTGTAAGTGATATAGAGATAGGCAGAGAGATATATAAAGAGGGAGGGAACGAGTGGGAGAGATATGTGCTATAATATAGATAAGTGTATATTATACACTATTGTTGGAAATGTGTAATTTATCTCTTCTTCCAAAGAATCTGACAATAAATGTTACCATCTTTGGAGAACAGATGCTTGACCTACATAAATACTATTGGGAGATGGTTACCTGGATTAGATAGATATTGAGCTTCTACTTGTGTAAAATGGGGCATGCATGTTCTTTTCATTACCAAGCCAACTATATCGTTGTTTTAAGATTACCTTGTTTGTCATGTACGACTTTATCAAATGTTTCTAGAATCAAATGCATGGGATAATTAGCAACCTACATTTGGATCTTTACACTTGAACCTAGCTTATATATAGTATGCCTAGGTGATGACTAATGGAATGCAAGTGAAACTAGGTGAAGTGCATGAATAAAGAAGCTAACAAATTTGAAGTAGCTACAAAGCTAAAAATAAAAATCTTTCAAAATTCATTAATTCTCAACACTCGAAAAAACAAAAAATGACATGAGATTCACTTACAGACATGGCAATTGAACTTCCATAGCTCTTCGGCATACCCATTGCACACTAAGGTGCGATTGCTAGTACTTAACACTCACGGCATTGTACCTACACCTTGTTACTTTTGAAATAAAATTGCCATGGTGTAACCATTTTAAGAGTGCTTTTCATAGAGCATAATCTATTATTTTCATCGATGACCAATTCACAAGTGGATGCAAGATCAACGAAGGGTGAATGATGGAAACTTATAACTTGCTCGATAGATGATTAGTTGCTGGCCAATAAAAAGATTTTGCATGGCATATGACAAAAGGAATGCACTTCCCACTACGGCGGGCCTGCCATTAATGATAACTTGGACCAACGAAATAATGCCAATGCATAAAGTTTAGAAGTGAAGGCTACATACTTGCCAGTAATGGTATTGATTGAACGAAGGGCTTATGATGGAGAAACAGAACTTGTGTGAAGGATGATTAGCTGCGCACCAACGACTAATAAGAAAGCACCACAGAACCCAAAGCATAAGGTATAAGCGATGCTAGCAACCGGCGACTAACATGGGCTAAACCGGTATGCAATAATGGGAAAGATTGGGCCCGTGCTTTAAGTTAAAGACCAACCAGCTATAGAGAGTCCATGATGAATTAAAATAAAAGTATAACACCTTTTGCAATATAATCATAGGCAGAGGATTTTTCCAAAGGTTTAGCAGGGTGAAGGTTCAAAACTGTGTTCAGTATAATCTCAACCTAGGATAATAATTTTGTGGTGTATTATTGGTAGGAGCCCAACACCATCATCATGGTAAAAAAAACCTTATTTTTTATGAGGAATGAATCATAATGATGTGCAATATCACTTCTTTTGTGATATGATGGAAGATAGGAGAGCTATGGTTGAAAAGGTAGACATTTTTATAAATGTTGTTGTTATATCAACAAAACATATGAGTACATAAAAGTTTAGATGGTGTATTATGGCTATGGTTATGTGTATAAGCCCTTAACATTTAGTTCACTATGTTGAAACCTCTTATGATTCTTGCAATGCATATAATAAATGTGAGATTGTTAGGACGAGGTGTTGTACACATTACATGTCCTAGTGCTAGTTGGAATTATCTATTATTTGTAAAATATTGTATATAATGTACCCACTTGGAAAAAAGTGCTTCATTATTCCTTTATTGTCACTCTCTTACATGGGTCATGAGTCTTATGATGGTTGTAAGAAGTTATTGAATGAAGAGTTACTACTGGGTGGGCTATGACTAACATCTTTGATGAGCTAAAAATATTTGAATGTAAGAGGGTGTAAGATGTAATTAGTGCTCTAACTTGAAGTTTGGGAGTTTTGGATTATCATTGATCATAAGAGTCAAACAATCAAATTAAGAGTTACTTTGTAATTGTTGAGGAGCTATCCTTTGAATTTGGGTGCATGGTTTTGGGATTTAATATTGGTGGTTTCCAAGTTCTCCAAAGAGAGCTTGGAATGCATATTCGAGTGTCTAGTTTTATACATTGTTATGTTGGGCCAAAATATCTCCAAATATAGAGTATTGATCTCTATTGAAGAATTTCAACTCAAATAATGTATTGTAACCTTGTTTAACGATTAAAATTCATTTGGTCTACTTTAGAGGTGGTATGTATGTTACTCTATAAATTTATTTTAAATCTAGCTTATTTGCATTGCTTATTTCTTTAGATTAAGTAAGAATTAAACATATTTCCTTTCAACACTTTAATTGCACCCAAGACATTGACCTAATAATTATACCATTAATTTGTAATGCTAGAATGGAAAATTAATTTTTTTTTTATTGACATTGCTCTAAAAGTCTAGTTGATTAGCCAGATCTCAATAACTCTTGTCAAAAATTTATAGTTTTGAACTACTCTTCTTATCAAGTATAATCTTTTTATTTCTAAATGATACAAGGTATTGTCTCAAAATGATAATCTAATCTGTTTTATATAGTTATAAATATAAAAGATAATTATATACTACACAGTAATTTAAAAACTATATATGTACTATCATTGAATGTGTTACAGTAAGCCAGGCATGAGTAGTAAAAACACCAAATCTAATGGGAAAACAGTTAACGCCAAGCACGTCGACTCTGCTCTTTTGAAATTATTCCCGAACCTTTTTCCCTGGAAATCATACCCGAGCCTTTTTCTCTCGAAAAGCCTTTTTCTTTTGAATTTATTGAAATTCTACGCAGACATCCATCTATGCTTCTTCTCTGTCTCTCACTGTTGGAAAGCTCAGAGCCATTAAATGCTACACTCTGCGATAGCAGAGTATTTTTCTGATAGCCGAAAAATTTTGTATTGATACTCTTATTACACGACTGGAAAAAAGGATGGGCGAGTGCTTGTTCTACAGTGGGTCTGCGTTTGGGATCCCACGAGCACAAACGTTTTACAAGATCTATTTCTTGATCACTCGCAGTCGACATCAGTCTACGCAAGTTGTTCGTACAATTGACACCATTAAACTCTTGTGGAAACTGGTAATTCAAGGATTCTGCTAGCTTCAGTCCTTCAGGCCATGTTTCCTCAGTGGGGCATCCTATCACAGAGCATATGTTATAGATTTGATTTTTCCAGTCACTTTTACATCCAAAAATTGGTTCAAGACCATAAAGCTGAGCCATTATGACTCCAAATGACCACATATCAATGGCAAAATCGTAGGAGGATGATTTAAGCAGAAGCTCAGGCGCTCTATAGGCTATAGTTGCAACATTTGGATCCAAGGGCTCTTTCTTTTCCAGTTTTTCCTTGATTTTAATGGCAAACCCAAAATCTGATATTTTGATATTGTTCCCCTTCAGCAGAAGATTTTCAGGCTTGAGATCACGGTGACAATACCCCAGACTGTGTATGTATTCGAGAGCTTTCAAAATCTTAAAACACAGCCTCTGAACTGTTCTACTCAAGGAGGGTTCCTTCCTTTTCTTAATGATGCTCCACAGATCAGAATCCATATATTCCAGCACTATATGAAGATGCCCTCCTTCCTCGTAGGTATCCCGCAGTGACACAATATTGGGGTGTTGAAGTGCACGTAAACACTTTTCTTCCTCCTTGAACAAGGATTCATAAAATCCATCATTCTTTTTCTTATGCAGTCTTTTGACCGCCACCACTTCCTGAGTCCATTGGTTAATGGCCTTCCAGACACTTCCATAACCACCTTCTCCCAACTTCTCAATGAGCCGATATTTACCCATCTTTTTTGATTCCTCTGGGTAACAAGAGTACCCTAAAATTAAAACTTCCTTGGCTACGACTCTTAGCTGCAAAGGTTGCAACTCTAAGTTAATTTTTATAAATCATTATAAATAATTATTTCGAATCAATTGAGTTTGTTTTGTAATAAAATTAGAAAGTATGCTGTAACGTGAAGCAAGTATAATTGAATTTTAAAGATCTTTTTTCCAAACTAATATTTTAATATTTGGAAATCAACTAAGATTGAATTACAGCAAGTTCAATTACAAATAATCTTCTATCTTTTAATAGGAAATTTGTTTTCATTGTAATTGAACAACCATAACAACTATACAATAAATATCAAGGTCTAATCATACATTTTAGGGTGGATGGTGAAAAGAAATAAAGTATTGCTAATATAAACAAGAGAAGTTATGTTAATTAAACTTTTTGAATCCACACCACACTAGAATACAATAACTATAGCATTCACATATGAACTCGAGATATAATAATTAATGCTTTTATTGGTCTCAAGGAGGTTATGTGGTTAGGGTCATACTAAGTTTTGAATCCTAATTGCCACACATTTGAAACTTCTCACCAGTGTTCATCTACACATTTTATGGATACATTCATCTAGGTTGACTTTATTCTTTCAAAACATTAATGGTGAAATAATTCAATATTTGGGCTTGTATCTTATTTCTTGGCATTTGGGCTAAGGTGATGAGTTCTTGTGCTACCTTAGTGCATCATGCATAGCTATATAAAGGGGTTAGATAACTTAGTTTGAGGTTGATTGGTAAGTAAGGAAAAACGAGTCAAGAGCCCATGCATAAGGAAGCCTAACAAAACTTTTGATCTAAAGTTAGTGATGAGATTGTTCACATTGAAGCAACATACTTATTTTGTGCTAGATTTTCTTTGTAATTGAACGATGAGGCCAAATCTTATTGGATCCCCAAAAATAGATAGCTTTGATGTATTTCGATACTGATAATTGGTATAATTATGTTCTTTTCCATACTGATTTGATTTTCATTATGTGATTCTAAGTGAATTGTGAGTGAATGTGTAGCTAGTTACATAGAGAGATAGTTCTTATTTGGACCCTCCATTTGTGACTATGTCAAGAACTACAAAACTATTACATCTACTACTCAAATTCTTGGCATCTAGTTTATGCAAAGTTCCAATGCAAAATTCCCATGCAAACACCAATGCTTCTCTAATGATCTTGTAGCTATCTTTGCTAAAAACTACCTATACACCTACATCATTCATTTTACTCATAGATATTAGATTTCTTGCTAAACCTAGAACATACAAAACTCTAGAGGGTGACTTCACCCTCCCATATTTAAACATCAATTATTTGACCTTATCCCAACCAATGATTTAGGTGTTGAGTTATCACCTAACAAGATGCCACCTCCATTATAAGTTTCATATTTAGAAAACCACACCTTATGAGGAGTCATATGAAAAGAATCTTCTGAATCAATTAGCCATACACCATTACATGCATGTGTAATTGACCATACAAAAAATATATGGGTTAGTACAAGCTAATGATGTGCACTTAAGGGAGAAACGAAAAACATGCACTTAACAAGCTAATGATGTGAGTTTCTCCCTAAGTTGCACTTAAGGGGGGTTGTTGGTGTACTTAACAAGCTAATGATGTTTAATTACACCAACAACCCCCCTTAAGTGCAACTTAGGGAGAAACGAAAAACATGCAACTAATGCAAGAATGGGTCCCAGCGATAAGGCCATGTTAAGTACCCATGAACAATAACCTGATCTCTCATAAAGTTGAGAGAAAGGAGAAAAACCTAGTGGGAGAAAACTCTCCAAAAGAGAGAAAATACAACAAGTACATGAACATGTGATGGAAGAAGGACTAACACTAAGACCCCCGAAGAACTGAATCCATCGCAGAAGTACAAACATGAATGCCCCCCATAAGAGAGGAAGAAGAAAGAAGGTCTGAAGACACCCCAGAAGTGTGAACAAACTCCAGAAAGCAAATGAAGAAGCTACAACCGCCAATGCTTATATGTGACTAAAACTGATCCATAGGAACAAGTACCATGAAGATTCAAGAATATTGACCATAATGAATGGCCATCAAACTGAGATGTGACCTGATGAGAATCTGATGCAAGATTCAAGATCATTAACCATAGGCTCTCAATCTAAGATATGAACCGATGTCAATCAAAATGTGTCTAGCAAGATATGGCAAATAACACTGATTTTCTGACAAGTTTTAGTATTTTTTACAACCTAGCTAGTGCTTACAACTAATTTTCTGAGAAGTTTCAATATGCTTACAACTTAGCTAGTGCTTACAATAGGAGTGTATGATGTCCACAAAATACCACATGCTAAAAATATAGTTCTACTATAGAATGAAAGGAAACAGATAGCACCATAGTGAAGTACACAGAAAATCATGCACTTTCAAAAAAATGGGACCCAAAAAGGAGTATGTACGCTCAAGACATCGCCTGTCAAAGTTTCCAAAATGAGAACTACACAACAACAACACTAAGAAAATAGAAATCTAGAAAAAACTAGAAGCCCAAACTGAAAACCATCTATACCACTACAAAGATTAGGAAATTCTACCCTTTTTCAAAAAAATTGCACTGAAAAATACCTCTAAATGGCTAAGATATCGCCATTTGAAAATCAGGTGCAAAAGAAAAACTATCAATGGTGAGGAGTGGATTTGGCAATAACAAACCTCTGCCAAATACAGAGCTGCCACTAAATGTAGAGACCTCCAACCATATCTGGAGTCATAGCTAAATCTGGCAAAGTGCCAAAACCCCAACTAAAAATGGTGAGCCGCTAAGATAAGTGTCAAATTTGGCATTGAGCCAAACTAGGCACAAAACCTAAGGTAGGTACGTAGGTACAACAGTTTGAATTATTGCATGTGTTCTTTTAATTTTAAAAAAACACATAAAAAAGTTTATTACAGCTTGTTTTTTTTTATAAAAAAACATTTTAAAAAAATGGGATTTGAATTTTTTATTTGAAAAAATTTAAAAAATATATTATGGGGTGTGGGGGGGAGAGCCACCCCACACGGCCCCATATGGGGACCACGGCCCCAAAAGGGGTCCACGTTGGAGTTGATAATTAACTCAAGCCACAAAGATTGTGAGGTATGGGATGAGGACGCATCAAAGCTACCATTTTTCTTTCAAACCAGGTGGTTGATAGGGAGGACTCCCTATATTCTTGAAGATTGCCTGCAAAACCTAAGATTTACCTTCCACAAGAGAAAAAAGAAAAAAGGAATAATTTGCACAATAAGGATGAATTAATGAAATGGATTAATGATTTACATGAGAGAACTTTCTTTTATATTTGCAAGTAAGAGAAAACCCTAATATGACTTAAGAATAACCTAAGACTAAAATTAGCCCTAAGTAAACTTAATAAAGTGTAATTAAATATTTAATTACACCAACAATAGGATAACATTGATCACTAGATTGCTAAGGCTTCAGGTCAATATATTAACTTCCAAAAAAGCAATATCTTTTTCTTAAACACTCCTGCAGATCGTAAGAGAAAAATCATTAACATCCTAGGGTGTACTGATGTGGTTTTACCTTCTACCTACCTTGGTCTCCCATTGACTGTTAAGGAGGTTACCCCCGGATTTTGGAATAATATTCTTGAAAGAACTTAGAAAAAGTTGGTTGGTTGGAAAGGAAAACTGTTGAGCAGTGCTGGAAAATTGTAGCTTTTATAGCTTTTTTGCAAGGTATCCCTACTACTTCCTTTCTCTTTTCAAAATGCATAAGTATCTAGCAGATAAACTTGAACAGAGCTGAAGAACTTTTCTATGGATAGGTTTGGAGGAAAGAAGGAGAATGTCTCTTGTTAAATGGGAGAAGGGTTGTCTCCCTAAAACTCATGGTGGCCTTATCATCATAACCATTCAAAAAATGAATAAAGCTCTGTTATCTAAGATCAATTGGAATTTTCTTAATAACAACAAAGATTGGGGGGAAATCATGAGAGCTAAATATTTACAAAGTCATGACATTATTAATTTCATAAACCTAGAGGGCCTCCCTCAAGGTTCTGTTATTTGGAATAGGATGATCAAATTCAGAGGCTTAATAAGGAAAGGAATGAAGTGGAAACTTGGGGATGGAACCAATATAAAATTTTGGGATGACCCTTGGTTGGCTGATCATGTGCTTTCAACTCAAGAAGGTAATGGGGCCTTGGCTTTTTTGGCTAAGCAGTTTTTTTGCACAAATGTTAACCAGTATATTCAATAGAGACATGGCTTCAAACAATGGAAAAATCTGCTCGAATGTTGTCAGAATCACCAGGATCTTCTCCCTCGTATGAATGTTATACAGTAGTTGCTCTGGAGAGTTAGAATCCCTCTTTTTCCAAGACCTGATGAGTTACTGTTAAGTCTGCTTATCGTCTACTGATTGATGTAGGTCAAAAAGAGGACCTTTGGAAGAAAGTTTGGAATCATAAACTTCTCCCAAAAGTTAATTTCTTCTGGTGGGTTGTGGTTCATAATAAGATATTAACTCGGGATAATCTCAAAAAATGGGGTTTTCATTTGGTTAATAGGTGTGTTATGTGCCTCAAGGAGGAAGAGACTATCTCTCACCTCATTCTTCATTGTGAGTTTGCTAGAGAAATCTGGAGCAGAATTCTTTCTAATTTTGACATGCCATGGGTGTGCAATCAAGAGGTAAAAGAGGTCATCATTAATTGGAATTCTCCTTTTTTCTCAACCCTGGTTAGTGGAGCTATGGAATCAAACTCTCCCTTTCATGGGATGGATTATTTGGAAAGAAAGAAATAATAGAATATTTATGGATATTGCCAAGAACCATACTCAAGTCTATCATTCTTTCTCCAAACTTCTGATTGAAAATGTGGCTAATTCCAGAATTAAGATTGCTGACAAACCGCTTACCCAATTTGAAATTATCTCAGCCACCAATTGGGGTATTCTCAATCAAATCCCTACTTATGATAACTCCAAGAAACTTAAGAGAATGAATACTAGGTGGTCTTGTCCAAAGCCAGAATGGTTCAAACTAAATTTTGATGGGCCTCAAAATCCAATGGTAAAGCTAGTGGGAGTGGAATCATCAGGAATGACAGAGGGGAGCTTGTTGCTGCATATGCTGGGGGTCTTGGTTGTCAAACCAATAATTTCGCTGAGGCCTCTGCCCTTTTATGGGGAGTCAAGTTGGCAGTCACTCTGGGTATACAAAAGCTGAATATAGAGGGGGACTCTAAGTTAATTATTGATGCAGTGAACAAAGTCTTTGTAAGTGGTTAGAGACTAAAAGATATTATTATGGATATCAAAACCATTATAAGTGGTCTCCCTATGGTGACTATATCCCATATTTATAGGGAAGGTAATGGGGTTGTTGATGCCCTTGCTAATCATGGTTAGTAGTTTGAAAGTTGGCGATGTTGGCGCCAAAGCCAAAATATCCCTTCACTAATTGTGGAGTTAATTCAAAAAGATCAATCTAATCCATGACGTCACCTTCTTTTTTTGCCACTTTGGCACAGCTCTTATGTATGTTGAGCTGGCGACCTGATGTGGACTGGAAGATCAATGGGTAGATTTACATGCGTGAGAAAAGCACGTTGAAAGGGAGGAATTATTGGTTTAATATGGCAGCGCGTCCTCATAATAATTACCAAAGGACTCATCATTCATTTAACCTTAAGTCCTTAATCATTTTTACTTACCCTTGTGGTGAAGCCCTCGAAAGCTGCATTTTCTTGAAAGAAGCCATTGTGGTTGTGGTTTTTGGGTTCTGCTTTTCTACTGTGCTAGTGGATTTTGTTGATAATTCAACTATGGGGGGGGGATAGAATCATAACAGAGCCCTTTTCATGTGCTGAATTTAGAGACAATGTTGTTGTCTGGGACTATTGCAAAGAAGGGGGCATTTCTTCTTTTTTAGAATACCTCAATGGTCATGATGAAAATCTCTCGTTGCAATGTGTGCTCTCATGGGACAATCGCCGAGTGAAAATTGGAAGTGTTGAGTTTGAGGTCTTAGAGAAGGTCATTGTTATGGCCATGGGCCTTTCTACTAAGGGTATGAAACTGAAAAGGAAAACTAGGGTCACTAGCCTTAAAAGCCAGAGTTTGTTTTTGGGTGAAGGAGAAGAGCTGGTGCCTTACCAGGGAGGCTTTGAATGTGCCAAGTTGCCTGAACCTTGGGATGAGATGTGCTATTTGCTGATGAAACACATCACTCTGAAGGGACGTTTTACCAGGTTCTATAATTATCACCTTCCTCTATTGAATAATTTTAGAAGAAATGTGGCTATCAGTTTTCCTTTCTATTTGATTTCCTCTCTTGAACACTCAGTCCTCCATGTGAAGGCCAAGTATGCCAAAAAACCTACCAAGAAGCCTATAATGCTTCACCAGGGTCTCATTCATCTGCTCTATTATTTCCATTTGGCCTTAAGTCCATCAAACCCTATTCCCCTGACTGTTGATTCCCCTGAAGGTAATCCCTCTACCTTTGAGAAGCCTCTGGATTCTACCCCTTCTAGTTTGCGTGCTAAAGATGCTTCCGTGTCTGATATCCTGGAAGTAACCACTGCTGAGGGTTTTCAAAGTTGGGAGATGAGGAAATTACTGTGATCACTAATTTAGAGGGTGGCACTGGGACCCATAAAACTCCAAAAAGTGGTGATGAGGGTCCCTCTAAAAAGGTTAAAGCTAAGTCTGTTAAAACTGTGAGCACTTTTTCTGTTGTGAGGTGTTCTAGGAGAATCGCAGGCAAACCTGCCCCCAAAACTAAGTTGACTGAGTACTCCGAGAGTAGCTCTGATTCTACCACTCAGGAAGGTGACAAGATGTCTAAGGGGGATGACTCGGAGGTGTAGGAGTTTGATTCTGATGAGACTGAGAGACTTGAAGAGAAAGAGACTCAGGAATTTCACTCTGAGGACATTGGTAATGATTCAGTTCCTGTTGACCAGAAACAACCTGAAGATGGAAAGATGTTTGTGGAGGAGGAGGAAGATATCAAACAAGTGGAGGACATCTCGATTTTGAGGAACAGTGTGGATCTTCTGGAAAAAAGGCTTTCCACATTTGGCTGCCTCTTAAACAGCATGCTTCGCTGCCCAGCTTTGGTTAACTTGACCGTTGTTACAGGAATTGGAGGTTTTTACTCAGGGTACTGATGAGGAGAAATCTAAAGCTTTTGATAATATGTATAAGTTTCTTGCTGAAGGCTAGGAGGATGTTCCCAATTAGCATTGTTTCTGTTGTTCATTTTTTGTTTGCTGTCAGACTGTTGGTTCTTACCATATGTTGTTTTTTGGTAGTTTTTGTTGTCTTTGTTGATAGTGGCTCTTTTTGTTTGTGAGCCTTTTTTGGCCCTGCTATGGCTTGTTTTGTAAGGGTTCGGCCCCTAGTTTTGCCGCATTATATTATCAAAAACATTGATCACTAGATTTGTAAGTGTTTAGAAAATTTGGGACTCACAAAACCTAAATCCTAGGAAATCTTGAGTCATTTTTTGAGGGAATCCAAATGTGAGCCAAAAATGTTACAACTGTAAGATTTAACTAAGCAAT
Source organism: Cunninghamia lanceolata (assembly GCA_027924645.1). Taxonomy (NCBI): domain Eukaryota; kingdom Viridiplantae; phylum Streptophyta; class Pinopsida; order Cupressales; family Cupressaceae; genus Cunninghamia; species Cunninghamia lanceolata. Next base: position 14,520,669 of record BSBN01000641.1, read on the forward strand.
TTACCCAAGACATGAATGCCTAGAGCTAGTTTAGTTAACGTATTTAGTCAAAATAGGAAAGAATCAAATGAATAACAATATTTATTCCTGTGAGGGGGAGACTGAGGTTAATTCAAAATAATGAAAACATACAAAACCCAAACACCAATGGAAGTTGAAAGCAAAGAAGATTAGAATCAACACAAGTGAATATACTTACAATCTCTTTTACCAATCATTTTCCATTGTTTGCCTATCTTTCTTTGATCTTGATTGTGAAGCCCTCAGAAGCTTTCCTTGCTTGCTTGCTTGTTGAAGATGACAAAAGAAGAATGGCTCTTGATATGTGTGGTGTTGAATGTGAGCTTCAACACATGATAATGGAGGACACTTTGAGAATGGAATGAGAGAGAGAGAATGAGAGAAATTTGGGTATAGTTATCTTACCAAATGAAGTGCCTCTCTAATGGCTTAGAAGAGGGTTTTATTTATAGAGTTTTGGAGATGAGGATGGAGGGTGAGGATCAAAAGATGAAATCAATGGCTCTCATTTTTTGTGAATCTTTAATTCATAATGGATGAATTAAAAATTCTTTATTTGAAAATAGTGGATTATGACAATTGAATTAAATATTCAATTAGTGAAGGCTAGTGAGGAACATTGAATTAAATATTCAATTAGTGAAGGCTAGTGGGGAACATTGAATTAAATATTCAATTTGGTGGAGGATAATGGGGGACATTGAATTAAAAATTCAATTTGGTGGAGGATAATTGATTTAAATATTTCTTTTAGAAAATAGAGGATATTAGCTAATTAAATATTAAGAATATTTAATTATATGTGCAACATGGTGAGGTGGAAGAGATAAGGTGGATTGATGAGGTAGATTTTGGACTTTAGACATTAGAAGAATTGAGGGAATTTAATTAAATAAAATGACTTTATTTAATTATGGGATAATGAAACAATCAAAAAAAATTTGAATATTTATTTAATTGACAGAAAAAAAAGAATTAAGATAAATATTAAAATATTTACTTAATTCGACTCGAGCCAATTTTAGGTGTATACATTTTGCCCCTCTTTGAAGCAATGTGTTTTATCACGTTATTTCAAAGAATAGGAATAGTCTGATGCTGATACATGCCCCAATTTACCCCTGGTACAGGTTACGGTGATAGCATGCCCCCTCGGGAGATTGGACGGGGAGAAGGTAGAAGGCGTGAGATGGACAATCTCACGATGAGATAGGTTGATAGGAGATGAAATGGTTGGATGCAGAAGAAAGGGATGAATGATATGGAATGCAAGATAAAAAGATGACACACACAAGCAAGTAAGCAAGTATGCACAAATGATACAGGAACAAACAAAGTAGTGCCCCTGTCGAGCGGTAAACTAACGATATAGGTCAATGATGTTAGGTTTCAAGAATGAAGTATGTCGTATAAGACTCCGGGTCTAGTTTCGACAATACAACATCCTGTCTAAGACATTTGATATGATAACGATATACAACAGTGTTGTCATGGTAGGGAGTGATGTATCCCTAGAGCCACACGAAGGATAGCTATGATTGATTGATATGGTTTACGACCGAACAAGGATCAAGACCACTGAGTGTAATCAAATCATTTGACAAGATTGACTTGACTTGATTGGCATGGATTAAGGATAGACTTGCAATTGGATACGGTATGGATATGGAAATGGATATGAAGTGCAGTTGGATACGGTATGGATATGGATATTTGTCACCTTGATATAGCAAGTATTTTGAAGCACTTTCATCATTGGGCTCTTTTTGGTATTTTTCATTTTTTGAAATGTGGTAAGATAATACAAGCATCTAGGTATAGTTAGACCGAGATGACCTAAGTATCGCTTACCTGGATTTTGATATAGCAAGTTGATACAAGCATCTAGCCAAAGCTGAATCTAGATGACCTGAGTACGTCTTGCCTTTAAGCAGACAAGGATTGCCCCTTTTCATGTTTAGACCTCGGAGTCCTTGATAATCTTTTTGCCGATCATGTCGTTAGACAAAAGTCGTCACATTACTAAAGTTTGATCCACAAGCAGTAGATAAAGAAAAATTATGTCCCCATCATAGCATCTCTAGCTGTTGGCATCCTTGAGTAGCATAGGAAGACATAATTGATGAAAATTCAAGACCTTGTAAGTTAACCTGTTGACAAAACATTCTTGCATTAGATGTGTCTTTTTGCCATAATTGAGATAAAATTGTTTTGAGTGTTTTGATATGGTGCTCTTCTTTGTTTTTGTTTTGGATAGGTTGATGTTATGTGTCGAGAACTTTATTCTAGGTATCTAGTGAAGGTATCGCAATCCTTTATTGGTATCTCCTTTCAGAACGATGGCATAAAAGAACCCAAATCCGTAACTAGGTCAAGGAGTTGCCCCCAGTTTAGACCAGGATCGACTTATTATGGGTGAGATGATAACAGATATGGAGAGACGAACCCTAAGGGACTGACCTAGTGCCTCGAGGGATCATTGCTAAATGGCCTTGCCTACGTGACGACCCAGAGGCAACGTAGTTCCGGGTGAACCCTGATGGACCTAAGACCTAGGTGATGGTGGATCTACAGAAGTGGTATGGACTTGGATAGAAAGACCAGATATGGAACTGATGGGACAGCGGAGCCTCGGGGGCGCATGGATAATGGCCTTGCCTACGTGATAGCTCAGAGGCGACGTAGTTTGAAACTTGGACCATGGATGGACTAGAGGATAGACAACAAGATATGAGATGGACAGGGAAGCGGAGCCTCGGGGGCGCATGGATAATGGCCTTGCCTATGTGATAGCTCAGAGGCGACGTAGTTCAGGTGGGTTCAAAGGACTGGTTCGGTGTGATGGAGACAAGAGTCAATAAAGTCGGCATAAATGGAGGGAGTGGTTTGTCGCAGATAGCGCCTATTTACCAGGTTTTCACCACTTACTTTTATTTGCACACATAGCCAAAAGTACACATGACGCCTATTTGCCAAGTTTTCATCATGGTACCTATCCTTTTGTCATTTTTCTATTTTTTTGATTTTTTTTGTTCTATTTTTTATCACTTTTTCAATTTTTTTTATTTTTTAGGACTCCCTTACATCAGGGTTTTCAGGTATAGAACTTGCGAAGATGCATGTTGTTGACAGGATCATCGAAGAGTTCACCTTCAGATGTGGCCCATTGATATGCCTCCGATCCATAAGCCGTGATGACAACATAAGGACCTAACCAGTTGGGTTCAAACTTTCCTTTCTTTTCTCTATCTGGCTAATTTCTAGGTTCTCTCTGAGGACGAGATCACCAACTTGGAAGACTCGAGGCTTTACCTTATGATTGTAGCTTCTAGACATTCTTTGCTAATATGCTTTCAGGTGATTAAAGGCCTGTTGCCTTCTTTCTTCCAGCAGTTCTAACTCTTGCAGTCTAGAGACTCTGTATTCTTCATCTAATATGAGACCTTTCAATGACACCCTGAGAGATGGTAGTTCGACCTCAATGGGGAGGATATCTTCTGAGCCATAGACAAAGGCATATAGTGTAGCACCTGTGGGAGTGCGTATACTAGTTCTGTAGGCCCATAGAGCGGGATTGAGTTGGATATGCCAATCACGGCCAGCATCGTTGACAGTCTTCTTGAGGATTTTCAAGATGGTCTTGTTGGATGCTTCAGCTTGACTGTTGCCTTGGGGGTAGTACGGGGTGGAAAAGCGGTGTTGGATCTTGAATCGTTCACAGAGTTCTCGGACATCCTAGTTTTTGAATGGTCTTCCGTTATCCCTGATAATGGATGAAGGAATTCTGTATCTGCAGATGAGGTAATTCAGGATGAATGAAGAGATTTTCTTACCTGTGATGGTGGTGAGGAGAACGGCTTCAATCCACTTTATAAAATACTCTGTGGCAGTTATGATGAATTTATGACCGTTGGATGAGGGCGGATGGATCTTTCCCACAAGGTCAAGTCCCCATTGGCAAAAGGGCCAAGGTGTCGTTAAAGGTCTCAATTCTTGAGCTGGTGCATGTATTAGGTTCCCATGTATTTGGCATTGCCTACACTTTTTGACAAACTGATATGAATCTTGTTCCATTGTTGGCCAATAGTATCCCATGCGTATGAGTTTCTTGGCTAGGGTAGGGCCACTAGAGTGAGCCCCGCATATTCCATCATGTATTTCGCTTAGAGTAGTTTGATATTCCTCTCTATCTAGACACCTAAGGAGAGTACCATCAAGACCTTGGCGATATAGGGTGTTAGCGACAATGGCGTACCGGGATGCCTGCCGGATGAAGGTTCTTTTCTGGTTATGGGAGAGGTCAGGTGGGAGTGTATTCTCTTTTAGATAGGCAAATATTTTACCATAGAGAGGGGAATCGGTTCCTACGATGTAACATATGATATGGGAATCTGGAGTGTCATAAGCAGGACAGGAGACTAGCTCTACTAAGAACTCATATCGTGTTTGATTGCCTGGAATGTCGAGTAGAGATGCGATTGTAGCCATGGCATCTGCAGCTTTATTCTCGATCCTTGGTATCTGTTCAAATGATATCTTGACGAAATACTCCTTGAAGTCATCTACCATGCATTTATAAGGAATCAGTTTCTCATCCTTCGTTTGGTAGTCGTCATTTACTTGGTTGATGACCAGTTGTGAGTCACCATAGACTTGAAGCTCCTTGATGTTCCACTCAATTGCTAGCTTGATACCAATGACCAGAGCCTCATATTCTACTACATTGTTAGTGCAAGGGAATATTAATCTGTATGACTTTGGAATAGTGTTGCCATTAGGTGTGATCAACAAAATACCTGCCCCTAATCCATGCTGAGTGTAGGAGCCATCAAAGTACATTGTCCAGTTTGCTATGTTGACGTGGAAGATAGACTCATCTGGAAATTCAAGGCTCAGAGGGTTGTCATCCATTAAAGGTGCCTCTGCTAGTTGATCTGCAAGCACTTGTCCTTTTATTGCTTTTCTATCCACATATTCTATGTCGAACTCACTAAGAAGCATGACCCATTTTGATAATCTACCTGTTAAGGCAACCTTGTTGAGTAAGTATTTTAGTGGGTCAATCTTTGCTACCAGTTTAACAGAGTGGGATAGCATGTAATGTCTCCATTTTTGCGAGGCAAATACAACAACTAGACATGCTCTTTCTATCGGTGTGTATTGCAACTCATATGCAACGAGTGTTCGACTAATGTAGTAGATAGCCTGTTCTTTTCCATCATAGTTCTGTTGAGCAAGGAGAGCTCCCAGAGCCATTGGTGTAGCTGAGATATATAGCAATAGAGGCTTGCCCTGAATTGGTGGCATTAATACTGGTGGCTTCATTAGGTATTCCTTTAGCTGTTGAAAAGCCTGCTCACATGACTCGTTCCTTTTGAAAGATACATTTTTGTGTAGTAGATGAGAGAATGGGTGGCACTTATCTGCCAATTGGGAAATGAACCGTCTAATAGATTGTAGTTTGCCCTGTAGGGATCTTAATTGAGTCAAATTTTTAGGAGGTGGCATCTCCATTATGGCCTTCACCTTTGCGAGGTCAACTTCAATACCATTTGCCGATACTATGTAGCCCAGTAGTTTTCTTGATGTAACCCCGAACACACACTTTTTTGGATTAAGTTGCACATTGAACTGTTCCAGTTTGTTAAAGATCTTGTCTAGTACTGCTAGATGCCCTTCTCTTGTGAGAGACTTTGCTAGAACGTCATCGACGTAGTCTTCCATTATAGTGTGCATCATATCATGGAAGATCGTTGTCATGGCTCTCTGATATGTTGCCCCAGCATTTTTCAGACCGAATGGCATGACGCACCAATAGTAGGTGCCCCAAGGACATGTAAATGCAGTTTTGTGCTGATCTTCTGGTGCAATCTTTATCTGGTTATATCCCAAGAAACCATTCATAAGTGAAAGCATGGTATGCCCTACTGTGAGATCTACAATCATGTCGATGTTAGGCAAGGGGAAGTCATCCTTCGGACAAGCCTTGTTTAGGTCCCTGAAGTCACTACAGATTCTGACACTGCCATTTGGTTTAGCCACCGGTACAATATTTGAAACCCATTTAGGATAATCTATGGGCTTGATAAACTTGACATTTAGCAGTTTCTTCAGTTCTTCCTTCACCATGAGAGCCACATGCGGATGCATCTTTCTGAGCTTTTGTTTAACAGGTTTAGCTCCTGGAGCTAAAGATAAGTGATGCATGATGAGATTTGGATCCAGCCCTGGCATGTCGGCGTATGTCCATGCAAAGTTGATCTGTTTTCTTTTGAAGAAATCTATAAATGCTAGCTTTTCATGTTCTGTTAGGGCCTTTGCCATGTGGACCATTCTGGGATTATCACCTGTGTTGACATTGATTGCTTCCGCTGGTTCTATCAAGATTGACGATCTTTCTTGATGTGTTAGATTGGGAAGAGGGTCAAGCCTTCCATCCTTCGGTGCCTCAGAGAGGTTTTCACCATTGGATACGTCTTTATTTTTACTTTTTTGATGATCTAACACTGCCGCGGAGTGGTTTTCACCATTAGATCGTTCTTTTATTTTGATGTTCTTATGACTGAAAGGCTTGGCACTCTCTCCAAAATAGCCCTCTTCATTGAGTTCAATAGCATAGCCAGCTCTGTGGTCACCTGCAGGTATGTGATCTCTAAGCTCAAGGTAATCGATGATTGCATCATCATTTTCAAAGGTGTCTAGTTCAGGGGTGGTACCTTCGAGGTCCCAGTCGATAAGTTCAGGGTGCACTAATGGTAAGAGATCAATAGGTTGGTCTGGTTCAATGGTGTTGATGGTTAGGATAGAGTTATTGAAGGAGCAGACAATGTCGGTGATGGTACTCTCTATTAGTGGGTCCATCAAGGGGGGAAACATTTCTTCCTCGCGATTTTCACTATTGTTGTTATGCGGGTCATACTCTAATGGCCTAGCTCTTGGACCTTGTCCCTCGTTGGCATGGGTTGGGTCATACTCATGAACAATGTCAATATCCTTCTTGTCACAAGACATCTCAGAGAGGCTATCCCATTCATACTCGTTAGAATCAGTTTCGCTCCCCAGTTGAATTCGTTGAATTTGTTCAACCAGATTACTAGTAGAGGTTCCCAGTTGTGCACCTTTGTTCTTGTTGGTTCTGATGTTTCTTGGTGCTCCAGTGTAGCCTAGCCCTGTAGTGTCTCGGGTTGTCAAGGTATGAGGTTGGATGGGTTCAGTGATGCCATCCTTTCTTGATCCAAGTGGATCGTGTCCTTCATATCCCATTTTCTGTAGTATTTGGTAGCCTTGCCCATACTGTTCTGTTGGTATAGTGGGATGGTCATGTTGTGTTGAGGAGCTAGCTTCATCTTTGTATAGCCACTATAGGACATCTTTTTCATCACTTTCATCTTCTAGGCTTCCCCATTTCACAAATGGTCCTTTGGTTGGCTTCTCTGCTGTGGGTGTTTTTAAGGTAGGTCTCCCATAGGATCGAGGAGATAGGGGCAATTGTGCCAAGCAGAGAGACTGGGACATCGTGTACTAACCCAAGCCTTTATCTTTGAGTTGGAGTTTAGGTGGAGGTGCCCCTGAAGAAGAAGCAAGTGTAGCTGGGTCAACATGAGATGACGAGGATGCAGAAGCACGGTTGTTAGGGATTATGACTTCTAGTTTGGGCTGAATGGAATTGCAGTATTGATAGGGGCTAGGGTCACCTGGGATGGTGATCTCTTGACCTTCATGTGAGAATTTGATACATTGATGGTATGTGGAAGGCACTGCTCCCAAAGCATGTATCCATGGCAGTCCCAGCAGAATGTTGTATGCTAATTCCATGTCAAGGACTTGACAAGCCACATCTTTTACTACGGGGCCCACTCTGATTGGTAGGGTAACAATCCCTTTAGACGTTCTTTCTTCCTCATCATAGGCTTTTATGGTGATTTTTCTTTTCGGATCTATAGCCTTCTCTGAAAACCCCAATGTAAGGATTAGTTTCAATGTGCAGATATTCAAACCAGCCCCTCCATCGATTAGGACTCTTTTGATCTTGTGCTTGTGTATGAAAGCTTCAATGTGAAGGGAGGCGTTATGGGGTTGGTTGATAGACATATCATCCTTCTCAGTGAATGATAGGGAGTGCGGTGAGGTGATGTGACCGACCATAGTTTGGAATTGCTCTTCAGCTAGGTTCGTGGGAACGGAGGCTTCCGCTAAGGCTTTGTCGAGTGTGGTCCTATGAGAAGGAGACAGACGCAGAAGTTCTAACATGGAGATGTGTGTAGGTGTTTTGTGGAGTTGATACACGATACTGTATTGACTAGATGGAGGAGCGGCAGCTCCTCTAAGGGTAGCTCTGTTACTACGGGTAGTAACATTGTAGTCTGGATCCTTGTTGATAGTGATCACTTTAATGTGTGAGTCACTTTCATAGATATGGTTAACAACATAGTCGTATCCGATATTCGTGTAATTTGCGTTGTTAGAGCCACTGTTATTTCTGTTGGAAGGACATCCTTGCTCGTAGTTAGGAAGAGGATCCTTGAACGCCTGATGATTGTTGTTTGAGGTATGTCCCTTAACAGATATCTTGTTTTGTTCTATTAAGTCTTGGATTATATGCTTGAGTGCAATACAATCATTTGTCTTGTGCCCCCTGTTTCGATGGTATTCACAGAAATCATTATTGTTCCACCAGTAGGGTTTGACTTTTGGCTCATACTCCCGCACTGAGGGAAGTGTTATGAGATTGTTGGCGATCACCTTCTGTAAAGCTGTTTCTAGTGATTCATCCAAAGGCATGAACGTTCTTTTCAGCCGAAAGTTGGTGAACCTAGATTGAGTATTTGTTGGTTTGTTTTGTGTGGAGTTATTTTGGGGTGTTGATAGATTGAAAATTGGTTGCTTAGGTGCCGCATTTTTGGCATCGACTACCCCGTCGTTCACAACATTCTTGTTTTTTGTCTAGAATCTAGGTTTGTCATTGTTGGTGTTGGTATTGGGAGAGTCTTTATAGAGCTTTATTTGACCTTTTGCGAGTAGGGCTTTCTCTATGATGAGGCCCACCTCAATGACCTTGCTAAACGAAGTAGGACATTGGATTTGAACTTGGTAGCTTAGGTCCATTTGTAGGTTGTGGACAAACATTTCTAGCATTTATCTCTCTGGCACTTGGTGAGGGCACTTGCTTGCTAGTTGTCTCCATCTCTGTTAGAAGGTGGTGAAAGATTCTCCCCCTTTCTGTTTGGTATTACAGAGGTCCAATATTGAGATGTCGTGCTCAATATTGTATGAGAAGTGGGTGACAAATTTGTTGACAAGTTCATTGAATGTTTTGATACCAAGTGGCAGTCTAGAGAACCAATCCATGGCTTGTCCTCCCAAACTCTGTGGAAATAGTCGCATAAGGTAAGTGTCATTATGTGCGACCTCTAGGCAAGCTACATTGAACTCCCTGATATGATCTCTTGGATCGCCCCTCCCTCGATATTTATCGAGTTTAGGCATTTCAAATCTTGAGGGGAAGGGAATCATGATTAAGGACCTATCAAAAGGATATGGTGAAATATCCTCTAAGGTGTAATTTTTAGTCGATGTTCCCGTTTCCATGTCTGACAATAGTTGTTGGAGAGTTTCAACTTTTTGGTTCATCAGACTTAAGGCATCCAAAGAGTCAATTGTTGTTTTGCTCTTATTCGTGGGTACTTCACCTTTGTACTCCCTTCAGGGATTCTTTCTTCAATAGTTTCCCTTAGGGCCTCTACATCATAATCTTGGGGAAGTTTTACTCCTAGGCTTGCTAGGTGTAAGAAGAATTTTGTAGGGTCTTGTGCAAGTACTCCATCTATTAGGCGTTGAAATTTTGTGTCATGTTGCATTTTGAGGATCTCTTCCATAGAGGGTTCTTCGTCGCTATCGTGACCGTAAAAAATACTTTTCTCTGCCATTTCTAACTGTCTTTGTTTTTGTAATCTTGTCAAGACCATGCAAGGTAGTAAAGAGATGGGATGAGGTGAGTTTGGAAGATTTTAAGCAAGGTGTTAAGATGAAACAAGGTTTTAGCAAGGTTCCTCTTAGATCTAGATGGTGTCAAAACAAGGTGGGTATACAAAAGCGATAGTCAAAAGCTAGGATGTTAGGAATCTGTTGACTTGACGTTGACTAGCCTTTGCACAATCCACTAGTGGAGTTCCGATAGAGAAGGATAAGTAATCCTTGATACTTGGAGGCTCACTAGGTCTTGTTTGAAATTTGATTTTGATCTAGAAAAATTTGACTATAGCCTTGTTGGAAACTTTGGAAAAAGATTTGGCGAGATTTTGGAAGAACAAGCAGCTATGGTGCAGATAAGAAGGAGAAACGGTTGATTTTGCAAGGTCTTTAACCAGATTTTTAAAACTAGAGCCGGTTTGAACTGGTTTTTGAAAAGTATTGATCAAGTTTGCTCTTTGGAAGGTATAGCTTTTTTTGCTTTCAGGTTTAAATGCGCAACAATAGAAGGTATATGTGCAACAGGTCAATTCAAATGCGCAAAAAGTTGATTTAAATGCGCAAAAAGTCGATTCAGATGCGCAATCTAAGCAGATGTGCAAAAGGTCGATTCAAATGCACAAAAAGTCGGTACAGATGTGCAATTCTGGCTATTTTGCTTGTTTTCTCTGGATTTTAGAAATTTTGGATCATTTTTCTGGATTTTTTGCTATTTTTGGTTTGAAAGATCTGGTGTTTCTGTTGAGGTTGATGTTCAATTATGGCAAAAACATAGCAAACACATAGAAGTTTTCCATGATTTTTATCTTTTGTTATTTTTTTGTATTTTTGGACTATTTTGACTCAAAAATAAGTACAACCTAGGCTAGATGGGACAGTATTCATTGAATCCTCTAGCTGTGCCACTCAAAGCATGTAGCTTCAAGACCTGGTAGCACTGGCTCCCCTCCACGACACTCACTTTTCATGCATACCAGATCCGGGTTTCCTTAGGCTCGTACCCACACCAAACCTTAAGATTGTCCCTGCTACCTCTACTAAGAGTCACTTGAATCAAGGCCGCTTCAAGGGCTCCACCCTTTGCATCAACAAATAGGGGTTTTTGGCTTGCTACACAATTGGTTCTTAGTTAGGGCAACCGTTCGAGTGGTTACACATGCGGCGGCACTACTCTCCGTTATGGAGTCTCCCAGCCTCACAGGGTTGCGCCTATGAGGGTTTATGGGGAGGTTGGTTGTCGGTGTAACACAACAGCACTCATTGCTTGAGGTTTTCACCCCAAGCACAATTTATTTTAAGTGGCTTGGTAGAGCTTGGCTTTACCCTGTTACCACTCAGGGTCGTTCCCACTTGGACAAGCGTGCATCCAAGGGCAGGCCCCCCTAAAGGTTTGACAAATAGAATGACAAGTCTGGCACTTTGATCACCCAGTTAAGGGGAGAGCATAAGCCTATTGTCATTTGCAATCACAGAAAACACTTGTTAATCCAACCTAGTTAAAAGTAGAAAAACTATATGAGTTGAGCTACTTGTGCATTCACACGATTGTTAACTTGGAAGTGTTTAGATCATAGCATTGTTCATTCCCCATTTGTTAACTTTGAAAGTGATTAAGACATGGCATTGTTCTATTTGCCATTTGTAAAGATAGCAGTGATATAACTAGGAAAGCAATCAATAATGCAAAGATAGCAAATGGGTCCAATTTCTTTCTTCCTAGTTTAGAAAACTATGTGAAGTATTTGTATGAGATGCACTTGTTACTTTCACCCCTAGTTAGTCTAAATAGACTAGACAAATCATCTAAATGACCTAATCCAGCCACTACCCCTGCAAAATAGATGTTAGCTCAATATGCAAAGTCCACGAAAACCGTACAACAAAAGTAGAAGACAGATGCGCAACACTACAGCCTGAATGCGCAGAAACAAGGAGTGTATGCGACTTTTAAACAAATGTGCAAAGACAGACAGCAAAAGTGCAATAATCAGAGGCACAGGCACAATAACAGTATATGCGCAGTTTGACAGAACATATGCGCACAACCAGGGTGTAAATGCACAACTCAGATGAATGCACAATTACACAGAGTATATGCGCAAAACTGGGTTCAGGTGCCACAATATAAATCAGATGCGCAACTTTGTAGACTGAATGCGCAACTGAGGAGGTCAAATGCGCAAAACTGACATATGTGCAACTGTGGAGGTCAAATGCGCAAATATGTCATATGCGCAACTGTGGGAGGTAAATGCGCAAAACTGCTGTTGGAGACCTATTTTCACCTGTTCTTCACCTGCACGGACCTGCAACTAAAACTGTTCTTCACCTACATGGACCTGCAACTAAAAACACTCATTTTTTTATTAGTAAAGGGGCATGGGCCCCACGGTGGGCGCCAAAATGTGAGGGGGAGAATGAGGTTAGTTCAAAATAACGAAAACATACAAAACCCAAACACCGATCGGAAGTTGAAAGCAAAGAAGATTAGAATCAACACAAGTAAATATACTTACAATCTCTTTTACCTATCATTTTCCATTGTTTGCCTATCTTTCTTTGATCTTGATTGTGAAGCCCTCAGAAGCTTTCCTTGCTTGCTTGCTTGTTGGAGATGACGAAGGAAGAATGGCTCTTGATATGTGTGGTGTTGAATGTGAGCTTCAACACATGATAATGGAGGACACTTTGAGAATAGAATGAGAGAGAGAGAATGAGAGAAATTTGGGTATAGTTATCTTGCCAAATGAAGTGCCTCTCTAATGGCTTAGAAGAGGGTTTTATTTATAGAGTTTTGGAGATGAGGATGGAGGGTGAGGATCAAAAGATGAGATCAATGGCTCTCATTTTTTGTGAATCTTTAATTCATAATGAATGAATTAAAAATTCTTTATTTGAAAATAGTGGATTATGACAATTGAATTAAATATTCAATTGGTGAAGGCTAGTGGGGAACATTGAATTAAATATTCAATTGGTGAAGGCTAGTGGGGAACATTGAATTAAATATTCAATTTGGTGGAGGATAATGGGGGACATTGAATTAAAAAATTCAATTTGGTGCAGGATAATGGGGGACATTGAATTAAAAATTCAATTTGGTGGAGGATAATTGATTTAAAGATTTATTTTGGAAAATAGAGAATATTAGCTAATTAAATATTAAGAATATTTAATTATATGTGCAACATGGTGAGGTGGAAGAGATGAGGTGGATTGATGAGGTGGATTTTGGACTTTAGACATTAAAAGAATTGAGGGAATTTAATTAAATAAAATGACTTTATTTAATTATGGGATAATGAAACAATCAAATAAATTTTGAATATTTATTTAATTGACAGAAAAATAAGAATTAAGATAAATATTAAAATATTTACTTAATTCGACCCGAGCCAATTTTAGGTGTATACAATTCCATTCAATAAGAGTGTTCAAAAACAAGCAAGAAGGTTATATTTCTAGAAAATGTAACAAGGGGAGGAAGATGAAAACTTACCCTCTAAAAGACCTATAACTCCTAAAGCATGCTCAACAACACCTCATTCTACCTAAATATTCAAGTGAAAGCCTTATAAAATAGGGTGACACCTCACACTCCAAATAAAAGAAGCAAACACTACCAAAGTATACCACTACCTAAGTAAGATTAACCTAATCTAAAATAAATACATGTAATAAATGCATAAATATATAAAGACGCCAACACCCTCAAAGACACAATTTAGGTGGGTAAAGTTATGTCTCAATAGGATATAACCATGTTAGGCACCCATGTGTAAAAGAATCCCCCTAAAGAAAGAGAAAAACAACCCCCCAAAGAAGAAAGATCAAATTCACCCAAATAAGCAGAGAAAAGAGAGGAATAGGTAGCCCCTAAAGGAATGCCCTCTTAAACCCCCAACAAAGCTCACAAATGAAGATGCTTTATTTTTATAAAAGTTTTGGTAAGAATTCCTACAACTTTCTTTGAAATAGGACACTTGACTAAATATCTATGACCTACACTTAAATAAGCTCCCTAGTATAGTGCATGTGGATCTTGATATATAAATTTTTATGCTAATGGTAGGCTAGGTTCCTCAAGATCTATATAGCGCTAGATGGTTGTCATAGTAAATGACTAAATGTTGATGAAAAGGAATGTTAAACTCGGTAAGAATATGCTTGAGTTAGGTAGCCTCTATTATAGCATTGCAATCCGTAGTTTTCACTCTATGTGGATAATGGAGCAAGAGTATGTTGCTTCTTGCTTGACCAACATATGGGGATAAAACTAAGTGGAATTTATTATTAGATGTGGACTTGCAATCATCAAAACCACTTGCCCAATTTGAATCTATGTACCCAACCAAGTATGTATCTTTGCATGTTGAATAGTGAATCCAATAAATCTCATGTCGTTCTCTTATAAAGTGAGAAACCATACCAATGACATATGAAATGTTAGGATGAGAGTGAGTCAAATAGATGAACCTTCCAAAGAGCTAATATACAAAGTGACATCAACTAGTGGAGTAGAACACCAAAACTCAAGCTTCAGTCTAGAAAGAAGGGGAGTCAAAGGTGTCTTACAAGATCAATCATATGAAACTATGAGAGTAATCAAGAACATACTAGAATTTTGTAATACTTATAATAGAATTGGACTAGGTGACCTCAATGCTAAGAAAGTAATACTAAAAACCTGTTAGTCATGGAAAATATACTAAGTAGAGAGATGACTTTACTAAGCCACTAATGGATGAATATCTCCCACTAATGATGAGATCTTCAAAATACATAGTCAATATTAGAAGGGTATTGTCTTACCATGTAAAATATATAATTTTGGATCAATACAAGAGGGTCCAAAGTGGCCAATTTTTCTGGAAATTAGCAATAATCAAACTTTGATGAGTAATTCGAGATGCCTATGCTAAAAATTTGAAGACATGATAAGAACAAAAATATTAGTGCTTGAGGTCATGTTTCTAAATTGTTATTTTTCTTAAATGGTGGAGATTAAGAGGGTCAACATTAAGAGCACACAAAGTGGTCCTATATTTGTCACAAAATATAACATAGTGTCAAATGTGCTCCCTCCTATTTTTTGAGTTTTGTTAAATATTTCATAAATCCCTTTATTATAAAGTTACCTAATATCTTGTAGTAGTTTAAAATATTTTTTTCCTCTTTTAATGAATATATTTTTTTACTAATTTTCTAAATGGACACATCTGAAAATGAAAAACTAAGCATGCTCCCCCCTAATTTTGAGAAAAATAATTAAAAAAATTATTTTATTTTTTCAATGTGTATTAAATAAAGTGTAGGATGTGAAAATGATGCTTTTTTAAAGTTTGGATGAGTGGATAAAAAATTATTTAGAAAAGGCAATGTGTTTTTACAATAAATAAAGACACTTCTAAAAGTAATTAATGATCAAAACCTTAATATATTTAGGCTTTAAAAAAAAATACATGGTTAATAATCTAAGATGGAGCTTGACATTATAGTGGTGCTTTTTTGGAATCTTGTTGTAAAATACGTAAACTTGATGGAGAGCATGCTTGACATTTTTATGTCTTTCATAAAATAAATTTGGGCACCCAAATTTCATGTCCAACCCTTAGGATTGGTAAATTCAAACTTATTCCAATCCTAAGGGTGGATTTGTATTGGTTAAAACTAGAATGCATACACACAAAATAACATGGTCACATTACCAAAAATGTGCCCAACTCTTAACATGTGTGCATTATGTTATCTAAACTGTAAGTGCATTTTGGAGAAATATGAATGTTTGGCCACTTCTTGGCCCCCAATATTTTTTGCAAATACTAAAAAATGAAAATAAAAGACCTATTCTCAAGGCCTAAAAACTAGTGTAAATTGCAACAACTAGTCACCAAATTGGGGTCTTGCAAGATAATATTTTAACCTAATGCTTGGTGTCTTTCAACACTCATGTTTTCGAATTTATTATAGACTTATATCACCTTTATAACCCACCAAACTATTCACTTTCAAACTATTTGTTAATTTGGAAACAATTCATTAATAACTATGTGGAGGAAAGAATGGATCAAAATAAAACAATCTACAGGAAAGTGTTGTTGCTCATTTCAATAGATAGATAAGTTTACATTTCATCTCATAGGGAATTTTTGGTAGAATTTTACATTATAAACTGATACACAAGATATTATACTATTCACTCTCAAACTATTTGAAAATTTGGAAACAATTCATTAATAACTATGTGGAGGAAAGAATGGATCAAAATAAAACAATCTAGAGGAAAGTGTTGCTGCTCATTTCAATAGATAGATAAGTTTACATTTGATCTTGTAGGGAATTTTTGGTAGAATTTTACATTATAAAACTGATACACAAGATATTACAACCTTCTCCAATGATTCAAGATTGCAAATAAACATAATAGAACTACCACTCAACAATAAAATTATAATACTAAACACTAGTGTTGAAAATTTTGGCATAGTATTCACCCAATAGTTTCTCTAACTTTCATATGGAACCTCCAAATCTCTATCTCCATATTTGACCTATACAAAAAATTGAATAATATAAGCTTTCTCCTCTCCAACTCTTCTCCTTTTATTATCTTCTTTAAAATATTGCACTTAATCTAGACTACTCTAGTCAAGAGGTTAACATGTAACTACCAATTGATTCCATCTCCTTATGTGGCACTATTCTTTAAAGGTGTTGAATAATTCAATTAGAGGAATCAACTTATAACTCCTAGATATGGCACCAATCAGCAACGATTAATTTCAATTGAAGAAAGCAAGTGTAACATTTGCCTGGTCAACATGAAGAAGATCAAACATGAAAGATTCTTCTTAGAATGTATCTCCTTCACACATGAATTTTCCTAAATAAATGAGGAATGCATGCATATAGATTTTATACAGGTAATTTAACTAGTCAGCAAGGAAGTGGTCCATCGCCTCAAGACCTCCCATGGAAATTAAGACTCTTCAACTTACATTTGAATTCCAATAAGATGCTCGCCAAGGTAGATGCTCCAATTTGATAGGGAGAGAAATTAAAATTAAAATTTGAAGATGGAAATGATCTTCACACCTATTGGTAACCAAATTTTTATTTCCCAAGCATGCATTAATGTTGCCCTAAATCCTTTTAAATTTCATCAAAGTGCCTTTTAAACATCGCCCATGTTTTTTTTTCCTTCGGAGATGTGAAAACTCCTAAAAATGACTAAGTCATTGTAAGGGTAAAGAAAGGAAGATAAAGGAAGAGAAAGGAGGTGAAGTTTAGCCCATTCCTGGCTAGGGGGAAATCCTTGATAGACAAGAACAAGGCTAGGAAGGACGCTGAAACAAAAAATTAGAGTGTTGAAGAAGCTCGAAAGGGAGTTTTTCACATTCTAGCCTACAGAAATGTGCAAGTCTCTTCCCAAACTCCATGAATGCTCAAGCGACTAGGTCTTGTGTAGATTGAATTAAATGTGGGGTGAAGTAGGTGAAGAAGTAGGTGGTTTCAAAAATGCTATAGTGGTATGCCTTAATTATTCTCCCACCTAGGCCACTACAACAGTGATTGAGTGCTATAAAAAAAAGGGAATGAAGGCATTAAAGGGGGTTGTTCTTTTGAACCATCTGCAGGTTCGCAAGTCCCTCAAGATGAATCTAGGGCTTCAAATCATGTTTGTCGAAGTTGCAAACATGGGAAATATTTTGATACAGTGTAGGAAAGTTATTGCTTCATTTGATGTTATGTCTCCATGAGAAAATATAATGGTTCAAAGGGGTAAGTGCACAAAGATGGGGGACCAAAAGGGGGTCTAAGTGGCCACTTTTTTTCTGAAATTAGGAAAGACTGATGTTGGATGAGAAATTGAAGATAGTTACACTCAAAATTTGAAGACAACAAAAAATAGTGCTCTGAATCTAGTTTCTAAACTACTAATTTTTTTAAATGGTTGAGATTAAGGGGTTCAAAAAGGGGGGCCACACAAATTGGTCCAATTTTTTTCAAAAAAACATAACATAGCATCTAGTGTGGCCCCCCTAAAATGTTAACTTTTTTTTAGTATTTCAAAAATTGCTTTAGTGAGAAATTATCTAACACCATGTAGTTTATCCCTAATTTTTCTGATAATTTTTTCATGAATAATTGATTTTTACTAAATTTCAAAGTGGACACATCCTGAAAAACATAAAATTGAGTGTGCTCCCCCTAAAATGTTTGAAAACTAATCTAAAATCCAAAAATTTTTTAATACGTGTAGAATGGAGTCTAGTTTCTAAAAATGTAATTTATTTGAAATTTTGATGAACAGTTAAAAAAAGTCACAAATACCACACACTGGTTTTTGACAAAAAATGGACACACTAACAAAAGAAATTAAAGATGAAAACCTTAACATACTCAAAATGTGAAAAAAAATATATGGTTAGAAAGCTAAGAGAGCTTGACATTATCATGGTATTTTTTTGACTTGTCATTGAAACAAGTGCAAACCTGATGGGGAGCACGCTCAAGATTATGTAATTTTTTTACAATCTACAAAAACATGTCTTTGTACATCCAAAACTCAGTCCAAGCCTTTGGGTTGGAAGCCCAAGGCAAATCCAAGCCAAAGGCTTAGAAATTATCAAAGCAAACAATAACACAATCATGTTATAATGCACTTGCATTATTGTGAAATAAAATCCTCTCTCTCTCTCTCTCTCTCTCTCTCTCTCTCTCTCTCTCTCTCTCTCTCTCTCTCTCTCTCTCTCTCTCTCTCTCTCTCTCTCTCTCTCTCTCTCTCTCTCTCTCTCTACCCCCTCTCTCTCTTTGGTTAAGTGTATAGGGTTGAGGGTCTAGCATATAGGCATTAAGGGATGGGGTTGAGGGATAGGGTTTAGGGTTGATGGTATTGGTTATAGGGTATTTAGTAATTTAGACAACACTTTAAACTTTTTTGCATGATAAAATGGACTCGCATTATAATGCACTTGCACATTTTGAGAAACCAAAAAATGAACAAAAAGCGTGTGAAATCTATGAATCAGACCCACGTGCTATGTTATTCTCTATTTTTCATGCATTATCAAACAAAAAAATGCTTTTCATGGTGTTGACATTTAGACAATCATTGTTTACTTAATCCACCACCTTTTTTTTGGTTTTTCAATGTAGAAGAAGTAAATTGGATATTTTTAGACAGAATTTGATTATTTAA
The DNA here is from genome assembly GCA_027924645.1 of Cunninghamia lanceolata. Lineage (NCBI taxonomy): Eukaryota > Viridiplantae > Streptophyta > Pinopsida > Cupressales > Cupressaceae > Cunninghamia > Cunninghamia lanceolata. The sequence continues at coordinate 14,539,861 of BSBN01000641.1, forward strand.
ACTAATATTTTCATGTTTCATATTGTTTGAATGCTAATTTTCATGTATTTAGATTGAATTTGATGATATAGATTTGCTTTTTTCATAAATTTGATTGATCCTATTAGAGCTATATAGAATTCAACATTGAATACGAAGGAACTTGCCAAAAAGCTCAATTTTTTGAGGATTGGGCAACTCGAGTCTTGAAATCTAAGGTATGTTCTTTATGTATTCATTTAATTCACTTTATGATTATGTTAGCATTAACTCTCATGTTATAGGAAAGTCATGAGGGAAGTGAGAGGATTATCATTTTGATAAGTTAAATTATCATGACAAAGTAAAAATTTATATTTATTTGAGATAACAATCTATGACAACAAGCCATATCACCAGGGGAAGGAAATCATCAAGATAGTATTAGTATATATTTATGAAGGGAGTTTTATCAACATTCAAGGATAATCCTAAACTAGAGCAAGGTCATGGAAACACTTTCACTATGGAGTAGATGTGCAATCATGTTGCTATTATCTTGATTCAAACACTAACCTAAACAATTAGAATGATACTAAGGGAAATCATGTTAATCAAAGAATTATCATCATGCTAAAATCAAGCTAAGGATTGTCACTTGAGCATACTCACTTGCAAGAACTATCATATCAGCCTAAAGACTATTATACCGTAATAGCTATCATGCAACCCTAGGAATAGCTATGACCTCTCATCCATGGGTAAGATAGAAACCAATACACAAGGTGACAATCAAGACTAAATGATAAGTCAATTAATCTCAAATCCATTTAAAAAGGTATCCATGATACTATATAAACATAGAGGTAGTCTTGAAAGGATATTCATATGGTAGGGAAGATTGTCATGGACACTTAGATCAACTAAAAGATAACCATACATGTCATTGGCATAGTTATTAGGACAATTATAATCACAATGATGTTGTCTTGAATAGATAGTGACTTGTCAAGGAGTTATTAGATAGTTAAGGAAGATAGAGTATTGATGTTGGTGGGTGCATAGCCTTTTCATGAAATGAAAGAGTCATGCATCATGAAGTAGCAGTCAAGATCAAGAGGACACCAAATTTGGTGAAGTTGCAAAAAGAAACTAAATTTGACACTTGATCATAATTTCACAACCAGTTTGACTAGGAATGGGAGAAGGATTAGAGAAGGGATTTGTCCTAAATAGGAATGAATATGTTGCATCTTTAATCTAACTTGTCATGTTTTCAGATCTTTCATTGATCTTGATTAAAACCTTTGTGTTTCATTTTTCACTTATCTCAATTTTTTGCTAACTAGTAGGAGGTTGCTCTTCATACACTATGTTAAGAAAATGTGAAATTAACCTAGAGATTGTGCCTACCACCATTTGTAAATGTTGACCATATCCTAAGAGACTGTTATTCCAACGATGGAGAACTCTTGTAGCCAAAATGAAATGAGTTTGACTTGAGATCATAGGACTAAATCTAAGCCTTAGGATCAAATTAATCTTGGCCATTGATGTAATGTTAAAAACTTAGTATGGAAAAGTTGATTTCTATATAGAGAGAGCTAAAAGACATTGTAAGTGTTGGAAAAGTTCCTTTGTATTGCCATGATATGTTCTTAAATATCATCTAAACGATGAATGTTAGTTACTCCATGAAGTTCAAGAATGGTATAATATGTCATCTTGACTTGTAATTCAAATGTTATCCTAGCTTAATCTTGATTTGTAAAAGATTGCTAGTATATGACATGTGTGTGATCTCTATGTTTCGAGTTGGACCACCCTAGGAAACTATAAATTTTTCAGATTTATAATCATTTATTCACTTTAATTATATGATTATTTCAAGATTTGTGTATGAGATTACTTTACTCTATTGTACCAAGATGGACTAGTATATCTATGTCTTATTCATGATGCATATAGAAATCATCATTGTGCTGAGGAAACAAGCAAAGACTCTAACACCAAAAGAGCGTGAAGCTAAGAATACAAAGAAAAGAGAAGGAATGAGGCAACTTCATGAAAGTAGGAAATTATCAACGATAGAAGAAGACATACAACCATTGCCAATTCAAGAGGAACATGAATCATCTAATCAAGCTAAGAGAGAGATGGAATTGGCGGCACAAAGGCACTGAATGCAAAACCTTTGTTCAACGAGGAAATTGAATCTCGATGTTGGAGGCACTCCATATTTCACATGTGAAGTTGAAGGTACATCATCATTCTCTTATTAAGTTTGAGGCACTTCGTCTTTGATAGGTCAAGTTGAAGGCACATCATCATTCTCTTCTCAAGTCATAGGCACGCCATCATTCACATGTCAAAGGTACACCATCTTCTCCATTTCAACTTCAAGTCTTTTCATCTTTTCCATCTCCAATTGAAGGTACGCCATCTATACTATCTCAAGTAAATATTGAAGAAATTCTTAATACTAAGTCAGTTTTACCATTGAAAACACCTCTTAGAGTTTTGCATAGAAAGCCTAAGTTTCTAATTGATATCAATGAGAATGTTTTGAAGCCCATGCAAGATAAGATTCCCAAGCGTACTTGCCAAAGATATGCCAATAAGATATGGAAATTACTTTTTGAGAACTTAAATGAAATTGGAAGATGTCAACTATTTGTTGAATTGATGAGAAATCTAAAATTTAGGCCCATTATTAAGATTCTTGGCTTAAGAACATTGGATGCTTCAAGTGAAAAATCAATTGTAAAGAATCTAATGAGTGCATATGAGAGTGTGGGTTCCACCTCATGCAGCAAGGATAGTAATGTCACACGACGTATCATTACATTAACAATAGTAAGCCATCAAACAAAAAAAGCTCGCCTCATTAGAAAGACAAGTGAAGCATTAAAAATAAGTAGAAAAACTCCAATGAGATCCATTGGAAGGTGTGGAAGAGTTGAGGACCCAAATAGAAATGAATTGTGGGCATTCTCTTGGATACTCCCATGGAAAGATAAAGTTGTTGAATCCTTGAGATCCCTCATTGAAGAATTTTGGAAAAATAACACAAGGAGATCTCCTAATGCAAGAGATGTTGTAAGAAGGAGAATTGGTTGTCGAAACCATGAGCCACACCTAAAGCATTTTTTGGATGTGACTCAAACACAATTTTTCAAGAAATTTCAAGAGATGTATCCTCAAATAAAAATTAGTTAAAGGTATTTTGAAATGGTAAAGCCTTTTTATGTCAAAATAAATCACACACGCACAACTTGTTGTTGTAGAGTACATATTGTAAACTTTGTTAGTAGCCTTTAGCTCAAAATGACTGGAGCACTTGGCGCATGAAAAGAGACCTCCCCTAGTGTTTACCTACCCACCCCAGTGTGTTGGCATAGTCCATTGGCCCCATGACGAGCAAAATGAAAAATATGGCTCCTGGCAAGGTTGTGTTGAATGCCACTGAAGCTTTTTGCAAGAATGTGTTTAATTTTGACACAGTCAAACAGATTGGAGTTGAAGAAAATTGAGAGGTTATTGTGGACAGACCCCACATGCATCTATAGGTCTGAATGAAACATTCCCAAGTGCCATGAATTCTGAAAACTGCTTCTCAAAGTTTGGTAGTTTTTTACTCTCAAGTGACTTTATTGGTAGCCTACAACCCAAAACATCTGGGGCACTTGGCACATGAAAAAAGACCTCCCCTAGAATTTACCGCCCACCTTGACATGTTGGCATAGTTCGTTGGGCCCCATGATGAGCAGAATGAACAATATGGTTCCTAGCTGAAAGGAAGCTAGGCGTGCGGAAACTGCTTCCTACACTAATCTAATGAGGAGAGATGAGTGCAAATTCTTTTTAACCTTTACAATTACAGAATGTTTAACAAAACAATGGAGATATTGCAGCAATACACAACACAAGAATATAAGACAGAAGAAGAGAGAGACAAGATATACGTGGGGAAAACCCTTACGGGTAAAAAACCCCACACTCCAAAACACAGCTCAAATGTATTATCTAAACAATGAGGTTTACAATATAGTTACAGAGACAATGCTCTTGTAGGAGTCTTCAACACTCATATCTGGAGACAATCTGGCAGCATAACAGTACCTATCAATCACATAATACATCTCCTCTCAAAAGCACCTATTTATATAGAAGATACAAGGCAAAAATGAGTCTATCTTGAGATGGACATCCAACATGGCCTCATGCCCCAAAATCCATGCCTAGGGACACTTGTCCAACACTGTAGAATGTTCATGACACTTGTCATATCACCCCATCCCAAAGAGGTCACCTATTCCCAAGTTGTGCAATGACAGATACTCTTACGACTCTTACGACTATCATAGTTGTCATATCTTACAACTGTAAGAGAATCTATCATAGCTGTCATATCTTACAACTGTAAGAGAATCTATCATACACATGCTAAAAATAGCATATTCTCTTACAACTTGTCATAACCCTCCTTGGGGGGCCCAAAGATGCCTTCTTCCAAGATGCCTTATGACACATGTCTTCACCTGTCATAGAATCTTCCATTTACGACTCTTACGCATCATAGATTTGTTATAAGAATTTGTCATAACCGTTTCGGTCAATATTCCCTTACACACTATCCAAGATTCCAACACATGGAAAAATATTCCTACCACTAAGTGGAATGCCTATCTCCTCATGTAAGGAAAAATTTACATGTGGTCACCTTCCACGTAGGATAACACATCACTGTGCCAACTCCCATAAGATGACAATAAGGATTTGCATCCTAATTACAATAATAGGCAATAAATAAATAAATACAATGAAATAATACAAGGAATTACCAAGGTTGAGACACCTTAATTCCCAACATTCTCCCACTTGTCAAACACCTTGTAAGAGCCAATGGAAATAATAGGATTTAACTGCTATAGGCTAAGATGCCCATAGACTTCAAACACCATCTGAACTTCTTTGTGCCCACTGGTTTTGTCAATGCATCCACAACATTCTTCAAAGTGTCTACCTTCTCCAAATTCACCTTCCCATCCTCTACCATGTCTCATACGAAGTGAAACTATACATCAATATGCTTTGTTTTGGCATGGGAAGTTAGATTCTTTGCTAGGCAAATCACACTTTGACTGTCACAACAAATCGTAATCTATCCTGCATTAACATCAATATATGAACACAATCTCTTAAGCCAAATGGATTTCTTACAAGCATGAGTTGCTGCCATATACTCAGCTTATGTCATGGACAAAGCAACCACAGGTTATTGCTTACTCATCCAACTAATTGCACCACTGAAGGGTGCTGCCACAATAATGTGTTACACTTTCTGGAACATCCTGATTTTTGTTGAAATCACATATTTTTAAAAAATGTAATGACTTAAGCCTTGAAAGGTTCCATTTAAAGGATTTTAATTAAATAGGGTTTGATCAAACCCCCTTAGATTCAAACCCCCTTGAATAGAACCCCGCTAGTTTTAAATCATACCTATAACGGAGTCTCCTCTACACCTATCAAAATGCTAATAAAAAACCACTTTTGATTTACCTTTTGGGGGATCAAATGAATTCATTTAAAATTTATGTTTTGTAAGTATGTATTCCTTATTATAAGCTTCCCAAAAAGTATAATTTTAAATATTTTTAATTTGATTATTACATTTATTTTGTATTTCTTGTGAATGTAGGTTTTTCACCACACATCAAATTCTATATTCTACACACATGGAAAATTAGTAAATTAGTGAAAAAAAATCTAAAAAATATCTATGCCCTAGGTATTGATGTCCTTATTTCAACAAAAAAAAAGAAAAATTGAATTTTGATACACACAGAAAAAGTTATGTTTTACGGAATATGCCTATGTCTAAATTATAATTGGTTTGACTTCAAAACTTAATTAAAAAAAATATTCAACAAAATATTATGAAACCAAATGCATGCCCTATATATCAGTGTTACCAATTTAAATTCAAAAGAATCAGAATTTATTCCTTTGTAGAAAAAAAGTTATGTGCTACAGAATACACATCACTTTAAAAAAATGTTGTTTACTATTAAAAACTAGTTAGCAAAAGGAGACACAAAAAATTTACAATTTAACTCCAAAAAAAATTTAAAAATATATATTTAGAATCTACAAACAAAATCTCACAAATCACTAGTTCGCATCATCTTCAAATTCATAATGCTTTAGCGGCTATAGGTCTCAGAAAGTGAAGATTTAGTTTGAAATGTTGATTTCAATGTCAAGTTTGGCCAAAAAGTGTAACCCATTATTGTGGGATGGCCCAAACATAGTGAACACATAAGCATTGGTGGATCTCCTACTGTCAATGTCACCCACCCAATCAGAATCCACGAATACAAATAGAATGCGAAGGTCCTGTAACATTACCATGATAACATATGCAATACTCGGAAGTACCCCTCAAATATCTAAACACTCTCTTAACTGCATCCCAATGTACCTGTCCAAAATTAGCCACAAATCGACTAAGGACTCCCACTTCTTGGGCAATGTCTGGTCTTGTGCAGACCTTTGCATACATCAAACTACCAATAGCACTAGCATAAGGTACTCTACTCATGTCCTCCACCTCACTAGGAGATTTTGGACAATCATTAACAAACAACTTTATCCCCAAAGAAATAGGAACACACAATGGTCTACAATTTGCCATGCTAAACCTATCCAACATGATCTTCACATACTTACTCTGGCTTAACCAAAGTTTTCTATTAGCTCTATCTCTTCTGATTTCCATTCCCAGAATGTACCTCGCTGCCCCTAGAATTTTTATCTCAAACTATGCTGACAACTAAGACTTCAAATCAGAAATCATATTCTTACCATTCCTAATTAATAGCATATCATCAACATACAATGCAATAATGAGAATGCGATCATTGTCAAATTTATAATACACAATGATCTGATTTCGATCTCAGAAATCTAACTAACAACACAAAGGCATCAAACTTCAAGTACCACATCCTAGGAGACTACTTCAAACCATACAAAGACTTTTTCAACTTGCAAACCAAATTTTCTTTACCTTTCTCTATGTAATGCTCTAGCTGTAACATGTAAATCTCTTCATCCAAATCACCATGAAGGAAAGTTGTCTTCACATCCATCTATTCCACCTCTAAGTCATAAGTTGTTGCAAGAGATAACAGGAACTGAATAGATGTCAACTTTGCAACGGGAGAGAAAATTTCACCATAATCAATTCCCTCCACTTGTGAGTACCCCTTCGCAACCAGTCTAGTCTTGTACTTTTCAACACTGCCATCTGCACTGAATTTCTTCTTGAACACCCATTTGCATCCAACAAGTTTCTGTCCTTCAAGCAAAGGCACCAAGTCCCATGTTTTATTCTTCTCCAAAGAAGCCATCTCATCTTGCATGGCCTCCTTCCAAGAACCTGCATCTTTCATGCCCATAGCCTCTATCACAGTTCTAGGCTCATCAGTGTTAGTAAGCAAGGAAAAAACACAACTAGAATCAAGCAATGAATAACCAAACCTATCAAATTGCTTCTTGTTCTTGTAGATCTCCTCAAAGGCTGAGGTTGAGATTCCACTTCTTCTTCTGAACTTTCAGAGCTGCTAGAGCTCTCCTCATCATCAAGTCTCACAGGGTCTATCGATTCAGTCTTCTCAAGGGTAGAAGGAAACTGAACCACATCTTCTTTCTTTTATGTTTCTTCTGGCTATAGAACAATGGAAGAAGGTGTTAGCTCTTTGAAAATAACACTTCTGCTATATAACACTTTTTTAGCCACAAGATTCCAAAGCTTGTATCCTTTCACACCGACACCATAGCCAATGAAAATACATTTAATAGCCTTGTTCTCTAATTTAGACCGTTTCTCCCTAGACACATGTGCATATGTCTCACAACCAAAAACATGAAGATGTCTAACTGAAGGCTTCTTACCAGACCACACCTCCATAGGTGTCTTACCAACAAGAGCTGACGTAGGAGATCTATTTACTAGGTAGCAAGAAGTGGCTACAGCTTCAACCCAACACTTTTGTTCGAGGCTTACTCCACTAAGCATACTCCTAGCCCTCTCCATTAGTGTCCTATTCATCCTCTCTGCAACTCCATTTTGTTGTGGGGTGTATGGAGTTGTCTTATGTCTTTCAATCCCTTGCTCTTTATAGAACTTATCAAACTCTGTCAAACAAAACTCACCACCGTTATCAGTTCTCAAACACTTAATCTTTTTACTAGTCTGATTCTCAACAAAAGCTTTAAACTCTTTAAACCGACTAAAGATTTTAGTCTTGCTTCTAAGAAAATACATCCATGTCCTTCTACTATAATCATCTATAAAAAATCAAAATATACGGATTTAGAAATCAAAGGAATACTAATAGGACCAAACACATCAGAATGAATAAGGTCCAACACACCAGAAGACTTGTGAGAACTAGAGTAAAACTTAACACGGTTTTTCTTTCCATATATACAATGTTCACAAAAGTCGAACTCGAGATTACAATCATTTAACCCCTCAATAAGGTTTTTATTTTTTAGGGTTCTAAGACCCTTCTCACCAATGTGGCCAAATATCATATGCCATAACATTGTCTTTTCAGCAAGAAGCTTAACTTCCAAAGCATGAGCACCCTTGGGTACACAAGATTCACTACCATAAGAATTTGTTACAATAGATTTCTTCACTGCTTATTCAGATGGTGGGGATGAAGTGATTGTAGCTCTTTTCTTTGAGTCAGAAGAACTATTGCACTGTGAAGTGCATGCCTCCAGCTGAAATAGAGTACCTCTCCAAGTACCCTTCGCAAGCACCATAGATCCTCTAGTCATCTTACATCCATCCTTCGAAAAGATAACTTGCACACCTACATCATTCAACATACTTACAGAAAGTAGGTTCCATGCCAAGCCTTGGATGTGCATAACCCCAGTGATCCCCTTCACTTGTCCATCAGGGAATCAGATTGAGACTCTTCCACAACCAACAATCTTCAAATGAGAACCGTCACCCAGGTACACTCTTCCACCATAGAACTCTTCATACTTCATGAACCAGCTTCGATGCGAGGTCATGTGGAATGATGCACTAGAATCTATCAACCACACATCATCAGATGCATGGGTGGCTAGGGCTGTGATGAAGGCATCACCATCATCTTCTGACTTGTCAGAATCTGAATCTGGGGCATTCTTCTTCTTCTTTTTCTTTTCCTCTTTGCATTCCCTTTGGAAATGCCTAGTTTTCCCACAATTCCAATAGAGAGCCTTAGACTTTCCAAGAGATTTGGATCTCCCACGGGATTTGGATCTACCCTTTTCAGCTTTCTTGTCCTTCTTTTTCCCTTTCTCCTTGGGTCTTCCACGAACCACAAGATCCTCTTTGGCTGCCTCAGAAGACTTTCTCTGCATCTCTTCAGATACCACTTCATCCATTTTGAATGTGGATGTGGTGCTCCCAATAGCCATAACAAGATGATCCCACAAGTTTGGTAAAGAACAAAGCAAGGTTATACAACGATCCTCCTCCTCCATCTTCACACCAACAGATGTCAATTGTGCAACTAACATGTTGAAAGCATTCAAGTGATCTGCAATAGATCCTCCATCCTCAGAGAACACAACTTTTTTCTTAGAAAAAGCTTGTTCACCAGGGATTTGGCCTAATAAACATCTCTCAGCTTCTTCCAAAGGTCTTTCGTGGTCTTCTCCTCATGGACATTTAACAAGATAGAATCAGCTAGATTGAGTCTTCTGAGATCCTTAGCCTTCTGATCTTTGAGATCCCAATCAGCTTGTGCCATTGCGGTTGGTTTTACACCGGATACAGTTTCCCATAGGTCTCAATCAACAAGCATGTCTTCCATCTTAAGTTTCTATAACTCAAAATTAGTGCCATTGAATTTCTCCACCTCTAATCTTCTGGATGTGCCTGCCATCTCCTTTCTATAAAAAGATTACAGAATACTCTGCACAAAGCTCTCACTCAACCTAAGATTAGCTCAAAAAACTCCTACCCAACAACTAGGACCAAAGGTGATCAAGCTCTGATACCAACTGAAAGGAAGCTAGGTGTGTGGAAATTGCTTCCTACACTAATCTAATAAGGAGAGATGAGTGCAAATTCTTTTTAACCTTTACAATTATAGAATGTTTAACACAACAATGGAGATATTGCAGCAATACACAACACAAGAATGTAAAACAAAAAAAGAGAGACAAGATATACGTGGGAAAAACCCTTACAGGTAAAAAACCCCACTCCAAAACACAGCTCAAATGTATTATCTAAACAATAAGGTTTACAATACAGTTACAAAGCCAATGCTCTTGCAGGAGCCTTCAACACTCGTATCTGGAGACAATTTGGCAGCATAATAGTACCTGTCAATCACATAATACATCTCCTCTCAAAAGCACCTATTTATATAGAAGATACAAGGCAAAAATGAGCCTATCTTGAGATGGGCATCCAACATGGCCTCTTGCCCCAAAATCCACCCCTGGGGACACTTGTCCAACACTATAGAATGTTCATGACACATGTCATATCACCCCATCCCAAGAGGTCGCCTATTCCCAAGTTGGGCAATGACATATACTCTTACGACTCTTACGACTGTCATAGAATCCGTCATAGCTATCATATCTTATAGCTGTAAGAGAATCTATCATACACAGGCTAAAAATAGCATATTCTCTTACAACTTGTTATAACCCTCCTTGGGGCACCCAAAGATGCCTTCTTCCAAGATGCCTTGTGACACATGTCTTCACCTGTTATAGAATCTTCCATTTACGACTCTTACGCACCATAGATTTGTCATAGGAATCTATCATAACCATTTCGGTCAATATTCGCTAACACACTATCCAAGATGCTGACACATGGAAAAATATTCCTACCACTAAGTGGAACGCCTATCTCCTCATGTGAGTACAAATTTACATGTGGTCAGCTTCTACGTAGGATGACACATCACCGTGCCAACTCCCACAAGATGACAATAAGGATTTGCATCCTAATTACAATAATAGGCAATAAATAAATAAATACAATGAAATAATACAAGGAATTACCAAGGTTGAGACACCTTAAATCCCAACACTAGCAAGGTTGTGTTGGATACCACTGAAGCATTTTGCAAGAATGCATTTAATTTCAACACGGTCAAATGGATTGGAGTTGAAAAAAACTGAGAGAGGTTGTTGTGGATGTACCCCACATGCACCTTTAGGTCTAAATGAAACATTCCTAGGAGCCATGAATTTTGAGAATTGCTCCGTCAAAGTTTGGTAGTTTTTTCTCTTAGGGAACTCAAGTGACTTTGCCAGTAGCCTGCAGCCCAGAACGTCTGGGGCACTTGATGCACAAAATGAGACCTCCCCTAGTGTTTACCCACCCAACCCAATGTTTTGGCATAGTATGTTGGGCCCCACAAGGTGTGGATTCCAAAATTTCACTCCTACCACCTTTCCACTGCATGAAACTGAAGCATTTTGGAATAATGTGTTCCTTGCCACCACATGTAAACAAAATTGATTTAAAAAAACTAAGGTAGGTATTTGTAGGCGGGCCTGACATCCACCTATACATGTAAAGAAGATGTTTCTAGGTATCACAATTTGACATAACAGTCGGTCCAAAGTTTGACACATTTTTTGTCTTAGGGCTCTTAAGAGACTATCTGAACAACCAGGAGGCTTCACCACTAAAAAGACATCTCCCCTAGCATTTACCTTCCCACCTAGATGTGTTAGCATCGTTCGTTTGGCCCCAGGAGATGTTGAATGCAAAAATTCAACCCTAGCACCTTTCAAGTAGATGAAACTAAACTAAAAGCTATGTTGTAATCTCCTTTTTAGGTGTTTCCTCTACTCTCCTTAGGTTGATATGGTGTTCTCACTTGATCTAATGTGTTGTAGGGCATGAATCAAAGGTTTAAACAATCTTGAAGATGATGAACCCATTCCAATCGATATTAGCACAAGAAAAATTTAAAAGATATGATCATGTTAGCACAAGAAAAATGTAATAATGTAACAATGTAAAAGATATAATCTTGTAAGCACATGTATCTAGTGTTTAAGTAGACAAAACATAATGGAAAAACACACCTTAAAGAATGTGCTACAAAAATCACATGAAATGGTTATCAAACTAGGGTTTATGATTATTTTTGGAAAAAATGGAAGGATTTGTTGTTGTTTTGACTATTGCAACTATGGTAGAAGTTTCAAAATGGATTAAATTTCATCTTTTCAGACTTACATTGTGGTTTCATAGTCTTCCATGCATATTTGATTAATTTTTGTGTGTAGGATATTACCTATGGCTGTTAAGGTTCTTGTCTTTAGTATTACATCCTGGGCTTGCCTTTTTCTAATGAATCCATGAAGCTATCCTATTGAGTTAGTCATTAGATCATCAAGGAAAGAATTATGAGGATACTATGAGGGTGTCATGAATGGAGGGTAACCTTGTTGAGCATCCAAAACCCTCATTATCACTGTCAAAAGCATGCAAAATTGTGGCAGTCCTAAGATTGTAGCAGCAACAAGAAGATGTCTTATTCATAAGCAAAGACCCTAGTTTTCATCAACGATGTTCTCCCTATGTCTCTCTCCCTATGTGTTAAATTACATTGGTCACTAATGTAGGTGTATAGAATGTGGACCTAAGAATTTCATCTTTTATTTCAAATTACAAAAGAAATAGGCATAAAGAACAAGATTGCAAATTACAAGTTCTATGAATAATTTGCATAAAAATAACCATTATTATTTTATGTCCAAAATGAACACCACCATTAATAAAAGAACCACTCACCTAAGTCAATCCTTGTTTTGGGGTGTTGTATCACATGTATACTTGTTGTTAAGCACATCTACAACTTGTAGTGGTTTATTGTCACATATTGTAAGCCATGCATGTGAAGATGAAAACATAGTTTATCCATTTGCATGAGAAAGTAAGGGATAGAACATGTATTGATGACATGAGAAACACTTCTACATGTTCTTTTAAATTATTGTAAATATGCATCTTCTTATTTCATCATGATGTGCTTCATTGTAGCATGAATCACTTGTTGTAAGTATGTACAATTATAGCATGTTATGCACATCACAAATGAAGGAATGTTATGCACATCAAAAATGAAGGAATGCAATGATTGCAAGATGTGCACAAAATTGATTTTTTGATAAGGCTTGAAAGAAACTTACAAGCAAATGCAATTGGTGGGTGTAAATCCAAATTCCACAACCTTATCCACCATCCTCCTTGCCTATGCCAAAATGGGATCTTCAGAACAGGGTACAGAGACAACCATCAAAGCATAAAGGATATAGGAATTTTGTCAGATATTGCATTTGCAGTTGCCCTTGTAGACATGTATGCAAAGTGTGGAAGCATAGACAACGCATGTGAATAGTTTGGCATGACACCTCAAAGAGATGCCATCTCATGGAATGCAATGATTACAAAATATGCAAAAAATGGATTTTTTGAAAAGGTTTTATAAACATTCAAGAAAATGCAATTGGCATGTGTAAAGCCAAATTCTATAACCTTTGCAAGCATCCTCCCTGCCTATGCCAAATTAGGATCTTTGGAACAGGGTATGGACAGCCATGAAAGAATAAATGATAAAGGAATTTTAACAGATGTTGTAGTTGCAACTACCCTGTTGGTGATAACTTCTGTTCAAGGTTTTTAGCCTGGCTCCTTCCCTAAAAATCCAAAAAAATTCCTAAGTGTTGGACCTCCTCAGCATGTTTCAGCATCAGCATCATATTTTCTTTGGAGGAGGTCATCATCATCATATTTCCAGACATCGCCCTGATGTTGCTTGTGAGGATCATCATATTTTCTGCCTGCATGATCTTTCGCTGGGGTGATATTTTAACATCGGGTGATCTTAGTTAAGCTCATCCTGATGATGTTGCTGCAAGGTTCTAAGTATGACCCGATATTCATCGAGGTCATCAGATTTGAGCATCGGGTGATCTTGGTTAAGATCATCCTGATGTTGTTTTATCACTTCGTGTTCATTGTTTTATCACCCTGATTTACTGACGTCATTCTTATGTCAGGGTGATATCTATTTTTCTGCCTGTCTGCATCATGATATTTCTGAAGGAGGGGGTGATATTTTCATATCCAAATATCACCCGGATGTATGTTTGTTCCAACATCATGATGATGCTGATGTTAGGGAGATATCTTCCTGTCGACTTCATGCATTATCCAGTGGGGGTGATCATTTCAAATATCCATCATATTCATATATCGCCCTGATCTTACAGTGAAGCTATAGTGCAGCATGATATTTGTGCATCAAGATGATATTTCTAAATATCCAGTTATCTTTCGAATATCATTCTGATGCCGACATGATGGTGACATCATCAAGGTCCGGGGGGTCATATTTTAACATCAGTCATTTTATGGAGATCCCCCGATGTTGCGAATATGACGATGATGTCATCCAGATATGAGGAGGTGTGTAGTATGCAGATATGCTGATGACGTCAGCAGGATATGACGGTGATCTCATCAAGATCTTTTTTCATCAGTTAGACTTTTGGTTTCAGCTAAGTAGGAGGATCTTCCTTCGATGCATTAGGTTGTGCCGATGAAGGTGATTATCATGCAGGCGATGTTTCACATGAAGATCAGGTTGGTCATCAGGGTGATATTTTATCAGGTGATGAGGACGGCATGATACTTTCCCGCAGGGTGATTTTTCTGCAGGGTGATATTTCATATCGGGGTGATATGAATTATCGAGATGAGCTCAGTAGGTGGTTTGTTGATGTCAGGGTGATATTTTGTGCATCCGGATATCATGCAAGAGGATGATGAAGGCTTATACTAGTGTCGTTAGGAGCAAAAGCACCGACATCATATATGCTCGCGGCCTAGTATATAAAGTGTTAAACAAGTTGCTGCAGGGTGCATGTGGGATAATATGATCCTGCATATTTTCAAATATCAGGATGAGGTATTTTGGCGGGAAAGGTCAGCGATGCACAGTATGTTGTTTTTCCCAAGGCTGCGGGTTGGTGCGCCATTAATGGCGGATGTTACAGGGTATGGGCGATGGCGTGGACAAATCTGGTACCTGATTGAAGTTGTACATCCATGGGCGGCGGCGCAAGGCTCGAGATCTTTTCCTGTCCCCTCCCCCACCTTCTGCATTCAAGTTTGAGCACCAAAATCTAAGGACGCGCTGTATCTGGCGATTTTTGATGTGCCATTGTACTAAAAGGTTGAGGGCACCTTCCTGCTATATAATGCAGACTGTGTTACTCATTCAAGGTTGTTAAAGGCATGAGGCATTTTTGTGTAAAATAATGAAGAACAGGGCATGACCCTAGTTGCTCTATCCCATTTTGGAGTTTATGTGTTGCATCATGAATGAATTTTGCACATATTTTCAGTTTCAGTGTTAATATTATATGAGAAATACTTCATTGCATGTGTTTATCTGCTTGTCTCCATTTGTTGTATGTCATCCTCCTTTTGAATTTGGTTACTAAGGGTTTCATAGATTCTAGGATACAGGGTTCTATACCACATGCCTGATCTCTAACTTCCATTCAAGGAGTGGATTAAACTGTTTTAGGTTGAGCATAGAGAAGGTTGCATGTCTGCAGGGATATCTATAAGTAGAGGCAGTTAAATACCCATTCCTGGGTGATGTTTGTAAGGCAAGCATCAGTCCAACCCCCTGAAACTTGAGTGACAATTGCAAGCCACCTGATGTATATGTCTAGTTGACTCCTTGCCCAATGGATAGGCACCAGTCTGCACCTGGGTCAGTAATTATGATCCACATCCCCCTTGTCTTGCATCCAAGCATCACTTCAAAACATTTCATCACCTCCACCTGTTAGTTGTAGGAGTAGGATTAGGAACCCTTTGCATACTCTCATACCCAACCAGACACATATGTCCAAGAATGTTGCCAACCTTGTGGTCTATCGTGCAGATCTTGGTCCATACATGAGAGTATTCTACCTGTTGTTGTCAAGTTAGATCTTTCTATCTTTGAGCTAGTCAAGGTTACATCTTCAGCTATAGGGACACCCCCCTTGGTGTGGCAGAACCAGAAGTGAAGGGGAGGAGCTCACGCAACCTCCTATATTAGTTGGTTGAATCTACCTATGCATTAGAATTGGCAAACCCTAATGCTGATTCAGAAGAAAAAACCGACAAAATGGCGACTCTACTAGGGATGTGAAGTAAAAGTACTATGTAATCATCTCTGGTGATATATTTGTGGCCCATCCGAGTCACCAACAAAATGGCGACTCTGCTGGGGATGTTGATGTAAAGTGATATCCTGCAATCTCTGGTGAAGTTCTGCTCTACTAGTGGAATGAACCTAGAAAAGTAGCTTTCAGCTGTTGAAAATTTTGTCCTCTCTGGAGAGGTGGCGACTCTGCAAAAGATTTGAATGCACATGAAAGATAGATGTATGTGATGTGACAAAGATGTTCATATTTCTGCATCTGGATGAGAAAAGGTACCTTGTTCCTTCCCCTTTATATTTGTTGTTTACTGCATAAGTTAGATGCCAGGGGAAGCCTTAGGTCTTAGGCAGACAAGGGATGTCTAAGAGTGAGCTTTTTATGAATCCAAGTATGTATCATCCCATACTCAGTCAAGAGGGGGGTGACATGTTGACTAAAAGAATAGAAGAGATAAGAAATAGGTTGATATTCTTAGAGGCTAGGCAGGCCCAGTTAAATATTGAGAATCCTATTGTGTCTGCCAGTCAAAAAGTTAAACCTCTTGTCAGCCCTTTTGATCCTTTGTATGACCAACTGGATTTGTCATGGGTTGATTATAAAGTAGAAAGTATGCCTGCTAGGATATACTATCAGATGCCTAGATTTAGTGGTCACAGTGCATGTGATGGGGGTGCACATATCCAAAATTTCCATGAGTTCATGGATACACATTCATTCAGAGATGAGGATATGTGGATGAGATTTTTTGTTAGGTCATTTGATGCAAAAGCCAAAAGTTGGTATTTGAGCTTTCCAAAGAGATCCTTTGCCTGTTGGGATGAGCTTGCTGACTATTTCAAGGAAGAATTTGCAAAAGAACCTATTGATCTTGTTGCAGAATTAATGAAAATTAGAAAACAAGATGAAGAGCCTTGTATTGATTTCAGTCATAGGTTTGCAGTAGCCCTTTCACAAATCCCAAAAGCCTTCAAACCTGATACTTCAGCCTGTGTTGGCATATTCTTTGAAGCTTTTGAGGAGGGCTCTAGTGCACTGCTGAGGGATTTCAAGGTGACAGGTATGTAGATGGCATACATTTTTTTAGAAAATGTAGAAGAAATGAGAAATGAGCACCTGCAGAAATCCCTGTCTCTAGGCTTTGGTGTGCATGGTGATTGTGAAGCTGCAAATGACCAAATGATCATGGCATCATGTGAAGATGCCAGTGAAAGTTGCAATGATGAGGCATCTGGCCATGAAAGAAATGATGAGGTTATGGATAGCAATGAGCAATTTTTTGAATGGATTTGTGGAGATGACTGTGAGTATTGCACTCAAGACAGAGAAGAGGCAAGCAAACAAAGATACAGTTCCATCTGTGAACCATTGCCTTCTTTTCAGACACATGGAAGTGATAAAGAGCAGTCAGAGATTGAAACAAGTGCTAGTGCAGAGCATGATTGTTCTTCATTTGGTGACTGTTTTGCTTATGACACACAGGCTGATACTCCTCCACAAAGAGAATCCATTAGGAATGAAGATACATGTTCTGCTGCCCATGAACCAGTAGCATACTTTGATGAAGCTGAAACACCTGGGTCACCCATTTATGACACATTTGGTGATAAGGGTCTGTCTGAGTATGGTCAGGATCTAGACATTGTTTTTGACTTGGATTTTGTTTCTCATCCTGATGAAGGAGAAACCAACATGCATCAGGTAAGTGATTGTGAAAATGTGCCAGATTGTAAAGAGGTGTTAGAGCCTAATTTTTTCCAGCTTGGTGTATCAGATGGTTGTGTGCATGATGTGCACAACTATGATTTTGAAAGCTTTTCTTTTGATGAGCCAGCATATGAAATGAGCCCTGATCTTCCTAGTTGTGTGATGGACTTTGAGTCTTTTCATTTTTCAGTCCAGCTAGGAGATCATTTTGCAATGCATAATGCTGATACAGATGATAACATGTGTTATATTTCATTTGAGTATGCATTGCTTGATGAATACTGCATTCACTTGTTGCTGGATGCTGAAGGTTGTCTGCATAGGGGTGACAGTGACAAGCTAAATCAGAGGATTGAATATGCAGATGGCAAGGTTTATTTGTGGGCAAATCATGGTAGTATCTCCAGGCTTGATCCAATGTATGCAAATGAAAACAAAGTGTTTGACAAAGGGAGATACAGGTTTTTCTTTTCTTGGTGGCCTCAGGCTATCAAGTGTGTTTGGTGATGCAGGTCAGTGCAATATTTGACTCTGTGCCCAATGGATAAGGGACTGGTTTGCATCCCAGAGATCTGGGGTTCTCGTTGTAGTCGTGCACCTGCACGTCCCCAATCGGAGCCTATGTTGGTGATAACTTATGTTCAAGGTTTTTAGCCTGGCTCCTTCCCTAAAAATCCAAAAAAATTCCTAAGTGTTGGACCTCCTCAGCATGTTTCAGCATCAGCATCATATTTTCTTTGGAGGAGGTCATCATCATCATATTTCTAGACATCACCCTGATGTTGCTTGCGAGGGTCATCATATTTTCTGCCTGCATGATCTTTCGTCGGGGTGATATTTTAACATCGGGTGATCTTAGTTAAGATCATCCTGATGATGTTGCTGCAAGGTTCTAAGTATGACCCGATATTCATCAGGGTCATCATATTTGAGCATCGGGTGATCTTGGTTAAGATCATCCTGATGTTGTTTTATCACTTCGTGTTCGTTGTTTTATCACCCTGATTTGCTGACGTCATTCTTATGTCAGGGTGATATCTATTTTTCTGTCTGTCTGCATCATGATATTTCTAAAGGAGGGGGTGATATTTTCATATCCGAATATCACCCGGATGTATGTTTGTTCCAGCATCATGATGATGCTGATGTTAGGGAGATATCTGCCTGTCGGCTTCATGCATTATCCAGTGGGGGTGATCATTTCAAATATCTGTCATATTCATATATCGCCCCGATCTTACAGTGAAGCTATAGTGTAGCATGATATTTGTGCATCAAGATGATATTTCCAAATACCCGGTTATCTTCCGAATATCATCCTGATGCCGACATGATGGTGACGTCATCAAGGTCCGGGGGGTCATATTTTAACATCAGTCATTTTATGGAGATCCCCCGATGTTGCGAATATGATGATGACATCATCCGAATATGAGGAGGTGCGCAGTATGCAGATATGTTGATGACATCAGCAGGATATGACAGTGACGTCATCAGGATCTTTTTTCATCGGTCAGACTTTCGGTATTAGCTAAGTAGGAGGATCTTCCTCCGATGCATCAGGTTGTGCCGATGAAGGCGATTATCATGCAGGCGATGTTTCACATGAAGATCAGGTTGGTTGTCAGGGTGACATTTTATCAGGTGATGAGGATGGCATGATACTTTCCCGCAGGGTGATTTTTCTGCAGGGTGATATGAATTATCGGGATGAGCTCAATAGGTGGTTTGCTGATGTTAGGGTGATATTTTGTGCATCTAGATATCATGCAGGAGGATGATGAAGGCTTATACTAGTGTCGTCGGGAGCAAAAGCATCGACATCATATATGCTTGCGGCCTAGTATATAAAGTGTTAAACAGGTTGCCGCAGGGTGCATGTGGGATAATATGATCCTGCATATTTTCAAATATCAGGATGAGGTATTTTGGTGGGAAAGGTCAGCGATGCACAGTATGTTGTTTTTCCCAAGGCTGCAGGTTGGTGCGCTATTAATGGTGGATGTTACAGGGTATGGGCGATGATGTGGACGAATCTGGTACCTGATTGAAGTTGTACATCCACGGGCGGCGGCGCAAGGCTCGAGATCTTTTCCTGTCCCCTCCCCCACCTTCTGCATTCAAGTTTGAATGCTAAAATCTGAGGACGCACTGTATCTGGCAATTTTTGATGTGCCATTGTACTAAAAGGTTGAGGGCACCTTCCTACTATATAATGCAGACTGTGTTACTCATTTAAGGTTGTTGAAGGCATGAGGCATTTTTGTGTAAAATAATGAAGAACAGGGCATGACCCTAGTTGCTCTATCCCATTTTGGAGTTTATGTGTTGCATCATGAATGAATCTTGCACATATTTTTAGTTTCAGTGTTAATGTTATATGAGAAATGCTTCATTGCATGTGTTTATCTACTTGTCTCCATTTGTTGCATGTCATCCTCCTTTTGAATCTGGTTACTAAGGGTTTCATAGATTCTAGGATACAGGGTTCTGTATCACATGCCTGATCTCTAACTTCCATTCAAGGAGTGGATTAAACTATTTTAGGTTGAGCATGGAGAAGGTTGCATGTCTACAGGGATATCTATAAGTAGAGGCAGTTAAATACCCATTCCTGGGTGATGTTTGTAAGGCAAGCATCAGTCCAACCCCCTGAAACTTGAGTGACAATTGCAAGCCACCTGATGTATACATCTAGTTGACTCCTTGCCCAATGGATAGGCACCAGTCTGCACCTGGGTCAGTAATTATGATCCACATCCCCCTTGTCTTGCATCCAAGCATCACTTCAAAACATTTCATCACCTCCACCTGTTAGTTGTAGGAGTAGGATTAGGAACCCCCTGCATACTCTCATACCCAACCAGACACATATGTCCAAGAATGTTTCCAACCTTGTGGTCTATCATGCAGATCTTGGTCCATACGTGAGAGTATTCTGCCTGTTGTTATCAAGTTAGATCTTTCTATCTTTGAGCTAGTCAAGGTTACATCTTCAGCTATAGGGACACCCCCCTTGGTGCGGCAGAACCAGAAGTGAAGGGGAGGAGCTCACGCAACCTCCTATATTAGTTGGTTGAATCTGCCTGTGCATTAGAACTGGCAAACCCTAATGCTAATTCAGAAGAAAAAACCAACATACCCTAGGAGACATGTATGCAAAGTGTGGAAGCATAGACAAGGCACATGAACTATTTGACATGATGCCTCAAAGAAATGTTGTCTAATGGAATGCAATGATTGCAAGATATGCACAAAATGGATTTTTTCAAAAAAGCTTTAGAAACTTTCAAGCAAATGCAATTGGCAAGTGTAAAGCCAAATTCCACAACCTTAGCTAGCATCCTCCTTTTCTATGCTCATATGGGATCTTCAGAACATGGTATGGACATCCATCAAAGCATAAAGGATTTGAGAATTTTGTCAAATGTTGTAGTTGCAACTGTTATGGGACTTTTTCCCCAAAATAGAAAAGGAAGTTATTTTATGAATAAACCTTTGAAATTATAAGAGGATAAAGTTTATTTACCCTTTATAATCAAAAGGGAGATGGAAAAATAAAGGATATTATGATCCTTTGGTTAAAAAAGAGGTAAATAAAAAGTAATTATGAAAGCTTCTTTTAAAAGGGAGGAATTATTAAGTTTATTAACTAATTGTTAATGACAACCTTTGTGAAAGAGTGTGATGGTTTAGAAACCACCCCTTAAAAGGTTATATAAGGCATTGTGTGAGACTTGCAAAGGGCATGGAGAACACTCAAGGAAGAATTAAGTGGTTTGGTGGGCTATGGGCATTAGAGAAGGGGGCACACAGATTGTGTCCAACTCAGGGTACATAGTACACCCAGTATTGTCCTGGCTAGGGCTTGAACATTGTATGGGTAGGTACACCAGTTGGTGTGAGTAGGCACATATTTGAACATTTTATGAGTAGGTACAATGGTTGGTGTGAGTAGGCACATACTATGTTTTTACACAGGTTCTCCAAATGCACCATATATAGGGCCAAGACCACTGAAATCTTCCTAGGGTGAGAGTGGCCAATCCAAGTGAGCTCAGTGATTCAGATAAGTATTAAACTTTCTATTAATAAAAATATTGGAGTTATTATATATGTGGGTTTTGAGGTTAATATGATTATGGATTGTGTTATTCAATTGACTATGTTGATTATTTAATTTAGAGTTCCTATTAAATTATCATAGGTTGCAATTTACATTGGAATTAATAACTTTACATACATTAAACCATTTCATTCTAGTATTTATTATATTTAAATTCATTGTAATTAATTAAATAACTCTAAGGAAAAGTAGTGTTACATTTGGTATTAGAGCTGAAAATTGGGCTATTAAGTTGTTAATTGTTAAATTGGTTCTTATTTCTTTATGTCCTAACAAATAGCAATAAGACTACAAGGATAAACACATAAGGGATTTAATTTACATTCCTTATAAAATTTTCTTAGCTACAAATGAAGGGATATATGACATGATAATGCCCTTTGACAATATTAAATAATAATTGTTATTGTATTAAACATAACATGATTTTACAAATTCCTCATAAATCCTTGGGCATCCTAGATAATTTAGAACATTCTTTGTGCAATAATTAGCATTATGATGCATTTGTTTGCAATGAAAATTGTAGGCCATAATGAAAATTTCCTTTCTCTAGATTGTATGCATTTAGTTCATTAATTACTCCAACCCTAGACAACATAGGGCATATGCCATTTATCTTTTTATCAACCATAGTCTCTCTATTTACTCCTAATAAATCCTAAAACCATGAGTCAAGTGGAGTATCTTCCACCACTATAGGGTGCATATGCCCATCATATTCATCCTATTTAATGTGCTCAATATCAAATATTGATTCATTTGTAGGAAAAAAAAAAAAATCTCTACATCTTGATATAAGTTTTCCCTACATGATACTTTGAGGAGCTAAGATTCTCTGCATATACCCAATATGGTATGTCTCTTTTCAGACATCATCTAGCAAGTTGGAATTTAATGGAGTCCTTTGCTCTACCTATGGCGGTGTTGTTGTAGTACAATATCAGGCATACTTCTCTCTAGTTCATCAGTGATAAAACCCCTCTTGTTGTCGCTCTCCTAGAAGGAAGGGTTGAAATCCTTCTCTTTACGTCGAAGGCGTTCCCTTTGGCAAACAAATACCTAACATGGGATATCGGCGGCTAGCATGGACCCAGAGGTATGCAAGATGATTGAATCGTCCTTTGTCGTTTGATCTTGTCAGTTTTTTCGTTTGCCATTTTTTATTTTCTCTGCTCTACTTTTAACCATTTTTGGTTCACAGGCGTGATCTCCTCATATGTCCTCACCACTATCTTTGCGAACAATAAGGAGGTGTTTTGTGTTTGCCCATATTAGCCAAGCCGGCAACCACAAAGGAGAAAAAGAAAACAAAAATCTAGCTCCCACGTAAGATCGTAAATGAGAAACATATTAATATTGTCATTGAAGTTGATTTAATATTAATTCATTGAAGTTAAGCTTATTAATGTGAGATGAGGCACATTTGATTACTTGCAAGGAAATTTATAAATAATGTTCGGTATTTGATGGAATATGGACATTATTTTGTATGCACATTTAAAAGAATTGACAGTAAATGTTAAATTGTTGACAAAACTATCATTGTGAAATGTAACAATTAATTTTGGGCTTTCATTTAAAAAAAGGTGTTGATACAAAAAAAAGGTGGTGTATCTCCACCCATTTGAAAGTTTAAAAAAAATTAATTCTTAATTAGTTATTTAATATTTAATTGGTTGTTTTTTTAATTATTTAGGTAGTTAATTGTTTTTATTTATTTCTTTAATTTATATAAATAGAAAAAAATAGTTTGTTTACATTAGGCTTTTTTTTTTTTGGATAGTTGAGGTTTTTATAAGGCCTCACCCACTCTTGAAACTAAACAAAGTTTATATATTATATCTATATCCATTCAAGAGAATTATATTTTAAAACTATTATTATACTCCAATATTTTTTAACATACTAAAGAGGAAAAAACATTGAAAGGCTCAAAAGTTGGAATGTGTTATCACAAGTTTGAAGACAACTCAAAGCAACACCACCTTCAAAGAAACCCCCACCTCTCTTGACTAGTTGCAACATCATTGTTGCAAGGTGTGACCCTTGGTCTCCTTGTTCAGCGCTGCGCTGCGGTGGTTTGTGACAAGGGCTTAACCGCCTCCTGTCCTTGTTAAGTCAAGTGGTTGTATCAGTCATTAATAGGTCAATCTTTTGGTGCAACGGCAACTAACAATTGGTATCAGAGCCGAGGTCACAGGTTCAAACCCTGCGCTTGCACTAGGGGGGATTGTTGCAAGGTGTGACCCTTGGTCTCCTTGTTCAACATTACGCTGCGGTGGTTTGTGACAAGGGCTTAACCGCCTCCCGTGCTTGTTAAGTCAAGTGGTTGTATTGGGCATTAATAGGTCGATCTTTTGGTGCAATGGCAACTAACAATCCTCACGATCAATCACAAATTTTTCACCCCCATAGCTAAGCCAAGCATCTCCCCTAGTGGAAAGGTGCTTTGAAATGCCCTTGATAGTGGTGAAAGCCTTAGCTCGAAACACATATCCTTTTGACACTAAGTAGATGTCAAGAGCTAGCACAAAAGACTAGTATTGAGTAGTCACTTTTGAGCTCTGTACATCCATTGTTATGAGTGACATAGTGCCACTAACACCTTGATGGTGTCATAACAAAAGGCCCCCAAGACTCCCACTTCTTGGTAAAGCTAACCCAATTCTTCTTGCCAATATATTTTAGTTTCTACCAAGTTCACAAACTTCTCCTACTTAAGCTCTATAACTTCCTTTTGCTTAGCTTCCTTGGCCTCCTCTAAAATCTTAACCACCTCAATATCTCCAAATTGGTTGGGGAAGAAAGTCTTCAACAAGAAAACCTTTAACTCCATGTCAGGGACAAAGTAGGGAAAAGTGGTGATGAAATCTTCCCTTAGAGCCATTTTCAGCCTGTTACTATACTCCAAACCCTTTTCTCCTAACACTCTACACACAAACCCTAGCACCCCTTCATTCTCATAGTGGAAAATATTCCTAGGATGATATGTCAATACTTCAATATTTTCTTTGATTCTCTTGCCTTTGTATGTGCTTCTTTTGCTCATAATACTCACTTTCAATAGAATGCCAATGCCTACAAGATAGACACCCAAGAAAGAAAGACACTAGACCCATGTTGCAACAAAAGAACACCAAGAGCACTAAATAGAGGCCATATTCACGGATTCTAAAGACTACTTAGTCTGTCATGCATATTGTATTATATCTTGTGCATGCTAAAGTTGAACAAGGGTCCAATCATCTACGACACCCTTAAGATTTTAATTAATAATCCTTCATACATTCTACAAGAAATCTCCTTAGATCTAAAGTAATTAATGCTTTCATAAATCCTCCCTTGAAAATTTATTACAACTAGAAGGAGATAGAGCTTTAACTAGTATGTCCAACCTAAAATGTAGAGAGCAAAAAAATCGAGGGTGGTGACACATATAGTTTTCTAATTTTGGCCAAGTATTAGCATGAAAAATACATTCATCTATAAGAGGATCTTGCTCTATTTCCATATTAGCTAAATAGTCTATTGTTGCATTTACACTTATCCAACAATGATTAAATCTTAATTTAGACATTTTTTCTTACAAACCTTGTGCTTCTTCCACAAAACAATTAAAACTCTAATTAGGACCAAATTTTTTCATAGCATTTAGATACCATTAGTGAGTCTTCGTCCATTATCACCTACTAATAATTGAAAGAAACCATTGTACCCATCTCTACCAAATAACACTTCCCATTCAACCTCATTGGTAGTTTTGTTGCCAAAGAATAAAGATAAATTACTATTAAAGTCTTGCATAATTAGCCCTCATCTCACTTTACTAGATTACCTTTGGAAGCCCCACTGAAGGTTACTTTAACAAACCCATATGGAGGAGAATTTCATAGATCCATGTCTACCTCTCTACAATTCTTTTTAATTTTTAAATTGTAGGTTACTGAATTCTTTCTGGAACTTACCCCTTGAACATGTGGTTTACATTAGATTTGTTAAGCATATTTATATTTTTAATTAATAATTGGTATTCATTCAATTATATTGAGTTAAAAGGAGAGATCGAATTACCCAATTTAATGAGTTGATTTATTGTTATTAATTAATTAGAGTATCCCAATCATTTAAACAATTAAAAAGACCAAAAACAAATTTTCATTTAGTTGTGTTAGTTAATTAGTTTAGATTTATTTCTTGCACACAAAATCATAAAACAAAAAATAATTTACACCAAACAAGTACACATCTAGTGATCCAAACATAACCAAGAAAATTCTTAACTTGTTAAACATTTGGTCAAAGAAATAAATAATGAACAACCTTTTAAATAAATTTGAACAAACATTTAAATAGATTAACTTGTTCTCCTTAAATTCAGAGGGCCATTATTGATTTTATCACATATGTGTCCTAGATTGAGGCCCAACTTAGTTGAACAAATACTTAGAGAGTTAGAAGAGTCTTTGTCTCCTCCTCTCACCCTTTTTTCTCAAACAATGGCTTCATTAGAAAACATCAAACATGAAAACACTCATTTCAAATTTCTACATCAAGAAAACAACTACAAAACAAAAATTTATCCACAAACTATTCATTAAACATTTATCCACACACTACTTATCAAACATTTGTAAATTTTACTTTCAAACTCATTCCCAAGAAGATCTTCCTCGGAAAAGGACATCAATATGATGTTTCCAAAAAATAGAACACAAAATTTATACAACAAGCAACCATATGTTAGGCTTTACATAAGTCTACAAAGAAACATAGACGTATAGAAAGAGTCAGAGAGAGAGAGAGAGTCCAAATTATTATATATAAGTGTACCACAATTGAGAGTTATATTCTATTTTGGGATTGTTGGCTTCTCATGAGGGTTGTCAAAATTAGCCCACGGTTTTGTTCAACTGACAATTGGTTTATAGGATGGAAATTTTTTATAGATATAACCCTTGGCATAGTGTTTATATATCATTTGAAATGTATTGTAGGGATTTGTAGGCTTTTAATAGTTTAGGTCTAAATATTGACATGCTATTAAAGTATTAACATATAATACATTTTTTATGTTTCTTTCTATTTTTGTTGTGGGATAATTCATGTGCATTTGAAATAAGATTTGAAAATCAGAAGTCGTGGCCAACACCCTATCAATTGAGACTTAGAAGTTTAGGAGGTAAAAGTTTGAGTTGTGGAAATTGAAGGTTGAAGATATTTTGTGTTTTTCTAATTTAGTCTTGATGAATGTTTGAGTAGATTGATGGATGTTGTGGACTTGACCTAACTCACTTTTGTGGTTCTACATCTGATCTTTTCACTGTTCAAGTTAATCTCTTGTTAACCATTTCACTGGTCATTTTGAGTTGACTTAGCACACATTCTTGTTAACATGTGTCATTCATTGTGTGTAAGAACATTCATTAACTTATCTGAACACATCTAGATTTCAAATTGTAAAGGGAGTAAAAATTAAATTAGTGCATAATTAAAGCATTTTATCATATCACATCAATATATGTTCATTGCAATTATTTCCGAGTCTTCACTCAGAGCCATATAGTCAATTCGCTAGGGGTTTGACTGAGGAGAACTTGATCCTTACAATTCAGTAAATTCACAAATGTGTTTGTAAAAATCACCTATCTTTACAAGTTTTCAAATATTAGAGATTAGGATGAGCAAAGTTCAAAACTATGTGAATTATCAAATCATTCCTACAGATACGGGTTTAATTCTATGGACATGGCTCATTTTTGGACTCATGACTATGATTGGTTAATTTATACACTCATATATCTAATCTAGCCAAATTCTAAGGATAATTATGTTTAGATTTTTTCATTCTTCTTTTAAAACATCTAAGAAATTATAATTTTGAGTTATAGATCAAAAGTTATGGTTGAAACAATAGATAATTATCTATCAACTATCAAAAACAACTAAGTGTTTTTATTTTTATATTTCCAAAATTCTAAATTATGTTATATGATGTCACAACTTTAAATTAGGTTAATTGGAGTACATTGCTTGTTGTATTCATTAAACATAATTTTTAGTAAAGAAAATTATTTTATTTTATTTACATTTTAGTGAACTCAACTTCCTTATACAACTCAACCTAGGGTATCCTTCCACATTGTACTCTTTGTTTATATTTTGTTATTGTATACTTTTCATTTCAAATCTATTTGGGGTTTGAATATACCTTTATTTGTGTTTCATTGTGTTATCTTGATTAGTATTTGGGCTATTATTGTTTGTTATCTCTTTGATCCTTATCCCATGCACCCTCCTTTATGCACTTTCACTAATAGATTTTTATCATAGATCATGTCTTCTCCCCCTTCCTTACCAACCTCATTTTTATGTTGTTGTGCTTTATGATGATACATCTTTTGTAGGTTGTGATAGTAACTTAGCTACTACTTCATCCCTATACGCACTTGATATGTCTAGTGATCTTGATTCATGTGATTTTGTGACTAACAAACATTCCTTTTCCACCTCACGATGGCTTATCATTTACATCTATGGATTCCCCTCCAAGTGCCTCTCTTTATCCACTTTTTCTTGAGGAGTCCAATAATATAGATACAAGTGTTTCACCTTCACTTACATACAATGATGATGCACCATCTCCTGCATGTAGTGTTACATTTGTTCCATGTGGGAAAAAAAATTCATATAGAAAAGTTTCAAGTATACATAGTTTGTAAAATTGAGTTTCTATGAGCAATGCATAGGGGCCATATCTTTTAATATATATTAGTAATTGCTATGAAATTAGAGTATTTATATGCTTAATTTTAAAGATTTTTCTAATATAATATAATACTATATGTAATACAAAATATAAATTATAGTTATTAAATTTTAGTATTGTATTATAGTATAATACATTTATTTTTCAATTATATCTACAAATAGAGACTAGACACCAAACATGAAAGTTCACACAATTTAAGTAGCTATTAAGTGGAACACAGGGATCTTCAAAGCCACTAAGAGACACTTGAGAAAACAAAAAATGACATGGGCCATAGGGATACAAGACAATCATCATTCACTTAAAGACATAACAATTGAGATTCCACAACTCTTTAGTGTACCCATTGCACACCAAAATGTGAAATGATTGATTTAATTCAAGGTTTTGATTTGATAATAGATGGAAGCCCCTATAATAATTTGACAGGCAACAACTGGAACACAAGGGATGGGCTTCCTCTATTTTTTATGAATTTCCATAAATTGTGATTTATGTAATGCATGCAATACATTCAAGTGTAACTTGACATAATAACGAAACCTTCATTTTGTACTGATTTGGACTTCAATAGACTATAAATTCCTTATTTCTCATAGCCAAGTTCCAGTCCAGATTGAAGAGGATGCCAATAACAAGTATCAAAAATTATGGACATTATTATTATTTTGATTCTATGTAGCAAATTTGTTTGTAAAATTAGCATGGGACTAATTGCAAGTTATGGATTTACCAATTGTAGAACCTATGGTATTTTGGTAACAAATTCTTTATTGTGTACTTGTCTACACTTACATAGATTAGTAATTTCTTTTTTTTTTCATACTCATATTCCCCCAAATTGAAGAGGTTAGCCGAAACAAGTATTGAAAATTATGGACATTATTTTGATTATATGGAGAAAATTTGTTTGCACAATCAACGTGGGACTAATTCTAGGCTTCGATGTTGCCAATTATAATCCTAGGGTTATTAGTTTGATTATTCATGCTAACCATGGTTTCCTTTTGCAAGGATTGAATGAAAGCCTAAAGGATGTGCATAAAATCAAATTTCATAAAAAAACACTTAGATTTAGAAAAAGATTACTATGAAACCCATCACAACAAACCATTTCAAAAGATAAAGCGCAAAGAGAGTATATCTTCCAAAGGTTTGTCTGTAGAAAATAAACATATAAATTTTTGTTTACCACACCATGTTAAAGGATTGGTTGGATTTGAAGTTCCAGATCACCTTGTCCATTGGCAATGGAAGCTTAAAGAGTTTGAGCAAGGCCCACCATAATTTTACTTTTAATATGTGTATAGTATACCAAAGGGTGTATGGACAAACCATATCCTAACCTTTCTATGAATAATTACTTCTAAATTTTACCTTTACCACCCATGACAATTGAAGAGACATTTCCTAAAACACAAAATCATTAGCCATCATGGGATTATAAAACTAAGCTTACCTGCATAAACATAGTGGCAAAAAGTCTTCCATTGTGTGATAGACTTAGGGCTATGTTTAAGTATTCTAATGGAAAACCCTACATTAAAGATCATACTATGGTACTTTTAAAATGTAAAAAGTGGAGCTTGGTATGGGTTGGTCTAGATCATCTAGCACCACTAGAGCCTCATTAAATGGTACTTTTCATGCCAATGATCCAACGATAAAGAAAAGAGATTAACTTTCAATCAATCATTTCATGCCAATGATCCAAAGATGGCATGTGTCTATTGGGAACTACACTTAATAAATATTAAGGACCTAATAATTCACCTTTAAGACCTCTTTAGTGTACACCTATCTCAAACAATAGCAACATCCCATGTCCAAGCTTCATTGATTCATACATGGCACGATCAATATAATTGGAAAGAATGCCACTTTTTGAAGTGGCTCAATAATGGATATTTGCAACACCTAAAAGGTCCAACAAATGTAAATACTACTTAACAACAACTATTATTCAAGTCTCCCCTCTTTTCACCACCATCCCAACAAAAATGATTAATGTTTTCAAGCATTATGTTGGAGTGAGTTGTTGTTATTCCATCCATTTAGAAATATTCACAATGATATTGGTTCATTAAAACAATATATTATAGCCCATTGGGAAAGAATTTCAATAGCTACCATCCATGGAATTTGCACATTCATCGCCAAATCTATTAACATACACTAATGATGAAACTCCTTCTGATTGAAGACATACAATAGAAGAAGATAATCCTAATGAATGACAAGTATTGTGAAGTCTATACCTAGGCCTACCATTTCAACTAGATGGGCTAAACATACTTGGGAAACAAGAAGAGGACCAATTAAGGGCAATATCACTTGCAAATAATTGATGAAAACAAAAAAAATAATGTTACTTGCATACTTGCTCTTACCCACTACTATTCAAAAACAACTTTACCTGCATGCATGTAAACATATTTAATTTACTCGATTTCTTTTCTAAGGCAAAATAACAACACATATCACTACATTCTTTCAATGATCATTCACCAACAATAAAAATGTATGCTCTCTTCTCCAATTGTAAAGGAACCACAATTTACTTGTATCTGCACACTTTACAATCCTCACGTACCCCCTACACGCTTTGCTTTGCTTTGATTTTATTTCTTGCATGACATTTATTTATTTTTTCTGTGCAAAGCAAATGATGCTCTTTTCCTATTTTTTCCCAATTATAAGAACTTCTCAATTTTTATTATATAGTTATTTATGATAATTAATATACTTTGCATGTGCAATTTCCAATTTTCTACAACCTTTCTCGGCGTACCTATTGCACACTAAGGTGCAATTGCTAGTTGTAAAGAACTCAAGAGACTACAAGTTGCCTAGCATCTGCTTATGAAATATGGTTTGTTCAAATGGTTGCTTTCACGATCGGATTTTGATCACAAGCATAAAGTTTTGCAAGAATCTGA
This sequence comes from Cunninghamia lanceolata, assembly GCA_027924645.1. Classification (NCBI taxonomy): domain Eukaryota; kingdom Viridiplantae; phylum Streptophyta; class Pinopsida; order Cupressales; family Cupressaceae; genus Cunninghamia; species Cunninghamia lanceolata. The sequence continues at coordinate 14,571,650 of BSBN01000641.1, forward strand.
GTGTAAATCCTTACAACAGAAAAATGATATCATTGTTTTGTATGGAATAAATAACATTACATTTTAGCATTCCCAAAAAAAAAATGTTGATGAGATTTAAACTTCCAACCGTAGTGGAATTAGTATGTGGATTGGTGGTTACAAGCTTATCTTCTGAAAACAACAAATAAAATGCAATATATTCATAATTCCAAATTGGTTGTGAGGGCACAACCACACAATCATTATCGCAGAAAATTTATCAAATCTTCTAGTTTATTGTATTCTACCTATGCTTCCAAGTTGAAACATTTTAAGGCAAAATATGGTATAACGAGCATTATTAGTCATCACAGGTCGCAATTAAATTGTGTGACCTATTATTATTAGTTTGTGTTGTGGAACTATAGTCGAGGGGTTGTTGTTAACGCCTGATTAAACTAATTACTCCTAGCAAATCATAAAGCGAATTTCCCTTAAGCTAATCTTTATTGGAAAGTTTCGAATGGGAACATACTCAGAGGATAATTAAGTGCACATTTGGTGAACTGTTACTTGTGCAAGTTTAGGGTTGTAGAATGTTAGAACTATCAAGGGTTTTCACGAGGCAAGAGAAGGCGTAACTTTCAAGTTTAGGGTTTTTTATTTACCCTGTTTCCAGATTTGACAGACACCTTGCAAACACCTGTTTGCAAGTTGCGATTAGGTATCTAACTATTGTGGCATGGGGTTTTGTTGACAGGTATGTTGCATGTGAATGCAATGTGGACCCAGAAAATATGGACAGATGACAGTTTCAGTTTGAGAAATGTGTAGCATAAAATAAAAAAATAGGGTGTTAACAAACGATGCAAAGACATTCTACTTGGAAGTGGCAAACAGTTTGGTAAATATTTCTTTTTAATTGATGGGTTCTTTTTTGTTTGGTTGTATTCTATCTGATTCATATATGTTTAATATATTGTTTCATATTTGCAGCAATCAAAATTTGTCTTTTTATTTCAAACCTAGATTCTGAATACAATGTTTCAAATGTGAGCTTAAGCCTGGATTTTAAAATTAGAAACTTTTCACAGTGTTGATATAAATCCAATAGGAAAGGGTAGCTCTAAATTAGATCAGGAACGCCGAAATGGAATTACATGGATTGAAGAAGAACAAAGGGTTTTTTTATGTTCTTTGGCCTATATTACCTCCTAATATTACCTCCTATTGAAGAGGAGTGTGGGGTTCTTGCACTTTGTATTTTTACTTCTATTCTTGGAGTTAGAGAAATTTGGAGATTGGGAGACTTGGAGAAGCTTGGAGCTCTTCACCAAACGTGCTTCCCTTTTTAGGGCTTTTGAAGGTAAGCCCCATGGCTATGGTCATTTCCCTTTGTTTACTTCATTTTATGTTGGTGTTTGTAACTTTATCTTGATTTTTGTTTTCTTTTTGTGTGGGTTGGGAGTTTGGTGAGAGCACCTCCATTTGGAGGTAAGCCTCAACTTGTATGGGCTAGGGGAGAGTGAACCTCCTCGAGGTCACCTCCTTATTGTTGTGCTACTTATAGCCTTGAGGGCTTTTCTTTGGTGTTGAGAGCATTTTGAAGGCAAGAGTGCCATGATAGTTTTTTTTTGAGATATTTGGAGATATGTATTATGCGGTTTTGGCTTGAGGCCTTGAGACTTGGTGATTTTGAGATCTTGGAGTGACCTCTTGAGTTGAGGGGTCCACTCCCCTACCCCCCCTTCAAACTCATTTTCATGAGTTTAGTATTGTGCAAATCCATGGGAGTTAAATTATTTTGTGTGTTTCGAAAAATTCATTTGTTATGGTGTGTGTGTGCAACCGTGTGAATCCTACCTCCCTAGCTCGAGGGTGACCCACTAGCAGGTCTATGGTAGGGAGGAGGGCGTTCCTTCATGGCTTGGTTCCCCATTGTTGTGTTGTTTATTGCCATTTTTTAGTTAGGGAAAATGGAGCTTGTTAGAGTCCATTTTTTTGTGTTTTGGCACTACTTTTGTTGGCTGTTTTGGAGCCATGGCCTTAGAGGCCTCATTGTATTATTGTCAAATTTATTACTATCCTTATGTTGTTATAAGGAAATCTAGAAGTGATTTCTCTTTAATGTGTATTCAAAATTTATTATTAGATTATGCTGTTATGTTTGTATGATTATGAACAAAAAAAAATACAAAAGAAAATAAATGTTGCTGTCATATTATTTCAAAAAAAGAATGTGTTGTTGTTGAGGTTTTAGTAGTATGCTACGTGAAAAAGGAGATATACATTGTTGTGTTTTATGCAATGGAAATACATGGTTATTAGATGTTGTGTTCATATTTTTTTGTGATGTTTGCTGTCCTACATTAAATGTTAATTATGTTTTAGTTTTGGGAGGCATTTAAAAACAAAACAAAAAATAGTAACTCCAGCTATTTATTTTGCTTAAATATTCAATAGATTGTTTCTTTACAAGTTATCAATCTGGTTATAATATTTTTGTGAGTGTTCTGGTATATATATAAACATGATATATATATATATATATATATATATATATATATATATCCACACTAAAAAAATATATTCTAAAGCTTCTGCTGAAACTGTTATGACAGCATTTTTTTTATATAACTAGAAGCAAACTGAATAGATAAGTTAAATATATTTCAATATATATATATAATGAGATGTATTAAAAACTAAGCATATTATATTATATCCCAAAATCTGTTATTTTAAACTAATCAAAAATTTGGGGGGGCCGAACCCCATACTCCACCGGGGACGGGTCTTGACCTTAAGCCATGAAATAAAAAAAAAATTAATATTGACCGTGAGCGGCAGCTATGTCAACCATAGCAAGAAGGGTGTGGGGAGGGGGCGGTGCCCCCTACTTCCCGCGCCGGCCATGGAACCCTCACGGTAGCCCCGCTGCCCTCCTCACACACAGCACCCCCAGACCCTTCTTCCCTTTTGATTTTGTCTACGGCAGCATGGGGAAATCTAGCCAGTTGGCCCTCGTTGGTTCTCACCCTTATATCGTTTAAAACCTGCAAATCAAAATACTATATATATATATATAACCCTGCATATCGATCTAACACAGTTGAATTTAAACTTCAAATTTTAATACATGTATATATATTTATTTAGAAAATAAATGAAACCCTAGGAATATGTATATATATGATAAATATACCTCTAGCTATTCTTCATGGCGGCCATGGATGAGGAGCAAACCTTCAACATGCTGATTTGCAAACAATGGAAACAAACAAAAACTAGAGGAAAAACAAATGAGATGAGAAAACAAAAGGAAATGATAGGGTTTCTATAAGGAAACTATTATAATAATGATAGGGCATCTTTTGGGAAACTATTATTTTAATAGATTAGGGTGAGTGGAGAATGTGAGGATTTTAGTTTTGTTATTTAATTAAATTCCTTTTTATTTTTCCTTTGTGTGAAGGAATTTATTTCCCCCTCTTTTACCTTGGAGTCATTTTGAATTGCTGACTCTCTTTGTGTTCTAAGTAAGTTGATTTTATTATTCTCTTGATTGGATATCTTTTATTTCATGTGAATTTTCTTTTAGTGGGAATAGGTTGTCTTAGGTTTTGATGGGATGATTTATCCCTTAGGGTATTAATTACCTTTGGATATTTATATTTATTTTTCTTGTGTGTTTTAATTATGTTGCGAGAAACCTTTTTATTAAATTTAATTTTATTTTAATCAATTTCATTTTGAGGGGGTAGTTTAATATATCCTCTTTTGATTATTTTAACTTGAGCTCATTAATAAATGTAATTGACGAAATTATATTTATTAACAGACTCAAGCATTGAGTTTTATTTTTGGTCGTATATTTAAATTTAATTTTTATAGTTTTGATTGAGTGATCAATTTAATTAACCTTGATATTTTACTTAATTTTCCTTGTGTTTAATTACTTTTATTTTTATTTATTTTTATTTTTGCATTAATTCCTTGTGGAGGATTTCCTTTAAAAATTTATATTTCAATTTTTGAAAACGCGTTATGCTATCAAATTTTTCCTAGATTTTAGGGTTTCATTTTATGGCATTTTCACGTCATCTTTTAATCACTCCATTCCTTCATGCAACCATCATATCATCAGATGCGTATTAATTACAATTTCATTTATGCATTAGGGTTAGGGTTATTTTCAATTCAGTCGAAATCATTCCACTCACCTAGGAAACTTAGGGGTTTGATTTAAAATTGTTCTAACCCTAGAAGTGGCACGTATCGCGTCACCTACCCCCTAGTTGGCTATCACCACGCAGGGGATTACGTAGTAAGGCGTACGTCCCTAAGTATTTGATTGACTTGGTTTACGCCTTATGCGTATTGCCATCGAGCACGCAGACACATGTGAGGGGGTTTCTAGGGACATACATAAAAGTTTTTTGATATTTTGTGTCATGACCACATGACAAATGTGGACATGACACATGTGTTGCATGTCTTGACCGCATGGGAAATGTGGGCATGACACCCTTCCATTAACAAACAGTACATAGACTAATCAAAGCAACAAATAACTTAGGGTTTTAAACTATTTTTCAAGCAAATGTGAGCACACAATCATTAATAACTCCATCAAAATTGAAAACTATGAACTCTCCTCTAAAGGGTTTTTAGATAAAAATAGAACTTTACACCAATTTTCATGACTTTTTGTTGGTTGGAATCAAAGATATGAAATATGCTAGTTCGTTGGAAACCCTAGGTAGGGTTTAAACCTGCACTCACCAAAATTGCAAGATCTTACACAAAACTTGATGAAATTCTACCAAATCAAAAGAATTCAAAATATAGAAGCCTTCTCCACCCTCTCCAATTGGTTTTAGGACTATACCATACAGTACCAATCCATACAACGCGTGTTTCAGATTGCAACTTTTTAGAAAAATAAACTTTACAGACCTACCCTTAGTAAAAATACCATAACTCACAAAACTCAATGAAATTGATTCAAAAAAAAAAACATTCATCTCCTAAAACATAGGGCTAACTTTCCTAATTAGTTTCAGGCCTCCATCATTCCATACATGTCCTTACTAACATGTTTTCAGATTGAAAATACTCAAAAAATAGTCAATAAACACAAGAAAATGACATTTTTTATTCATGAAACCACTCCACCCATCCTTGGGGCATATTCAACCTTCATTTCTTGTAAAAAAATCATTCCACAATAGTTATTTATCAATTACATACCTTTTACATCAAAATCCCTAATAGCTTTTTTTGAATTTTTTTTACTTTTGGCAAAAATAATGTCCTTTGCAAACTAGGACTTTTCAATCAAAACATGAAAATGACTTCCTACTTAGACTATATGGTCTATAAGGACTTTATTTGCACAAATAAACTTAAAACCAAGGTTGGAGAACAAATTCCAACTCTTTTCAAACTAAAATTACTCTAGCAAATTCAAATTTGCTTTAGGCGAGAAACTCCAAATCTACATTTCTAGACTTCTAAACCTATCTTGGCTTATTGAAATGGACTTCAAGGATCCTCTAAGACCTATGCAAACTCAAAGTAAGACCTTGAACATCAAAATGAATACTAAAATTCATCAACATAGGATACTCCTGCATCACTTTCTTAATGGTTATCTTAGGCATATCACTAGGTTTTGTTTTCTTGGCTCACTTTCTTATCCTCTTTCCTACAATTCTGGCACAAGAACAATCATTTTATCATTAGAATATATTGCCAAGCTGTGAAATCTCATAATAAGCTCCAAGGTCCAAGTGTTCAACCTGGCAACTCTGATACCATGTGTAATATGCCAATTGGAATATTAAATAACATTAAACATAAATAATGCAAAATTTTCATTTCTTTTTTTTATATAACAAAATCCAATAATGTTACATTTGCAATTTCCAAGTATAATTTACATAATTTCAAAAGATGGTCGTTTCACATGCAACTAGCAAATTTCACATTTTTATCATGAACATATAACAGATGGTTGCATTCCTTGTGACTTACAATATTTATCAATTTCATTTACATAATAAGTAATGTTTCTTGTTCACAAGTCTTCGACAGTCAACCGTAGGAGAGAGAGAGCATTACCCTGGTGCTTTTCCTCCAACCACAAACCAACGGTCCCCCGCACACCTTCCTTATGGAAATGGCCCTTCCCTTCGTGAGGGTGTAGATAATGAGAATCAATTTATTCTTTATGCCATCTAAGAACTAGTAAAGTGTTCTAGCTAATAACAATCAGGCTTACAACTCTAGTCTAGCTCTACCTATGTATACCCCACTCTGATGATTCAACTATCTGGTACATAGTTAATTGATACTGCAAGCAGTGACTTTTGCATTACTTTGGCCAAAGTTTCATATAAATAAAGTCATATGTTCACTCACTCTTTTCTCGCCTTGGAGACAACACTTATAATTCAGTATATAACATATATATGACAACACTCTTTGACATGTTTACACAATATCAGTCGTAAAGACATACAATATTCCCTTATCTACTAGTCAACTAGACAAGTATAGGGTGAGAGCTTAGGTGACTTATGAAACATACATTAAGTCCCTCTTTGTATCCTTGCAATCACAAGTCTATGATGTCCTATCATCTACTCAATGGCTTGTCTACCTATTTCTGTGATCATCAGTATTCTTCTATGATAATATACAAGATTTTTACATTTAAGTCATTTGGTTTAACGATTAAAGACTCTATCTATCTTAATCTAGGAATGTATTCGTCTTCAACTTTATCGAAGAAAGGTAATAACTTTATAATCTTTCATATTGGATGCATTTCCTCTTGTAATTCAAAAGAAAATTCTAATAATAAATAGTCTCTTTCTAAAAGAATACCTTTCAATTCAATAGTGAGTGTAATACTCGACATTCTTGTAGCTATTTTCGGTCTAAACTAAATAATATAAACCCTTTCCAAAACTAGGATATGATAGTTTAAGATAACTCTTAGTTACCTAAGGAATAACATTTATAGACAACTTACATTTCTTTTGCATATATACATAAATAGAAGTCTAATATCAAGTTCTTCTACACAAAGATATCAACTAAATTTCTAGCTTTTAAGCTTTAATAACATGTTCTCTACCTTTTCAATTAGCTATTGTTTATAAATAGAATACTATGATAGTATAATGATATTGTTTTGGTCTTTCACAACGAGCAATGAGACTCTTGGTCTACTACAACACTTTTAGTTCTGAACAAAATAAATTTGGATGACCTTTTCTCAGGTCTCTAAGTACACCTGCCTTCAGCCTATTTCAAGTCAATTAAACCGAAGTATGGCTTATACATAGAATTCGGCCTATATACACAGTCGGCCATAAAGTTTCTATGAAGTTTGTCATACAAATATAACCTTGTATCGTTTGTTTAAGTATCATAATAGCCATCGTCTTTGACAACACAGTCATTTGACTATTGCTCAATTGATACTCTTGTATATCATTAACAGTAATGAATAAAATGTATATAATATATACGATACTCTTATCCAAGAGATATCAATATGTAATGCCATTATTAATAACAATTGTTATTCAACATGGGATAGTTTATATCATAAAGAGATAAAAAGGATGCATAAAACTATCTTCCTTGTCTACTGCTTATACGGTAAGAATATATAGAGAAATACCTCTGTCAAGGTCAATTAGCAGCAAGGTTAAACTAACACTAAGTTCTTTGATATCTTACTTGTCATTCGGTGGTTAAACAATACAACTTCATTCTATCCTTACTTGTAGATATCAACAGTCTACATAAACATTGTTTTGATATATAATATGCTTACCTATAGGGTTTAACAAGCATAACATTATCCACAGTTGCATTCCTTCCTCCCAAAACCTGAGTTCCAATCTCTTGTTCCTTCTACGCTATGCTTCCCAACATGAAAGAATACTTTCTAAATCCTCCTCCTCACACTTAGTTATGCACAACACAATTAATACATCACACTACTCTCCCCAGTCATTTGTGGTCTTGCATGTAGAAATAAGGTGAGTATGGAGCTACTGCTCCTCCCCCACTTCCCAAGAATCTAGGAAGAGTACGATGGCTGATAAATAATTTACCTTTTTTTACTAGACATTATAGTTAGACTGAAACTAAGTCTTAAAAGAATAATTAAAAATAAACAAAAGTACACCTACCATATAGATGTCACTTAATGTATTCCTTTGAATGCTCTAATTATGCTTATTTTTTACCATAATTATCGACGATGGAGACTCACAAAGTCGACTTAGTCCTAATCGACAAAATTGGACTTGTCTGGTTGATTACTTATGTCGACTCAACATTCAAAGGTATACACTACCTTACTATTTGTCGATGGAGAAGATTTAGCCATCAACTTGACGACGGCAAAAATTATCAAGTATAAAATGATCTCAATACTAAAAATATTTCTAAGACAACCAAAGACATAGAGATTGAGACTTAATACAAAATTGGCTTATCCTTTAATAAGTATGTGTGTGTGTGTGTTTCCAAATGGCATAAGGATCGTTGTATTCACACGATCTAGCATCCTCTCCATGGTGATACTCTCCTCATCTCAAAGGGGGAAAACACTATGCCTGCATCCACCTCAGTCACACAACGGTAGTTAGTCCATTACATCATTTAACCACGTGCTTAATAACATCATAAACAATTATTATTTGCATATAAACTAATATAAATCAAATACATTTTCTAGATCATTAATTTAATCATAATATTTTCTCTAACTAACTATCTATCTTCTCAAAAATAAAAATGATAAGTATGTGTTGGTAGGTGGCAACTGATCAGGAAAGTACTGTACACTAGCCATGTATCCTCGCCGAGGTTCGGGGCTGGGCCAGGCCCCGAGTGGGGGTTTGGGGGTGGCAGCCCCCAAGAAGTGGGGGTTCGGGGGCAGCAGCCCCCGAGAAAAGTTTTTTTAGGCCGACTTAAAAAATCCTATTTTTTATGACCAACATTAGAAAACCCTAATTTTTTGTAACCGACAAAAAGGCTTGATAAAAAGTGGCCAAGGGTTAGGGTTTGGGTATTGAATTGTAGCATTTGCAGCGGTATTGAGTTGCAGGGATTGCTGATTGTAATCGTTTTGATTTACTGGATAAATATTGGACTCTCTGTTTGGTGGATGTAGCCCGAGTTTGGGTGAACCACGTTAAATCTTGTCTCTCACTGTTATTAATTATGTGTATTTCCATTTCTCTGTTTAATCTTTATTTGCATTTAATTGATATCTTTTGCCGGCTAACCCTAACAAGTGGTATCAGAGCGGGTTGTGTTCGATTATCGTATGCAAGAAAGTCTCACGGTTGAGTGGGAGCAATGGCGGACGAGGGAAGATTGAAGGTCGATAAATTCAATGGGCAGAACTATCAGTTATGGAAGATGCAGATGGAAGATTACCTCTATCAAAAGGATTTATGGATGTCGTTGGAAGGAGTAGCCAAGAAACTGGCAACAATGTCTGATGAGGATTGGAATCATCTTGACAGAAAGGCACTGGGAACCATTCGGTTTTGCCTGGCACCGTCGGTGGCATTCAATATAACGGAAGCGAAGACAACAGATGGTCTGATGAAAGCTTTGGCTAAATTGTATGAAAAACCCTCAGCCTCAAATAAGGTATTTCTTATGAAGCGTTTGTTTAATCTAAAAATGGTTGAAGGTGGATCTGTGACAGATTATTTAAATGAATTTAATACGATTGTCAGTCAATTGACTTCTATAAATGTAAAATTTGATGAAGAAGTTAGAGCTCTCTTGATATTATGTTCATTGCCTGAAAGTTGGGATAGTTTGGTAATGGCGGTTAGTAACTCTGTTTCTGGTTCAAATACCTTGAAATTTGATGATGTTGTTGGTGTTATTCTGAGTGAGGAAATTCGTAAGAAAAGCTCAGGTGGATCCAAATCAGGCAGTGTTTTGAATGTAGAAAGCAGGGGCAGATCAAAGGAGAGAGGAAAAGGCTCTGGAGGTCATGGGAAGTCACTAGGAAAATCAAAGGACAAAAGATCCCAAACCAGAGGACAGAAGGATTGTTGGTACTGTGGAAAACCAGGTCATCTGAAAAAAGATTACTGGTCTCAGAAAAATAAAGGAGACAAATAAGAAGGCAATAAGGAAGCAAATGTGGTAAGTAATAAATCTGAAGATGACGCTTTGATTCTTTCCCTAGATAATGCTGATGATTCATGGGTTTTAGATTCAGGGGCCTCATTTCATGCTACGCCCCATAGAAGTTATTTTCTTGATTATGTCTAAGGGGATTTTGGACTGGTTTATTTGGGAGATAACAAACCCTGTCAGATTGTTGGAAAGGGAAGAATCAAGATTAAGTTGCAGAATGGGAATTATTGGCTACTGCAAGAGGTGAGGCATGTTCCAAGGCTTAGTAGGAATTTAATTTTAGCAGGGCAGCTAACTGAACAAGGTTGCACTGTTACATTCACTAATAAAAATTGGAAGGTTTCAAAAGGTGCCTTAGTAGTAGCAAAAGGTGTGAAAGTAGGCACCTTATATCTTTGTACAGGTCATACTGTTCCTTCTACTTTAGATGTTATAGAGGAAAAACAAACAGGTTTAGGAACAGTTGTTGCAGGTTTGTAGGAAGATGTCATGCCCACATTTTCCATGTGGTCACAACACACATCACACGTGTCATAGCCACATCTGTCATGTGGTCATGACACGAAATATCAAAAATTTTCTCGCGTTTCCCTAAAAACGCCCTCGCATGCGTAGCATGCTCGGTGGTGTTCGTTCAAGGCGAAAACACTACAGTTGTCGGCGGGGTACAAGTACAATTGCGTGCAACCAGACGCAAGCAGACCAACAAGGGGGTCTCTACGACGCCATTAACGTCACTGCTAGGTTTAAAATATCAGGGTTCCTAAATCTAAATCTTGGCAAAATTCTGACAGCATAATGCCTTACGGCGTAAGTGGGAATTACTCAACACTATTTTACGCATGTGGTTCACTGACAGGTTAACAACTTCCCACTACGCCTTGTTCCGACTAAACCGACTCGTGATCTCCCTATTTAATCATTTTTCAACAAGGCACGGTTGTCTGTCTCCTCTCTTGCTTCCTGAAACATACTCCTCCTTCGACTTAGCATTCTCAACAAGGCGATTCGTTTGCTCTCTCTTCCCTTTCCTCAGGGTCTTAATTTTGAGTGTATTTTTATTGCGCTCACCTTAACTATTTCTCTGATAATTTAGTTTGTTTATATTTCGGTCTCTCTCTCTTTCATTTTCTTTGCTTTCTTTATGTTTATCCGATCCTTCCTTCATATTGAACATCAATCAGGGTTATCACTGTATCTATTGTTGACATTAAACCTAACTTCTAGATGATCCAGGTCACATAGGCTGGTTTACTACTTCGCTGGACTCGGTCTCCTAGTCTTCTCCGATCTAGGTTTCTCCTCTACGTATGTATTAATTAAACTTGTTCCTAAACAAATTTTAGCAGGAGGATCCATCTACTTAGTTCTCTTATCCCATGTGTGAATTGCCGCGTATTTTCTCCTCTGTGTTTTCCAATGTTAGTTTTTCTTCTTCTGACTCTCTTACAGGTTTACTTATGTGGATGTTTATTACAGTTGAGATTAAGATGGTCTCACATGAAATGTCTGTGATGGCTCCTTAAGTTTATTTCCAGTGATCTTTTAAGTAAGGTGACGTGTAATTTTCCTCTTCATTTTCCCGGTATTGAATCGCGTTGATAGTGGAAACTTCCGAGAAACTCTTTCCGGAGTATTCCAGTAAATTCCTTTATGCTCTCTTTAAATTATAATTTTATTTTCTCTTAATTATAATTACTGTTGTTATTATTACTAATAATTAATATTAATACTCTTATTGTAAATCCTATATCATTGTTAATATATGTAGGAGGTTCTCCTCTTTATAAAACCCTGATCAAGGAAGCATAAATTCTTTGGTTGTTTTGTTCAACACTTAATAAAACCTAACTGTGAATATATATTTTTTGTTTTATTTTAATTTGCAAATCTCCTTGTTATGAATTATAGAGAGGGCCTCATAAAATGGTCCATGAAACCTTTTCTATGTATATATATCCCATATATATAAATATATATATGTAATATATATAAATATATATATATGTAATATATATACATATAGGACTATATATATAATTATATCTATATTGATTTACAATTCCCTTTCAAAACATAAGGTATAAATAGAGATAATTCTCTCTCTCTCTCTCTCTCTCTCTCTCTCTCTCTCTCTCTCTCTCTCTCTCTATATATATATATATATAAGACATATATTATGCCAACCAAGTGGAATATCCACAAACAAAACATATATATTTTTTTTTTGTTATTTAAATGAACCAATGCATATATGTTAGGGCTAAATAGCCCTAACTTTTTTTTTTATGCTTAACATTTTATGTTTTTGCTGTGACAGGGGACTGGCGGCAGGGGTCGGGCCGCACAGAGGGACGGAGGCCGCAAGAAATAGCGGCGGGCGAAGCGCTGCTGTGGAGCGGAGTTAAGAGCTCCGCGGGGTCGAAGGGGTGGAGGGATGTGGGGAGGGGCGGAGCCCCACCCACATCCCACAATGTGGGGTGTGGGTGGGGCTCCGCCCCTCCCCACACCTCTAATAAAACAAATGGAGACTGCAGTGGGGATTACTCCCCACCGCCCACCGTGCAAGCTTTGACTGTGTTTTACACAGCGATTTCTAATTTCGCTTTAGTTTCGGCGGCCATAAAATTTAATACGAGTTTATTATTATTCAATGATAATTACATATCAATTAATATATATATATATATATTTCAGTTTTCAGAATATCTCATAATTTTCTCAAATTAAACACTTTATTCAGTTTCTTTTAGTCAATTAAAATGATCAAGTAATAAAGATTATATATATATATTTATATATATATATAAATATATATATATATATACTTAAGAAAATGAAGTTTTTTTTTTATCAGTTTATTTCGGCAATTAATACATGTCCATTTCAACTTTTGGGACAAACAGAAGTAATTATATAATAGATTTTCTTTAAAACTTACAAAATAACTGAATCCATTACTTATGAAGAAGAAAACTTAATCATTTATAAACTATCTTTTCCATTAGAACAATGAACCATAAAACTGACCTTTTAATTAGTTTAGCAGTTCTATTCTTCTAATTACATAAACAAACTCAGATTAGATTGCAAATAAGAAATGAACTCTTCCTTTCAATAACACATTAAACACAATAAAATTGCTATTTAAAAAGGTTTACAAAGCAACATAACTTGAAAATTTAAGGTATTTGTTTACCACATTCATATTACAGAAAAGTTAACTCTTCCACTACAAATAGCAAGAGAATTTGAAACCATGGATACATACAACTAACTTCCCAGATATGAACTTCCTTCCCCCAACAATATACAACTGATAGCTTGTGACAACCAAGTAAAAGTCCATCAATAACAAGATCAGGGAGGTGATTTCCTTCACTCCCAGGGTAACAATAAATTACAACAATAACAAGAGAGGTGCTCTCTCTTCAAATCTAATGAAATGAACCTGGCCTAATTCTCATGACAAAGAAGAATAAGTTGTTTCTTCATAAATATCCAACCAGAAGCTCCAAGAGAAAACCTGCGTATCAAAGACAAACAAAGAAGAAAACACCACTCATCTAGCTCTCCTCCCTTCCGTAGACCCGCAAGAGGGTCACCCCCGAGCTAGGGAGACCATACTCACACCTGGGTAACTCAAGCACTCCACTTCACAACAGTAACAACAACAATCCCAAAGCACACAAACACCCGTGGGTAATTTACACAACACGGAAACTCAACTACAGTGAGTTTCATAAGGGGCAGGAGAGTGGACACACTCGACTCCAGAGTGTCACCCTTACAGATAAGTTAACCAATACAATTTCTCTTGGTCTCAAACCAAGTTTGATCACAAATTTTTAAGAAAATCTGTATTTGACTCTCAAGTCAAAGATACAGTCACAGATACATGCCCTCAAGGCTTTCAACATCCCAAAAGATGGAAACAGGTATGCACCCGAGGAGGATCTCTCCTCCCCTACCCCAAACTTGATGAGCATTTCTCCCAAGTGGGAGAAGCTCTGTCAAACAACCCGACAACAAACCCCACAGAAAACAAATCTAAACACAAATTCACACACTTTACATACACATTCAGCTATACGAAATAAAGGTAAAAATCAAACCAACCTTACAAAGCCCTCCTGGAATGAAACTGTTGTAGAGCTCCACTGGGTTCTCTTCCAACCTTAGCCAACAACTCCTCTCTCTCTTTTCTCTCCTCTAAGCTAACTTTCCTATTCTCTGACAATAATCATAAAACTCTCCCCAAAATTCAACTAACTCCCTCTCCTTCCAAAATTGGAAACAAATAACCCAATTTCTTTTCAATTTAGAGGAATGGGGAGGTGACACTTGTCACCTCCTCACTCTCCCCCAAAACCACTATTCTGTCCTGGTGGCTTATGTCACTCACCCATCCCTAGAGTACTCCTTATCCCTCTCCTCATGTCATTTCTCTTACGCATGGGAGAAATAAAAGGAGTTAAAGGAGTAAAAGACAGGTGACCCATGCCTCTTCTTCCCTCCTTCACATGGGTGGCCCCACTTCACATGGGGGAATCTCACTAATGGAGAAGGTGACTTCAAGTCAATCCTTCAATAATGGATGGGTTTTGTAGTCATCTCTAACCTTGGGGATTGAAGAGGGATGGGTTGGGTGTTGGTACAATCCCATCATGTCCCCCCCCATACCTCAATTTTCGTCACTTAACTTCAAGGGGAAGTTAAGATGACTAGATGGAGGTTACTCAAGGGTTACCCATGCCAAATGGGCCCCTGGACCCATGGGGTATAACCCAGGGTCAACTTTAACCCATACAAGACACCCCTGGTCAAGGTAAAGCACAAGAAAAGGCCTCATAAATTTAAATAAAATAAGGAAATTCAAATTCAATCTTTTTTTTACAACACAAATTATAAAATAATGTTACATGAGGGTAACCTAACCCACCCGACCATACAAAAGACCACATTACATCATCACATCAAACACAAAGAGATCTTGGTTCCTCGTGGAACCAGATCGGCTTAACAGGGAATAACAAATAACGAGGTGCGGAATGATCTCCGAAATCTGTGGTTCGATTAGTAATTCCTGCACACTAAATTACAAGATCAGTAACCACATAAAATCATCATAGCCGAAGCAACTTAAAAACATGCATTATCATGACATAGTTCTAATTAACATAAATGAAATCATATTACAATTTTCCATCATCACCTATTTAACTTTTCTGAAATGTAAACTTATCCAAACATCACCCAATTAGTTTTTCCGAAATCATAATAAAGTTTAATAGTTTGACAATTCCGAGAACTGCTATCCCACAAACATAAAAAAAATAACAATAACAGTAATGTAAATAGTCATAACAACATAAGTAAAAAGGGTGGTCCTCACAGAAGAGACGGGAAAAGTTGCTGCAGGTTCTGAAACAACACTGTGGCATAACAGACTTGGGCATATGAGTGAAAAAGGTATGAAGGTACTTCATTCTAAGAAAGTTTTACTAGGTTTGAAATGTATTAATATGGATTTCTGTGAAAGTTGTGTGTATGGAAAACAAAAGAGAGTCAGTTTTCTCAGAGATGGGAAGCAAAAGAAAAATAAAAAGTTGGAGCTTGTGCATATAGATGTATTTCGGTGGCTCTCGGTATTATGTTACATTCATAGATGATGCAACTAGGAAGGTCTGGATTTATTTCCTTAGACAGAAATCTGATGTATTTGAAACATTTAAGAAATGGAGAAGCTTGGTTGAAAATGAGACAGGTAAAAGATTAAAATGTCTCAGATCTGATAATGGCGGTGAGTATTGCAGCAAAGAATTTGAAGATTATTGTTCCTTTAATGGAATTCATAGGCAGAAAATGGTTCCAGGGACTCCACAGGAAAATGGAGTGGTCGAACGCATGAATAGGACAATAATGGAGCGTGCAAGGACCATGAGATTGCATGCTGGACTACCTTTAAACATGTGGGCAGAGGCTGTCAACACTACTGTATATTTAATTAACAGAGGTCCTTTAGTTCCTTTGGGCTGTGGTATTCTAGAGGAAGCATGGACTGGCAAGAAGGTGAGTTATTCTTTTCTAAAAACCTTCAGTTGTGAAGCATTTGCACATATAGATTCTGAAAATAGAACCAAGCTGGATGCAAAATCAAATAAATGTATCTTTGTTGGATATGGCATTAATGAATTTGGTTATAGGCTTTGGGATTTTGAAAATCAGAAAATTGTGAGAAGCAGGGATGTTATATTCAATGAGAAGGTGTTGTACAAAGATCAGTTGCAGCAGCATGAGAAGAAAGAAAAGGATTATGTGGTGCTGGATGATACTCCAAATAGTGATGTTCTAGTGGCTCCTCATGCTCTGCAATAGCAACAAGAAATACCACAAACTCCAATGAATGTTAGACGGTCAACAAGGATAAGTAGACCTCCTGAAAGGTTTTCTCCCTCTTTGTATTCTATTTTGTTAACAGATGCTGGTGAACCAGAAGGGTATGATGAAGCTATGCAGGTGAATACACAAGTTCAGTGGGAGCTTGCCATGAAAGAAGAAATGGACTCCTTGCTGAAAAATCAGACTTGGGAATTATGTAATTTACCTGCAGGTAAAAAGGCTTTACCAAACAAATGGGTTTACAGGTTGAAAGAGGAAGATGGAGGTAAGAAAAGATTTAAGGCCAGGTTAGTTGTAAAAGGATTTGCACAGAAACAAGGCATTGATTTTGATGAGATATTTTCTCCAGTTGTCAAGATGACTTCTATTCGTATTGTTTTAAGTATTGTGGCTGCTGAAGATTTACATTTGGAACAGCTAGATGTGAAAACTGCCTTTCTCCATGGTGATTTGGAGGAGGAGATATACATGGCACAACCACAGGGATTTGAGGTCAAAGGTAAGGAGAAACAAGTGTGCAGATTGAAGAAGAGTTTGTATGGCCTGAAACAAGCACCTCGACAATGGTATTTGAAATTTGATAGTTTTATGGCTGAGCAAGGCTACAGTAGGTATAATTCTGACCATTGTGTTTATTTTAAGAGGTTGCATAATGACAGCTACATTATTTTATGTTTATATGTCGATGACATGCTTGTAGCTGGGTCTAACATGGATCACATCAGAGAGTTAAAACATCAGTTAGCATAGTCATTTGATATGAAGGATTTGGGGGCAGCAAAACAAATACTTGGTATGAAAATTTGTAGAGATAGGAAGAACAGAAAATTGACTCTATCTCAGGCTGCTTATGTTGAAAAGGTGTTACAGAGATTCCATATGGAGAATGCAAAAGCTGTCAACACACCTTTGCCTAGTCATTTGAAATTGACTAAGGAGATGTGTCCAAACACACAAGAGGAAGAAAAAATGTCCAAGGTACCATATGCTTCAGCTGTAGGAAGTTTAATGTATGCCATGGTATGCACGAGACCAGATATTGCACATACTGTAGGAGTCGTTAGCAGGTATATGAGTCATCCCAGATTTGAGCATTGTAATGTGGTAAAATGGATTCTCAAATATTTGAGAGGTACATCTAATAAACACTTATGTTTTGGGGGCTCTAATACTGATTTAACAGGTTATGTAAACTCAGATTTGGTAGGGGATATTGATACCAGGTAGAGTACTACAGGTTATGTCTTTACTGTAGGAGGAACATCAGTGAGTTGGATTTCCAGGTTGCAAAAGGTGGTTGCTTTATCCACCACAAAGGCAAAATATGTAGCTGCAAAAGAGGCAAGCAAGGAGATGATATGGCTGCAATCTTTTATAGAAGAATTAGGTACACAACAGGCTAACAGTTCTTTGTATACAGATAGTCAGAGTGCCATACATCTTGCAAAGAATTCTACTTTGCATTCAAAGACCAAACACATACAATTGAGGTATCACTTCATTCGTTCGGTGTTGGATAATGGACAGTTAAAGCTGGAAAAGATACATACAGATGAAAATATAGCAAATATGTTTACAAAGGCAGTGACAAGAGAGAAGCTAAGCTCCTCTTCAGCTTCGGTTGGTCTTCTAGTGATGCAGAGGAGGGGTTGTTAAATGATTCAATAGACTCAATTTGGTTTGACTCAAACAACTTTCAAACCTCAAGTATCGATCTTCACACTTTTCATCTTTCTATCAAACCTAGTCTAGTAGGACAGCAGACCCTGTTTTTGGGCCTTTTCTCTCAACTTTTCCAAAAGACCTCCCAAACAAAATGTAGATTCAGATACCCATTTCCAAGTTACATAACATATCCCAAAACCAACAGTGACTCCTTTGGACCATGTGCCTCAAAAATGGCATTTTTCGCTATCTAAAATAGGCTAATTAGGCCTACTTTGTGAAGGAAAATACCTATAAACACCCAACAACCACCTGGACTTGATGGGGCAGCATTCACCATGTGTCCAAACCCCCAAAAACACCATTTGTTTCAAGAGACACTCTCACTAACGTGCCAAACCATAAAACTCTTAGTTTTGGCCAAATTGAGGAGGGTTTATTGGAAATGAAGGTTCCAATCACTTTCTCCATAAGCCACTACCTCAAACACCTTAGAATAGACCTTCACAAACTCACAAAATCATCAAATAGGTTTTCCCATTGACATTTTGTCAAATACCCTCTTTAGTTCCTCTTTTCCACATTGAAAATACTACAAACAACTCAAGGGCATCACCACAAACTCACACAACATACCTTTTCTGCCTCCCAAAACCATTGGAACATCTAACCTACTATAAATAAAGTCATTCCACCGAGTTACAGGTCTGGACAGCAAGTGGAATGACTAAAATACCATTTTTTACTCCCTCAAAACCCTTAACAGACTATAAACAAGCAGTTTCAGAAAAATAGCGATAATTTCCTCTAGGAATGGAGTTAGGACCTCAAACTAGATGCATTTGAAAGGTTACTCAATCCTCTTTCCAACCATATATGTCTTGCCTCTGTATCTATCCGTACAGAACCGTACCAACTCTAGAAACAGCAAATTTGCAGTCAAAAAGTATAGAAAAACAAGGAAAAGAGGCAAAAACATGATTTTTATTCATCCAACCTATTTTTCTCAACATTTGTGAGCATATTTCAATAGATTACAATGATACTGAATGGCCATAACCATCCATAACCACTTCTGGGTTGGTTGGCCTTTGCAACTTCCACATTACAACATGTTTTGCACTCTTTTTACATTAATAACTTTGAAATAGTTTTGTAACCTTTTGAATCTTTGACACACCATAACCTTAATGATCTCAAAACATAAATAATGTCCTCAACATGATATTAATGGACATGGTCCTTATTAAAAAACATGAGAAATGGTCTTTCAAGACCTTATTAACAACCATGGTCTCTTAGAACACAAAAACTTCAAAATGTGCCTTATGGGGGTTTGATGACCCCTCAAGTGCTCCTGCACCATACTCCCCCTCTACAAAAGAACTCATGTCCCATGAGGAAGGACTGAAATCAACTCCACAACATTGGCCAAAAGCATGATCATCCTGAGGTTTGCTCCATGGACTCAAATACTGCAACATGGGCTGCCAAATTGGAATCATGACATTGTCATCTTGCAAGTTGGTCTGCACTTTGGGGATCACATCTGAATAGGACTTGTTTGCTATCCTTGGACTTGGAAATGGCATCCATCCTTCCTTCCTGCACTTACAAATACTTTCACCATGATGAGAAGCCCACATACTTGCCTCTCTCTCTGCTGCAACTGCAGACTCTTTGGGTTCTTCCTTGTGTGGCATATCCTGCTCTTGCAAATTGACCACTACATCCATTGTTGTATCAGCACCTTGCACCATTGTGCCTGTACTTTTAACTTGTACAACAACCTTATCTTGCACCAAAGGACACACTACCATTCCAATCAAAATGTTAGCCTTCCAATCAATTACTAATTCATCTTTTACATCAGACTTTGGTTTGAACTTGTTTATGACAGCAACTTGAACCTTTCTATCAACTGGTATGGGTTTTTTCTTCCCACACATGATCACTGTATTTATTAGACCTGCATCCTCATCATCCTCAAGGAGTGGCAACAAAGTAAATGTCTTGCCTTGACTATGTATGGTATATGTATTATTCTTGCCACTATACCACACATCCCTATCATATTGCCAGGGTCTACCAAGAAGTAAATGACAACAATTCATGGGTACTACATCACAAAGTACCTTATCCCTATATCCTCCAATAGAAAACTCAACAATAGCTTGTTCATTAACCAAGAGAGTTTGATCATCAGTCAACCATGACACCCTATATGGCAACTCATGAGGAATCCTTTGTAAATTCAGTTTATTAACCATTTCATTTGAAACCATATTTGTAGTAGATCCTGAATCAACTATAACCTTACATACCTTGTCATTGCACTTACATGTGGTTTTGAAAAGAGCTCTCCTATTCAATGAATTTTTGGATGCTTACAATGGTGTTCTTCTCATCATCAATGTCTCTCCATCTTGAACCGGGGCTGCACTTCCAATTGGAGAGTTAACACTTTCATCTACCTCCTCTTCTTGCACATATTGAATCCTCTTTTCATTCTTCCTTTCACTACCACCGGATGTAGAACTTTGTTTCATTGGACACTTGTATGCTGTATGACCAATCTCATTAAAATGATAACATCTCCCAGTGAAAAAATTAGAACATCTATCTCCACCTCTAGTGCCTCTAAATCCCCCTCTAAAATTAGAAACTTGGTCCTTACCTTTGCTTGTGTCTCCTTGGTCTTCTTGGATTGATCTTGTTCCTCTTCCTCTATTGGTATTTCCTCTACCTCTTCCTTGTCTCTCTTGCCTTCTTTACAACTTTTCTTCAGCCTTCATAGCCAGCTTGTAGCATTCTTCAACTGTCCTTGGTGTTGTGAGATTGAGTTCATCTTGGATATTGTACCTCAAACCATTGAGATACTGTGCTACCTTCTCTTCATCATCTTCCTCATGTGTTGTCCTGATATCCAACTTATGAAACTCTTCTGTATATGCTTGCACATCCTTCTCCTTTTGTCTCAGATTTTGCAGCCTTTTGTACAACTGAACATAGTAGTCATTGGGCAGAAACTTTGCCTTCAACCTCTCCACCATCTTGCTCCAAGAAGTGATCTTTGGCTTGTCTTTCTTCCACCTATCAGCCTGCACACAATCCCACCATAACAAAGCATGACCTTTCAATCTTGATTTGGCCACCTTAACCTTCTGATTTTCTTCCACTTCTTCACACTCAAAGTAGTTTTCCAAAGCCCCAATCCAATCTATAAGTTCTTCACCATCTAATTTCCCTCCATACATTGGTAAATCTGCCTTGGCTTTGTAGTCACTCACTCTAACTGCCTTAAGAAGTTTTGCCATCCTTGCATCTTCTGGATCCAATTCTTCCTCTTGTGGAACTTCTTCTCCACCATCTTCCTCTGACTCACTCTCACCTTCATCAACTCAACTCTCCTCCTCCTATCTCTGGCTTCCAATGCTGCAACTTGCTCTTTAAGGGCCTTCAACTCCCTAGCAATTGCTGATCCACCTTTTGGAGGCATCTTGCCTTCAACTATCCAAACTTTTTTCTCTCAACCTTCAAGAATCTACTCCCTTGCTCTGATACCACTATGATGCAGAGGAGAGGTTGTTAAATGATTCAACAAACTCAATTTGGTTTGACTCAAACAACTTTCAAACCTCAAGTATCGATCTTCACACTTTTCATCTTTCTACCAAACCTAGTCTAGTAGGACAACAGACCCTATTTTTGGGCCTTTTCTCTCAACTTTTCCGAAAGACCTCCCAAACAAAATGTAGATTCAGATACCCATTTCCAAGTTACATAACATATCCCAAAACCAACAGTGACTCCTTTGGACCATGTGCCTCAAAAATGGCATTTTTCGCTGTCTAAAATAGGCTAATTACGCCTAGTTTGTGAAGGAACATACCTATAAACACCCAACAACCACCTGGACTTGATGGGGCAGCATTCACCATGTGTCCAAACCCCCAAAAACACCATTTGTTTCAAGAGACACTCTCACTAACGTGCCAAACCACAAAACTCTTAGTTTTGGCCAAATTGAGGAGGGTTTATTGGAAATGAAGGTTCCAATCACTTTCTCCACAAGCCACTACCTCAAACACCTTAGAATAGACCTTCACAAACTCACAAAACCATCAGATAGATTTTCCCATTGACATTTTGTCAAATACCCTCTTTAGTTCCTCTTTTCCACATTGAAAATACTACAAACAACTCAAGGGCATCACCACAAACTCACACAACATACCTTTTCTACCTCCCAAAACCATTGGAACATCTAACCTACTATAAATAAAGTCATTCCACCAAGTTACAGGTCTGGACAGCAAGTGGAATGACTAAAATACCATTTTTTAATCCCTCAAAACCCTTAATAGACTATAAACAGGCAGTTTCAGAAAAATAGGGATAATTTCCTCCAGGAATGGAGTTAGGACCTCAAACTAGATGCATTTGAAATGTTACTCAATCCTCTTTCCAACCATATATGGCTTGCCTCTGTATCTATCTGTACAGAACCGTACCAATGCTGGAAACAGCAAATTTGCAGTCAAAAAGTACAGAAAAACAAGGAAAAGAGGCAAAAACATGATTTTTATTCATCCAACCTGTTTTTCTCAACGTTTGTGAGCATATTTCAATAGATTACAATGATGTTGAATGGCCATAACCATCCATAACCACTTTTGGGTTATTTGGCATTTGCAACTTCCACATTAAAACATGTTTTGCACTCTTTTTACATTAATAACTTTGAAACAGTTTTGTAACCTTTTGAATCTTTGACACACCATAACCCTAATGATGTCAAAACATAAATAATGTCCTCAACATGATATTAATGGACATGGTCCTTATTAAAAAACATGAGAAATGGTCTTTCAAGACCTTATTAACAACCATGGTCTCTTAGAACACAAAAACTTCAAAATGTGCCTTATGGGGGTTTGATGACCCCTCAGGTGCTCCTGCACCATACTCCCCCTCTACAAAAGAACTCATGTCCCATGAGGAAGGACTGAAATCAACTCCACAACATTGGCCAAAAGCATGATCATCCTGAGGTCTGCTCCAAGGACTCAAATACTGCAACATGGGCTGCCAAATTGGAATCCTGACATTGTCATCTTGCAAGTTGGTCTACACTTTGGGGATCACATCTG
This sequence comes from Cunninghamia lanceolata, assembly GCA_027924645.1. Classification (NCBI taxonomy): domain Eukaryota; kingdom Viridiplantae; phylum Streptophyta; class Pinopsida; order Cupressales; family Cupressaceae; genus Cunninghamia; species Cunninghamia lanceolata. The sequence goes on from BSBN01000641.1 coordinate 14,595,028, forward strand.
AATAGGACTTGTTTGTTGTCCTTGGACTTGGAAATGGAATCCATCCTTCCTTCCTGCACTTACAAATACTTTCACCATGATGAGAAGCCCACATACTTACCTCTCTCTCTGCTGCAACTGTAGACTCTTTGGGTTCTTCCTTGTGTGGCATATCCTGCTCTTGCAAATTGACCACTACATCCACTGTTGTATCAGCACCTTGCACCATTGTGCCTGTACTTTTAACTTGTACAACAACCTTATCCTGCACCAAAGGACACACTACCATTCCAATCAAAATGTTAGCCTTCCAATCAATTACTAATTCATCTTTTACATCAGACTTTGGTTTGAACTTGTTTATGACAGCAACTTGAACCTTTCTGTCAACTGGTATGAGTTCTTTCTTCCCACACATGATCACTGTATTCATTAGACCTGCATCCTCATCATCCTCAAGGAGTGGCAACAAAGTAAATGTCTTTCCTTGACTATGTATGGTATATGTATTATTCTTGCCACTATACCACACATCCCTATCATATTGCCAGGGTCTGCCAAGAAGTAAATGACAACAATTCATGGGTACTACATCACAAAGTACCTTATCCCTATATCCTCCAATAGAAAACTCAACAATAGCTTGTTCATTAACCAAGAGAGTTTGATCATCAGTCAACCATGACACCCTAAATGGCAACTCATGAGGAATCCTTTGTAAATTCAGCTTATTAACCATTTCATTTGAAACCATATTTGTAGTAGATCCTGAATCAACTATAACCTTACATACCTTGTCCTTGCACTTACATGTGGTTTTGAAAAGAGCTCTCCTATTCAATGAATTTTTAGATGCTTGCAATGGTGTTCTTCTCATCATCAATGTCTCTCCATCTTGAACCGGGGCTGCACTCCCAATTGGAGAGTTAACACTTTCATCTACCTCCTCTTCTTGCACATATTGAATCCTCTTTTCATTCCTCCTTTCACTACCACCGGATGTAGAACTTTGTTTCATTGGACACTTGTATGCTGTATGACCAATCTCATTACAATGATAACATCTCCCAGTGAAAAAATTAGAACCTCTACCTCCACCTCTGGTGCCTCTAAATCCCCCTCTAAAATCAGAAACTTGGTCCTTACCTTTGCTTGTGTCTCCTTGGTCTTCTTGGATTGATCTTGTTCCTCTTCCTCTATTGGTATTTCCTCTACCTCTTCCTTGTCTCTCTTGCCTTCTTTGCAACTTTTCTTCAGCCTTCATAGCCAGCTTGTAGCATTCTTCAACTGTCCTTGGTGTTGTGAGACTGAGTTCATCTTGGATATTGTACCTCAAACCATTGAGATACCGTGCTACCTTCTCTTCATCATCTTCCTCATGTGTTGTCCTGATATCCAACTTATGAAACTCTTCTGTATATGCTTGCACATCCTTCTCCTTTTGTCTCAGATTTTGCAGCCTTTTGTACAACTGAACATAGTAGTCATTGGGCAGAAACTTTGCCTTCAACCTCTCCACCATCTTGCTCCAAGAAGTGATCTTTGGCTTGTCTTTCTTCCACCTATCAGCCTGCACACAATCCCACCATAACAAAGCATGACCTTTCAATCTTGATTTGGCCACCTTAACCTTCTGATTTTCTTCCACTTCTTCACACTCAAAGTAGTTTTCCAAAGCCCCAATCCAATCTATAAGTTCTTCACCATCTAATTTACCTCCATACATTGGTAAATTTGCCTTGGCTTTGTGGTCACTCACTCTAACTACCTTAAGAAGTTTTGCCATCCTTGCATCTTCTGGATCTAATTCTTCCTCTTGTGGAGCTTCTTCTCCACCATCTTCCTCTGACTCACTCTCACCTTCATCAACTCTCCTCCTCCTATCTCTGGCTTCCAATGCTGCAACTTGCTCTTTAAGGGCCTTCAACTCCCTAGCAATTGCTGATCCACCTTTTGGAGGCATCTTGCCTTCAACTATCCAAACTTTCTTCTCTCAACCTTCAAGAATCTACTCCCTTGCTCTGATACCACTATGATGCAGAGGAGGGGTTGTTAAATGATTCAACAAACTCAATTTGGTTTGACTCAAACAACTTTCAAACCTCAAGTATCGATCTTCACACTTTTCATCTTTCTACCAAACCTAGTCTAGTGGGACAGCAGACCCTGTTTTTGGGCCTTTTCTCTCAACTTTTCCGAAAGACCTCCCAAACAAAATGCAGATTCAGATGCCCATTTCCAAGTTACATAACATATCCCAAAACCAACAGTGACTCCTTTGGACCATGTGCCTCAAAAATAGCATTTTTCGCTGTCTAAAATAGGCTAATTACGCCTAGTTTGTGAAGGAACATACCTATAAACAACCAACAACCACTTGTACTTGATGGGGCAGCATTCACCATGTGTCCAAACCCCCAAAAACACCATTTGTTTCAAGAGACACTCTCACTAACATGTCAAACCACAAAACTCTTAGTTTTGGCCAAATTGAGGAGGGTTTATTGGAAATGAAGGTTCCAATCAGTTTCTCCACAAGCCACTACCTCAAACACCTTAGAATAGACCTTCACAAACTCACAAAACCATCAGATAGATTTTCCCATTGACATTTTGTCAAATACCCTCTGTAGTTCCTCTTTTCCACATTGAAAATACTACAAACAACTCAAGGGCATCACCACAAACTCACACAACATACCTTTTCTACCTCCCAAAACCATTGGAACATCTAACCTACTATAAATAAAGTCATTCCACCAAGTTACAGGTCTGGACAGCAAGTGGAATGACTAAAATACCATTTTTTACTCCCTCAAAACCCTTAACAGACTATTAACAGGCAGTTTCATAAAAATAGCGATAATTTCCTCTAGGAATGGAGTTAGGACCTCAAACAAGATGCATTTGAAAGGTTATTCAATCCTCTTTCCAACCATATATGGCTTGCCTCTGTATCTATTCGTACAGAATTGTACCAACGCTGGAAACAACAAATTTGCAGTCAAAAAGTACAGAAAAACAAGGAAAAGAGGCAAAAACGTGATTTTTATTCATCCAACCTATTTTTCTCAACATTTGTGAGCATTTTGCAATAGATTACAATGATACTGAACAGCCATAACCATCCATAACCACTTTTGGGTTAGTTGGCCTTTGCAACTTCCACATTACAACATGTTTTACACTCTTTTTACATTAATAACTTTGAAATAGTTTTGTAACCTTTTGAATCTTTGACACACCATAACCCTAATGATCTCAAAACATAAATAATGTCCTCAACATGATATTAATGGACATGGTCCTTATTAAAAAACATGAGAAATGGTTTTTCAAGACCTTATTAACAACCATGGTCTCTTAGAACACAAAAACTTCAAAATGTGCCTTATGGGGGTTTGATGACCCCTCAAGTGCTCCTGCACCATCTAGACTGACAACAACAAAAATAGAATAGTAGAGTCCAGGGTGCTTATTTTCAGTGGGAGCTGCATGCGCAGCGGTGTCGTCGAGGCTTAGTCTCCAAGTGGGAGATTGTTTGGTGTGGAGCCTGATTAGTCTCCAAGTGGGAGATTGTTGGTAGGTGGCGACTGATCAGGAAAGTACTGTACACTAGCCATGTATCCTCACCGGGGTTCGGGGCCCAGCCGGGCCCCGAGCGGGGGTTTGGGGGCGGCAGCCCTCGAGAAAATTTTTTTAGGGCCGACTTAAAAAATCTTATTTTTTATGACCGACATAAGAAAACCCTAATTTTTTGTAACCGACAAAAAGGCTTGATAAAAAGTGGCCAAGGGTTAGGGTTTGGGTATTGAATTGTAGCATTTGCAGTGATATTGAGTTGCAGGGATTGCTGATTGTAATCGTTTTGATTTACTAGATAATAATATTGGACTCTCTGTTTGGTGGATGTAGCCCGAGTTTGGGTGAACCACGTTAAATCTTGTCTCTCCCTGTTATTAATTCTGTGTATTTCCATTTCTCTGTTTAATCTTTATTTGCATTTAATTGATATCTTCTACTGGCTAACCCTAACAGTATGTTTGTTTAAAAACAGGGTATGACAATGATAGAATATACGATGATTAGTTAAAAACTAAAATGCAAAATAAAACCTGCAAACAAAACAAAGTGAAAGAAAATATTTTTGGGTTATGTAAGATTTCTCTTACACCCTAGGATGCTATTGCACTAGTAATATATGCTTGCTCTATTTTTTACAATGATTTCAGTTAGGGATTTATTTATTGAAATCCAAAAATGAGGCTTGTGCATAGTCCAAGTGTGAAATATTGGAAAGCCTCCAATTTTAGAAGGTGCATTAAAAGAAATGTAAGCATGAGGATCATTTCCTTTCTTGAGTGGAAAGGATTTTAGGTTCTTTGATATCTTCTTCATTCCCTATACTTCTTGGTTCCATACTTCAGAAAATTTTGGGAATTTTGCAGAAGCAGGTTTTAAACAAGGATTTTTGAAACATTTATAAGTATGTCTTTAAGTCTATGCCCTAGTCACTAGAGATGAATCATGAAAAATTAATGTTTTGTTCCATCCTTAGATGGATGGTTATTAAGAATGTGCCTCCCCAAATCTGGGCCTTTTTGTCCCAGCTACTTAACCCAATAGGGAAAGCCTTGCAAATTGAGGATACTAGGTCACCATTTCCTCATATGAATGCAAGAGTCTTGCTTTCATTAAATAATAGGGTTCAAATCCCTGAGATCATTGAATTTTAGCTTGGTAATTCTCTGCATAATTGTGAAATTAAAGGTTTAGGGGGTCTAAATGCTTGTTTGAACTTTGTAAAAATAATGGGCATCAAAGGAAGTGTTGCCCCATAATTACTAAATTTTCAAAAAATAATATGCCTATTGGTAAAAAAGTTAATAAGAATGAGACTCCTATTAAGACTCAAAATGAGGTGTCCCTTATTAATATTTTCAATGATAGAGATACTGAGATGATGAACAAAGAAGAAATTGAAGAGGAGGATAATAATTAGAACAAACATATGGAAGTGGAAGTTAACTCCATAAATCGAAAAAATGGCAATAAAGGGGTTGATTTTGAGCCTCCAAAAATCACTCATAAAAATAATACTCAAGAACCCTCCTAGACAAGCTTAAGGAGAAAATCTTTGCTAATAAATTGGCCCAAGCCCCCAAACCCTAGGAACCCCTAGTGCTACTAATTCCTTAGACTCTAAGGGTTTGACTAAACTATTAGCAATTAAGGAGCTTGAACAAGTTAAACCAAATCAAAATATGGAGTGTCTTAATCCCTTGTTTCAAGAAGAGACAATAGACCAGGTTGTTGATATGGATATCAACAAAAAAGGTGAAAAATAAGGAAACAATTAAGAAGAGGAGATAGTTCTCAAAAACTTGGTAAGAAAGGAAAAGAGGAGAAAATCCCCAAGTGTTTTGACAAATTGTATAAGAATCAAACGCCTCCCAACCCTCTTTCTTAAATGAATCTAAGTTGTATAAGTTGGAATATTAGGGGACTTGAATCCCCTAATAGAAAGCATGTTCTTAGAGCCTTGTGTAATAATAAAAAAAATATGGATTTTTTTGTTGTTACAAGAAATAAAAGTAGTTGGGTTTCAATTTGAGAATGTTTTAAGGTTTATCTGAAAGAACTTTGAGTTCTACACTTCTAATCACACTAAAGGGAAAGGAGGCACTACTATCGTTGTTAATAAAAATGGTCTAATTTGGTTATTGAATTTGGATGTTCTCCATGTAATAGAAGTGTATGGATCATTATTGAAAATGACAAATATCAAATTTGGTATTTGTTCAATTTATGGTCCAAATGACTATAGAGAAAGGATTTAACTATGAAAGTGGTTTGCTTTTGCATTAGCCAAAGTTCCTTGGATTAATGGGGGAGATTTTAATATGGTTGAGTAGAAGGAAGTTAAAAATGGTGGAATTCCAATGATTTGGAAAGGAAATGAATAGTATTTTTGGTTGAGGACAAAAAAAAATTGTTGAAGCTTTTTGCTCCCCTAGAAAATAACAAGAAAGATAGCAAGAGCATTTGGTATACTTGGTGCAATAGTCAAAAGGATGGAAAAAGAATTTATTCCAATCTGGATATATTTTATGTTCACGAGAACCAATTTTTCTTTGTTAATAATTTTGATGCTAACTGTGTTCAAGTTCTCCCTTGCACTCTTTTTGACCACCACCCTATTGAAGCTAATAATTTGATAAAAGATTCTAGAAGCTTAAATGTTATTAGAAAAGACAACATGTTTAAGTTTAACATTGAGTTGTTAAAGAACAAAGATTCTATGGAAGGAATTAATACCTTAAGGAAAATTAATAAGATGCTTTTCCCTAATAAGTTTGCCATTGTTTATTGGGAAAATCTTTTGAATAGTTGTAAAACTCTTTTTTAGACCATTGGGAAAAAATATGCTATTGAGAGTAGAGGATATGAATGTCAACTTTAGGATAATTTTTTTAACATTGAATATCAGGTGCAGAAGGAGCCTAGTAATCAAATTCCTATTGATTCTCTTGGAGAAGTTAAGCGTAAGTTAAGATGCCTGCAAATAAAAAAAAGCTCCGGGAGCTAGAATTAGAGCCAGGATGAATTGGATCAAAGAAGGAGATAAGTGGTCTAAATATTTCTATAAAATATTAAAAATAAAAAATATTAGAGTCAATAGGTCCAGTTACTATTGATGATATTCTGTACAATAGTAATGATGATTTTAAAGAGGTTTTTAGACTTTTTTTATATAAACCTTTTTTTTCTATTAGTGATGATAATAGTAACTATAAGCAAGCTCAAGAGGTCTATAAGAAAATTATTCATAAGAAGATAAATGATGATGTTGCTACTAACCTAGGGAAATAAATCAATAAGGGAGAAATTTCAATGGCTATTCACTCTTTCAAAAATGGGAAGTCCCCAAGTGTAGATAGACTCCCTATAGAATTCTACAAAGCTAACATTAACTGGGTAATTGATGATCTTTTTTATATGTATAAGTAAGCTACTCTTAACGTATCCTTGGGAAAGAAAATAAATAGAGGGAATATCAAACTTCTCCTTAAAGAAGGAGATAAATCTAACATGGAAAATTTGAGGCCTATTACTCTATTAAATGTATCCTATAATTTTTTTGCTAAAATCTTGGCTCTGAGACTTACTGATATCCTCCCAAAAAAATCAACAGTACTCAAACAAGATTCATAAAAGATAGATACATTTTAGAAAATCTAATTACTAGTTGGGAAGTGTTGATGATGATTCATTGAAATTTAAGAAAATGAACTAAAACATTCTAAATCTAATGAAATTGAATGAGTCTTTGACAGTTGATCCATATGCACCATTTAACATTTCATGAAACAAAGATTAAAAAAATCAAACCATGTGTTGCCAGGTCATTCCACAACTTCACACAGTTGATACTAATCTTCTACCGTAAAGAATGAAAATAATATCCACTAGTTGATATACACTCCAAGGGACACAGCACACCACAGTAAAATATCTAGATGACATTCACAAAGATTACTCAAAATTTACGATGTAGTTGTAATCTGATCTTAATTTCATTAATATTCAAAACCATGCATATTTACAATCTGTCTTAAGAAAGTATCATGAAATTCAACAATCCTATCTCAATTAAGTCTCCCATACTTTACAATTTGTAACATCCACATTCTAAAAACACAATAATATAGAGAACTTACCATGGAATAATTTCAACAAGGTAAAAATGAGAGAAATTTTTTCTTTTATTTATCATATAATCAAGTAACAACAAATTGCAAGATTCTCTTACATAATACAAATATGACATATTGTCTTTCTCAATTACAAGTATTTGCATAAGTATTTCAATTACATAAACAATTTGGAAAGATCACTGCTTTTGAATATCTGACATCTTTGTCACAAGCCTCGACATGTTTTCTACTGGAGAGAGGGAGAGCATCTTTCAAGTGTTTTACCTCCATCCACAGACCGGCGGTCTCCCACACATATTCCACATAGGAAGTGGCCCTACCCTTCATGAGGAATATATACCAAAGGTGACCAGTGGGTACATAGTGTTGTATGCTACACAACTCTATCAACCATACAACCCTAGATACCTTCTAGCTAAGTATGGTTTTCTGATAGGTTATGCAATCCAGATACAGTGAACCGACAATGCATGCAGAAAATGAATGCATTACTTTGGCCAAAGTTTTAATATCAATAACATTCGTAATGAACGTGGTTGAAATGTTCACCCACCCCTACTCGACTTGGATACTATCATATTCTTGCAGCTTATCCTCACCAAATATGTTTACATAAATAGTCTTAATATCTTCCATGACCATAGTCTACTCGACTTTAGACAAGTTCTAATCATTTCTTTTCGTATTCGATACTAGGTTTTTCATAACAACCTTTAATAATCCTATATTTCAAAAATAATCATATCTCATAACTATGAGACTAAGGTTTAAAAATGACCTATGGATTAACTCAAACAAGATTAAGAATAATATGGTTCTAGAATAGATATCTCCTTCTACAAAAAGGAGTACGAGTACTTTCTATTTCCTCTATCATAATATCATTGATAATCACTATATATACTTCTATCTATTTCCATACTTGGTCATTTTCTAGTTTAGACTAATCTATTCCATCATAATGGTTTACAAAGAATATCTTCAACAAGATTAATAAAATAGATAATAAGTATTGTCTTATAGACCTTTTTTCCTTCTATCAAAATACTCCTTGTTTTTCTATCACTCGATTGGATATAAGATAGTTTTCCACAGATTACTAAGAATCTAAGTTCTTTTGGATAGAAAATCATTTTGTCATAGATAAATAGACTAAACCAATAATGGTTTAAAATGATAATAACACAGCTTAATAATTAAACTGTATTACTCATTACTAAAGAGTTTACCTATCAAAGTTTCATTTGCACTAATATCATCAAAAATCTACTGCATGATTAATCTTATAACAATATAATCGACTTGCTATATGATGAATTCAATCATCAAGGTGATTGGTTTACAAGGCACATGATAACTAAAATAACCTTCTACAAGTATGAGATTGTAATGATCATTCATTCACCAAATGACAGTTTGACATGTTTAACAGTTTTAAAATAATAAGTATATTGTCAACTCAGAGTGCTAATGATATAGAATTTATTTATATTAGCATGTATCAGCCTTCTAGGCTGAATCTATGCTCTCTAAATTCGTTTAAGTTAACTATACAATTTTACTAATGACTCTATCAGCTATTCGATACAATCGACTCTATTGGTTTGAACAAATACACATTGAATTGAATGGATATGCCTTACTGGCATAATCAATTATCTACAACAAGACACTACAGTAATAACATAAAAGAACATTTGATTTTACAATGCTATCAATGCACACAATGCAGGAAGGATACCTAGTAGCGACGGCTTAAGATAAGAAAGAGTTGCAGATAGAATACTCCAATGGACACCAAGAAAAACTGACATTTTACTTTCTCTCAGAACTATTATTTTCTCCTTGTTGCCTACTACGATCCTCCCAAAAGCATAAAAATGGATTTCCCTTGACTCTTGCTAAGTCATTCCTTTAAAGACTCGAGCATGACTCTTAATGAGTTGTCCTATCTTTTCTCTCCCATGATTACAGTTAGGGTCAAAATGAATACAAGGGATAGTCCACATATTGTTTTCGGTTACAACTGTTACCTCAAAAGGTGCAATGTCTTACACATGTCGATGGAAGATGTCCTTCGTAGGGAGCTTATCGAATGTGGTTTGTAACACCACAAACTCCTCTCAAATAAGGCTGACATATCATTTAAGCCACCATTGATCATTTAATGATCACCTTAACTGATTTGATCCATCACTTGATACAAATGAAGGCATTCCTATATACAAGCCTACGGTTGCTCCATGATCAAGCATGCAGTTAATAATTATGAGGTGTTCACCTCAAATCGATACATACATACATATATATATATATATATATATATATATATATATATATATATATATATATATATATATATAATTAAATATGGTTTAACATGATACACCCTACTTGATTATTTATGCTTGATCATGTATGATAATAATAATAAGTCGAAAGGCTTATGAATAATATGAAAGGGTTGAGCTTGTCTCCCCTTCACAGTCTTTCATTAAATCACGTCAATTTGACTTGATGAGATAGCCATATGATGTTTAATGTCAACAATAAATGTGATGCCCCATCATGCAACCCTAGAGTGTTAGACTATCAGGAGCAAAATAACATAAATATATATATATTTTTTAAGCAAGTAAATGCATTAATCATTAAACATAATTACACTATTAACCTCATTAAATAAAATAAACAACTAACACCTCTAGGGAACATAACTGCATTAGGTAAAATTATAACATTACAAGGGATATGCATCATAATACAACAGAAGAGTATTACATTATACATTTGCAGAGATGAATAATTACAAGGGTTCAATACAAGATTACAAGACTGATTACATCGGCTTAAAAATAGTACAATTATGAATGTATGCTACAACTCTAAAGGTGTAGAACAAATCTGGAACTGGAACACTTCTGCACTGATCTCGAACCCTAACATCCAAGAAAACCAATGGATAGCTCTACCACCCAACCATGTGAAATCCTGAGGTCCACCCCTCGAAGCTAGGAGATAACAATGAGGTTCCTCTAAGTCAAAGGATACAACAACAAATACAACAAACAAATACAGACTCAAAGCAAACAAAATAGATTAACAAGACTGCACAGACAAGACAGTACTCTAGAGGTAACAACAAAAGATAAAGAGGGAAGCAACTAAGCTGTAGTAGGGAGAGTGTCATCACATGGTCTTAGCATGGGTTACCCAGGCTATCTCTCACTAGAAATCGGCCCCCATCTATGATTACCTTGGCAGCCTCTCTCTAGGCACCGGCCCCATAGGGTGACACATGCGGAGTCGACACATCCTCTCATGGAGACAAGGAGGTCGACCTTGCCAACCAGGCCTTCTCATCCCATCCTTAGCCTGTGAGAGTACTCAAGGTATGGGTGAGGCATCTTTCTTATCTTGTTATGTAAATTACTACCCAACCCTCCTAAATAAGTTATTAAGTTATCACTTGATTACTACTTTCATGGGGTTACCCAGGCAGCCACTTTGGGCACTGGCCCCACCATGAAATCCACTCTCCTACATACAACCAACATCCAAAATCAATAACATGCATGGACAAGGGACTACGAGGCATCTATCTTTTTTGCAAACCAATACAGTACATAGACCATTATAAATCCAAACTCTCAACCACAAAACTTTCCCCTATCCATTTCAAAATCCCAAACAAATAAAACATTTAATCAACAATTTCAAATTCAAACAACAATCTTTCCCACTCCACATCAAGAAATCATACCAAGAGACACCTCACCAATATATCCTTGCCACAATATCACACTAGATTTCAAGGTAACAAGCCTCTGGAGCTAAACAGATTTAACACAAATATCAACAAACAACTATGCAAAGCATGACACTTAACAACCTTGACCTCTTACAAAACTAACATGATCACCACTACATTAAGCTAGACAAAACATAACAGCCAGACTCAAAACCAAATTAAATGCTATGACCCAATTTGCATCATTGATACACATCGGTTTAAAATAAACAATAGAGAATATATATTTATCCAAGATCCAATTACTACAACACTTCTTGAACAATTTTAACATGGATTCAATAAGAGACTTAAAATCTCTCTTATGAACTAAATCATAAACTTACTTAAGATAACGATATTCTAATCAAATCTTGAGATCTATAATTCCCTACTATGATTTATTTAATAACTTGTTGATCATGATATTAGTCATAAACAAACATAGAATAAAAGTTACACATCAACCTTTACTCATCTTGAAAGATACGATGAATTCAAAGAATTCATGATCCCATGTCTCTGTGGATTAGTTCTTAATCAACTGACGTTACTCAGTGGTTGATGTGAGTTGTTGTTTTCCATTCAGGGGCCTTACATTAATTCATCAGCAGGATTCAGTCTCTGTAAAGATGCTACACAGAAGGTTATTTGCACGAGATATTTCCACAAATAATGTGTCTGTACTCAAATATTTGCATGATATTTATCAATTGTACATGCTTTAACTTCAAATATGCTATAAATCTTCAATTATCTACGAGTTGTCTACATATTTCATGTAATTTACATTTTTTATTATCTATTATTTGCAATTGAGATGGTGAATTGTTCTAAAATTAAAAGAAATGTAAACAAATAATTCAAATTATGATGAATCTTCAGCTATTGAGCCACATACATACTTGATACAGTCATGAAAAAGAAGAAATCAAACTATATGTTCACTAGGATGTTCCACAGCTAGATATAGTTGATGCTAACTTCAAAGGATGATTAATGAAGACAATATATGCAGACTGATGAGCACTCCAAGGGACACAGCAAATCAAAGCATATATCAAGACTTCAGACACAGATTACTCAGAATTTACGATGATTTGTAATCAAAATAGTCTTCTCTTTCATTAAGTATGCAAAAACATGTACATATACAATAACTTTGAAATAGGCCCTAATACTTCAGCAAACAAATTTCAATTAAGTTTCGAATGTTCAAAATAAGGCATCCCTACACCTTTTATAGAACAAGGTGAGGGAGTGATTACACATGATCTACGATCAAGATTTATCTATTAAGATCTATGGTGGATATTCATCTTTGACTTAATTAACATTTCACGTGGCACAGGTTGCCAGTTGGCAACCATCTGAATTACTTATTTTCTCTAAATGTTAGATGCTCATGACTTCTTTGGTATTACATCTTCATCTACTCTTCATTCTTCAGGTTCTTCATCCTCATCATCAGGAGCATCAGGATCATCACTTTTCATTTCTTCATCATCTTGATGAACGTTGCTTTGCATATGGGCCTGCATGATTGTCCTGACATTTTCATATGCTCCCACCACTCGTTCAACTTCTCTGCCATCCTGAGTTTTTGTCTTGACAATGGCGTGCTTGTGGGCCTAATATTTATCTCGAAGAGCCTCCAATTTGTTCCTCCTGCTACCTGATGTTTCATTATAATTCTCCACCGTGACCTTGATCCTCATGATCTTGTCCATGGCTTCTTCCGTCAGGTGGTTAAGAGGGTCATCAGCTATTAGTTGGAAGTTATTATGTAGAGCCTTTATAGCAAAATCTACATCTTGATTCTCAATCTTTCCTTCTACTTTCCCCTCTAGGGCCTCCAGGATCTCTGCTTCAAATGACATCATGTCATGCAGCTTCATGTTGATGTCTCTCAATTTGTTATTGCATCTCTTTAACACATCACATTCAAATTTGATATCTTTATACCAGATATCTATCAGCATGGCGGTATTATTATCTAGCACCTATTTGTTTATTAGAACTTGAGGATTAATCTTCTTTATTTCAACCAAAGCACTCGAGGCTTTCTCTAATTGGAATGACCTTCTTTTGGCCTCCATTTGCAATTTATCAACCTTCTTTCTGGAGATACCTAGAGAATTTCACCTCTGCAATGAGGCCCTCACTACTTCTTCAGCTCCACTGAGTGCGAATGCCATCCACTTTCTCATTATTACTGATTCGTGCTTCATAAGGTCCAACTTATTAACCTCTTCCTAAGAAATTGCAGTCAATGGGACTACATCTGAATTTGAAGTATCATCTGGGTTAATTAACCCTTTTATGTAGGTATGCAGTTGAGCAATGTGCTCTTTATGCTGCTTATTCTTCTCTTTTTCCTTCTTTACCCTTTGGGTTAAAGAATCAATTATGTCCTTCCCCTCTTGACCTTCCTGGTCTTCATTGGCAAATCCTAAATCAACAGTAGTAATCTGGAATTCTTCCAGAGTGATCTTGCCTTTTTCTTTCTCAACGGTGGGGAGTGCTACCTGGGCGGTCCTTCTGCCCGTAGTAGGATCTCTTCTTATGGCCAAGGTTAACTTGGCCTTCCTCTTCGACTTCATGATGGTCTCTGAAAATAGTGTTGCCACATCGAACTCTTGGATTTCAAAACCTGATTCCATACCTATTTCTTTATCAAGCCATGGAGGAACTTGGTCTCCAGATCTTTGTCGTCCATCATCATTATCATGATCACCCTGTTCTCTAGTAACTACATCTATTTTTGATGGAGATGGTGACTTCCTTATTTCTTCCTCATGATGCTCTTCATGAGGGTGATCCTAGGGTATTTCCTCCTGTTGAGGAACGTCTTCTTGTGGTGGAGGATCTTGCGATGCATCCACATGATGATCCTGTACTTGGTCATGTACTTCATCCTTTTTTGTTTCATCCCCTTTGGTAATTTCCTCATCATGAGGCACATTTGTATATGTGGATGTCATAGTATTTGTCTTAGGTGCATCTACCTGATCTTGCATCACATTATGCTCTGCACCTGTAGTATCTACCTCTTGAGTTTTTCGGTCATCCTAACCTAATGTCCTTTTCACTAGAGGTTTCTTGAGTCTGGGGTACTTCTTCACTTAATATGGCCTTGTCATTCTCACCCCTTTCTTGGACCTCAACTATTTTGGGCTCATTAGATATATCTTGTTGTTGTTGACCCATATCTGCAGTGTGGCCTTCCATTTCTGCCAGCTTTACTTTCTCAATACTTTCCACATTGTCAGGTGCACCTGCTTGATGTTCAGGACTTACATCCTCTCTGTATGTTAGATCAATCACCGCAAGGCTAGTTACCTGATTAACCAATTCATCGAGACCTATTTGTTGTGCAATCCTCTCTGGGCTTCTTTCTTTTTCCTATTCCACTTACTTCAATTCTTCGAACACAGCCATCTGTACTGATAAGGTTCCTTGTGGAGTTATGCAAGTGTTAGCAGCAAGGGTTTCCATTTGCTGAGAGGTTACATCTTTTACTACCTCATCATCAGATAAGTCAACTGTCTCCTCCAATGAGACAAGACCACTTCGAATTGGCCTAGAGGCTTCTTTCACTTGTTCTTCAGCTTGTTCAGTCTTGAACTAAACAATGGTGGGAAGTGGCACGTTATGTTGCAATTTTTTTCTAAATACTTCCCCACCAGCTCCCCTCAATACTATGGGGTCATGCTTTATTTTACCTCTCATGGATGTTCTTGATTTTTTAGGTGTGGATGCCATCACCTGAGGTGCTTTTCTTTTTCTCATGAGGGGCATAAGGTCTTCTTCTTCAGGCTCTTCATCAAGAAGGACATCCTTTTCCTTTTGCTTTTGTGATGCTTGACCCTCCTCATATGTTTTAGTAGCTTCCACAGCTGGCCTTTGGATCTTTTTACCCTTCTGTTTATCCATGGGAGGCAGTGCTGATGAGGCTGCTGCCTGTCCTGATGTTGATGCATCCTCTGCTGATATAATTATTCTTTCAACTATTACCCCTTTAGGTTCTTTATCAGTTTTCTTACTTCTGGGGGGTCTCTTGCTTTGTTCTTGAGGCGGCATTCTTTCTCCTTTAGATTTCCTCTTTTCAATCAGAAAGTCATCATATTCATTGTCAGGAATCTCCTATCTCTTCTTCTTATTATCAACTGTAAGGGCTACACCCTTCTTCAATGTATTTATTTGTTCGTCTACCCAAGACTGGGGTATCTGCAGCATCCTACCTATAAATTGATCTAATGAAATATCCTCAGGCTGTGTAAGATCAGGCGCTAATATTGTGTCATTGTGTATCTTTTTTTCTTCATATTCATCTGCTATTATTTTGCCATCATCCTTTTTTAATTGTACAGGCACTGGAATACAATCAAATGTTCTGATCTGGTTGAGAGTTAGCCTCTGATATTTTCTTCTTCTAGCCTCAGCCTCATCCTCACAATCTGTCCAGAAATCCTCCAAGTGCTTCTAATGGATGGGCTTCCCCATGATTTTCTGCATCCTCCCATATGGGTCATATAATCTTGCTAATGGGAATGGTTGTAATTTCATCATGTCTAGACCAGCTATGGCCTTCTTGATGTTTTCAGAGTCTTGGCATATGTACCAACCCATTGTTACTAGAAACAATACTGGTGGAATTTTCTTATTTGCTTTGTAAGCATCCAGTATTGTGGATATCTGTCTCATGAACTCCATCAAAACAACTGCATCAATGGGATATCTTGGGAGCATGAGGGGCTATCCTGCAAAGCCCTCTATTCTGATGTAAGAGAAGGTGGTATATTGTATAAACTAGGCACCATGCCTGTATATGAATTCTTGAGCTTCCATGCTCAGTCTTTTAGTCCTATCTTCTTCCATTGCCCTTACTAGATGCATAGAAAATGCATCATTCACTAATTTGTAATCTTGAAGATAATTTTGTCTTTGTAATTGGGGATAATGATCCCATATGTGGGCATCATTTGTACTGCCACCAATCCTTCCTACTATTGTAAGGGCATTGAATGTACCTTTGTAAGCACGAGTACACCACATATGAAGTCATATAAAATGAACACTCCAAGCCTCCTAGGTTCATGAGCTGCTCATCTAGGGCATCACTTATCATTTTGGCCCATAATGGCCTGTTCTCTGTATAAAGACACATCAGGATAACCCCATACATCCAATCTTTGAAACTTCCAGCATCAGGCTGGCTTGTCACTCTGCTAAGTAGGGCTATCATATATTGGTATTTGTCATCAAAATCAAACTTATACAGGTGCACTGGTAATTTGGTGGAGGTAGTGTAAGGACTGTTCTTTGCCCTCCATTGATACATCCTCTTCCTAGCTGCTTTCTTGTTATTTTCATATTCAACTTGCAATTTCCTCAAATCCATGCTGACAACCTTCTTTCCCCATGGCAAATTAAAAGTGGTTGCAATCCCCTGGATGGATAGATCTGCATAAACCCTACCATGTTTTTCTATCCTCCTTGTCTGTGGGTTGTAGTTTCTGGCACATTCAATAATTAACTCTGGAGCCTCCATAGAATAAGGAAATCCAGTTGCAGTCCACATTCCTGACACAAAAACAATGTTCAATAGGGTATTATTCTTGTCATCATGCATTCTAGATGACCATGCGACCAAATATGTGTTTCCCTGGTGTGTATTTGCAATGACGCCATATTTGAACCGTACACCTTCAGGCTCAGCAAACATGGGTTTAAGAAATTTAGCTTCAAACTTAGCCAACCTCTTGTCTGTCATGGTTTCCTACAATAAACAGGACCAACCTTACCATACAATACTTCACATACATGCATACAACATTATATCTTCACGGCATGATGCACATTATATTCATTAATCATTACTTCATCATAATATGCATAACATACTACTTCAAACCAGTGGAAAAGCACACTATCTGGACACACAGAAAACGACAGCAGGAGGGTTTTAATTACTTACTTGATAACGTTTATCTCCTTGATTATGTTGATGATTATATGAAAGAGATTCAGATACCATAGATAATCACATGTCTTGTTTTGTTGCAAGCCATGCGTGTCTGTAAGTAGGTTGTATGAGGATTCGAAAGCTCTGCGCTCTGTAAAAACTTGTTTTAACTCAAGGTAAATGTAAAATGACGCTGGAAATTCACTTTATCCTCATAATTAGGGCAAAATTAGGGCAACACAAGGCAAATTCGATCATAACCATTGATCTTTTGTCATAAGTCTACAAGCATTGCCAGGTGTTTAGATCGTGTTCGCAATTGGCGGGAGCCACCTACTACATTTATGGCATTTAATATTACGCGGCAAGAGGAGTAGGGCGATCTTCGGAAGATCGGGTGATATTCAGAATATGACCCCCTATGTGTAATATGATCATCCACCTTTAGCGGGAAAACTTAATGCAAAACATCGGGTGATGTTTGAGAATATCAGGTGATATTCAAACATCGGGTCACGTTAAAAATGTCGGGTGATGTTTGAGACATGACCCCCCAAAACTAAAATGACCTTTTCTCAGAATATCAGGATGACATCATCAGGATAATGACTTGATTCATCGTTGTAGCACTATGATGTCATCGTCATGTTATGTAGAAAGGGTCAACGTTGGAAATATACCTCTGCGAGGTAAAAAGGATGATGGCATCATCATCAGGGTGGTTTTCTTGTCTATCAAGATTGGATGACGTCATCGACATATTGGTTGCAGGGTGATATTTTGTGCCAGGGTGATATTTTGACCCCCAGAAAATATATGAAGCTGACCGACGAGTAAATACCTCTATCACTTAAAATTGACGTTTGGATCTCCAGATAAATGATTATCGGGTGATAAAATTGGATCGGGGTGATCTTTCTTAAGATGACTGATATTTGTAAATATGACCCCCCCCCCCGAAATATCAGATTTGACCAGGACTTTGACTCATCATAACTCTCATTCCCTAAGGAATATCAGGGTGATCCAAAAGGCAAACCTGCAGGAAATTTTGTACCCTTTCCAACCATGAGGTTATTTATATGAAAAACTAACTTTGACAAACTGACCTCATCATGATGACTTAGCCCAGCTTCCTTATGCAGGATCACCTGCATGACTTACTTTTACCAGACCGCCAAGAGCAGGAAAAGACAAGCCAAGCCAAGCAAAAAGTTGGGTCCCTATTTTGTCAAGTCAAAATGGGGCATGTTGTGTAACCACACAACATAACTTACTACTATCAATTCACTTTTAATAACTATAATCTTCCCAACCTTAACTCAAGTAAAAGTAAAGATATTACACAAAAATAATTTTTAAAACAGTAAAACAATATGACATCAAGTTCTTAAAATCTTACTATAAGAATGTTAGTCAAGACGCATTAAAGTCATGTTCCCACTATAAAGATCCCTCAATTAGTTTAAAAGACAAGTATATACAGTCTAAAACAACAGTCCTATTTCCTAAACCAAGCAACACAAGATTTATTATTAGCTTAACATAGCATCAACTCATGAGACTCATTCTTCATATTTTGGATTTACTATCATTCTTATTTATCTAAAAGACTTACTATCCTACAGACAAAAATTTTCAATCAGTACTATTCTATTAATATTATTAAACAGTTTATAACCGATTTGAAATTAATAAAATATATATAATAAAATCAATAGGGATAGTGTGAGTTTCCTAACATAAACTGGTACTGAAATAAAATCATAACATTGGGATAACATAATCTACTACTTTTATTTAATATGCTAAATATTTGGTCAAGCTTAGATTTGGCAAACTTCCTAAGGAGAGATTCAATTAGATAATTCCATTCTATAACTAGATTCCCTAACAAAATTATACGAATTATGAAAATATAATTTTATCTCCTTAAATCTAATCTAATTTGCCAAATACAAAGTGGCTATCGTACCATTGAGATATTTCCTTATGTTGAACACAAAAAATGATAACCGATTGGAAACATTCTTTAATTATAACTGAAGACTACAAAGAGATTGAAAGGAAACTTGTTAACTAAATTCTAGTGAAGGTAAAAGGATGGGGCAGTCCTACCAAAATTGTTCATTCTTCCAAACTAGAGGGATGATGCAATTTCAGATAAATTCGTTGATAACATTGGAAGAGTGGATTCTATCATATACTAAAGTTTGCAAGAATGTTTTCATCGGCACAGAGAAGACCTAGGTAACGCTTCACAAGGTGATTCAATAAGCTCTAAGAAATTTAAAAAAAAAAAATAATGAAGTCAACCAGAGGGCATTCAAAAAGAAACTAGGAGTACACAGATGTCGCCTGGCTACGAAATTAAGGTAACTGAGCATTTTCATAGAAATTTTCCATAAGTAATTAAGGATTTAAGAGTGAATTCAAATTCTTCCATGGAAATAAAAATTGAACTAATCGCCAGCGTTAGTATGGCTCCACTTAGCTTCTTAGATAATTCAAAAAAAAAAAGAATTTACAGGTCGTTCTAGTGGAGAGACATTTTAGGGGATCAAACTTTCTCAAATGGAAATGACCATGCTACATGGTAAATGTCTTCCCCAAAACCTAGACTGATCTCCTGCAAAATTTATGATTTTTTTTTAAAATGAGGGTCGAATGAATAAATAATTAACTAACAGTTTGCTGCAGAATGAAGGAGAAGGTCATTTACCAGTCAACTATGTTTTCTAACTTTTTCCTTTAGATAGAATTATATGGGAAAGATAAGGATGAGGGGTTGTATGGCAATGACAGCAGATGATTGAAGTTGCAAGCTCAATTCTGGCCGAATGACCCATTCATTCCATAAGCATCAGGCAAAGATGTGGGGATGAGATCTCACGGAAGAGATAAGAGGAAATAAGGTAGAGAGGTCAGTTTTATCGACTCCAATGCCCACCCACCGGGTTTGAAACTCTATTTACAATCAGCAAAACAAATCTCTGAGACAAGATGCTAGTGTTGGTCGTACGGCGACGACTGAGGTGGGTTGCCGGAAGTTACAAACACAAAGTTACACGAACTAAACTAAATACATCTGAGTAGGTACCAAGACCAACGTGTGGAGCAGGGTATGGACATTCACCAGAGTAGAAGAAGAAATAAAAGTTGATGTTGTAAGGTATCAATAGATATGCATGAGAAAAGTGGATTCATAGACACTGTATGGTCTCTATTTGACAAGATTCTTCACCAAGATAATTTCTCACGTAATACCATGATTACAGGATTTGCAAAATACAACAATGTAAAAGAACAATGTAAAAGCATAGACAGAACAGTGGACGGTTGTCATATGCCCTTAAGAATTAACATTGTATGGATTGCACTGATGGATATTCACAGACATAGACAAGCTAGATCGAATGAAAGAAACTTCCAAACAAATCCCTTAACAAAAGTAGCAAAAACTATATCGAATTCAAGGGAGAGAGAGAGAGAGAGAGAGAGAGAGAGTTTTGAAGATAATGGAACCTGGAAACTCAACACTTGACTAGCTAAAAGAAATGTCGAGATGAATTCATCTCACTGTAATACCAGTCTCCCAATCTTTCCCCAAATTTCTATGTGTCCCCTCTCCAGAATTCTCCCCAGAAACCAAATAGCCAAGAATCATAAATGCCCACTAACACCAAATCCGTTCCCGAGAATCCTCCCCACCAAAAGAATTTTAAATTTTTACTAATATCAGAGATTCCCACTCTGGAATCATAAATGACAACTAACCACATTTAATTCTTCCCCAGAATGATTCTATATATAACTATAAATATTAATGAATTAAAATAAAGCTTTTGACCCACAAATAGGTTTTTACAACATTAGAGTAGTTAATTAATTCTGCATTAAAATTTACTTAAATAATATTCCACAAAGTATTCCAATATTGCGACTAAGCAAAAATATTATAATGTTCGACAATAATAACATCATAATAATATTGATCCATTACACATACTAGAATACACATAGGCTGGCCAAACAAGGACTCGACAATAAACCTACAAACCACAAGACGACCATCAACTAAAAATTGAACTGACCTAGGGGATAAACCTCATGTTATCTCCATCAACGTTATCCATTGGTGTAAGGGCCCACTCAGACCTACTAAGTCAGGTGGAGTCGAGGCCCGATACCTTCAACCTGTAACAAAACAATATGTTGCATGCAAATATATATATATATAAACCTACATAACACATACACAGTTAGGGATTTGCAGCATAGTAGGGTGCTTAGAGTGAGCAATACTACACTATCCCTTCTCTGAGATCATGATAATAACATATGCATCCCTAACTAGAAGTTAGATACATTAACTACGTAATCAAGATTATATCAATATGCATAATCCATCTAGCCATCAACTAAACATGTCGAAACACATCATGAGTTGAAATATCCATGACAAAGTGTGATATAAAACAACTAACTGTATCAAAACTATCTAAAACCATAGAAAACCAATATCAATCTCAAACCAAAATTGAGGAGCATTACAATAAAACCTTGTATGACTCAAGGGTACTAACATAACAATTTTGTGACAATGACGACGTAATATTTACGTTAATCGTAAATGGACACCGTTCTACTTAGAAGACGTTGTTTCCTTTACAAACGACAATGTAGACACACAAACAACTTGCCTAGAAAAAAATCAAAATATATTGACTACTTGTCGATTAGATCCAAAAGTATACTGACAAAACAAGACTTACCTCTATCGATATTGGTTCACATTTTTGTTAAACACTTATACTCATTTTGGCAAATAAACACTCGTAACCCAAGGTCTATATTTCTCTCCTTGAAAGATACTCTCTCTCTCTTTTCTCTGAGAGTCATCCGTAACCTATAATCCTGTATAAAACTTGAAATCAACAGATTACAATCAATGAATCATTATTCAAATAATAAACCAAATTCACATAATGCAATTATTAAATTGATATAACATATTCATTTCCATAATTCCATAAATGACATTCAGTAGAATCTATGTCTTTTCTAAACATCAAAATAGATTTACTTATGTTCAAGTAAAAGTAAAAAGTATTAGCAAGATAAAAATTGGGGATGTAACATATCCTTCCCCTAAAGATTCATCGTCCTTGATGATATTGTGAGGGTAAAATAGTGCATCAATCAAATGAATAACAGATGACCCAAACATCAACAGAATAGAGAAACAAAGAAGATTCAAATGAACAAAGCAATGAACAAACACAGCAAACCTCTTCCGTTTCGAAACTTCTGTTGTTCGCCTATCACGAATCGTCCTTTCGCAGATGAGATGAGCCCTCAGAGAGTGCAATCTTTTAAAAGCTGTTGGAGGAAGTCGATGGTGAACGGCTATAGTGTGATATGCAATGAAGGTGAGCTCCAATGCAACAATGGTGATCTCAAGCTTGTGGATGACAAATGGGTGCCAAAGGCGCGCTGGTGATATTTCTGCAGAGTAACGATGTCAAAAGCCTGGATGATTAGAATGAAGGGATGAAGCTTCATTTATAGACCCGGAGGAATAGGAATCAACGGTTGAGAGAAGATATGAAGATCAACGGTTGAGGATGGTTGAGGAATGTGCAACCAGTGGAAATGTGACAAGTGTCCCAGCTCCATCATGAAAGGTGGGATGTGACAAAACTGATTGGAGAGTTAACTCCATTGACTGGTCTGTTAACAGAATTGATTGATCAGTTAGAAGAGTGGATTGTGGAACTGACTGGATTGATTGAGGATTTGACTCAACTGACAGGTTAGTTAACAGATTTGATTGATTGGTTAACTGACCTCTGATTGGAGAAGAAATAGGCCATGTGGGTGAGGGAAAATAAGATAATTAAATATTAAATATATTTAATTACATGTGCAACCTGATGATGTGGACAAGGTGAGGTGGAAAAGGTGAGGTGGAATTTTGAATTTAGAACTTTAGGATAGAGGAAATAGGATTAATTAAATAATTTATGATTATTTAATTGTGAAGGACAAATGGAAGGATTTTAATTTAAATAAATAGAATTTATTTAATTATGGAACAGTGAATCGATTAAATAAATTTAGAATATTTATTTAATTAATAGAAGAAGGGAATAAATATTTAAAATATTTATTTAGGATGATTTGTGTCATTTTTAGGCGTATACATTTTGCCCCTCTTTGATGCAATGCAGTTTACAGCGTTGCTTCAAAGAAATTGATAGTCTGAATGATGATACATGCCCCAGTTTGCCCCTGGTATAGGTTAAATGACGATAGGATGCCCCCTCGGGAGATTGGACGGGAAAAACGGCGAAAGTTTTGGAGACGATCTCACGACGAGGAAGGGGTTAGGATAGGTTGGAGGAAAAGGGACGCGGTCAGGGATGCGGGAAGAAAACGGGAGGAAAAACGGACACGGGAAGTAGTCACAGTCACCATCTAGCCAGAATTAGGGTTATGGAGGCTATAAATAGGAGCTGGGTCCACAAGAATAGTCATTTGCACACTTGGTTGATCTGGATTGGAGAAGGAGAGCTCAGAGCAAACCTAGAGCAGCATGGCGGCCAGAGCAGCAGACATTCCACGCGAGGAGCATCGATTCGAGCGAGTCCGACGATTCGGGCGGCCAGCAGAGGCAGGACCCCCGGTATGTGCTTCGAAAAAATTCTCCTAGGGTCGAGTTTAGGTGTCATAAATGCTCGTAGAAAATAGGTGAAATGAATGCGCCGAAACGCAGAACGGCGCATATGCCTCGCGAAGCTGCGCTTTTGTGATTTCGCGGCGCATATGCCTGTTTCGGCGGCGCATGCGTGAAAGCTGCGCTTGTGTTCATTTTGGCAGCGCTTTCGTAATTAAGCGGCGCTTTTGTATTTGCGCCGCGCATGCGTGAAATGTAGCAGCGCATTTGTTGAAGTTGCGCATATGTGACTTCCTGCGGCGCATACATAATTTAGCGGCGCATACATGGCTTTATGCGGCGCATGCGTCAGAACGGCGCATATGTGCCCTGTTGCGGCGCATATGCATTTTTGCGGCGCATATGTTGATTGTTGCGGCGCATATACCAGAAATGGCGCATTTACCACCTGTAGTGGCGCTTTTGCTTGGGATGGCAAATTACTTAGCCAAACTGACTCGATTAGCGTCCTGTTTGACGCAGGAATCGATGAGCTATCTCCGAGATTGCAGGAATCTAGTCAAGAGATGTAGTGTGCTGTTTTGATCAAATTGAAATGCTAAGTTTAGTTGATATAGTCCAATAGATATGTTGAGTATGGTATATGCGGTTTGAGACTGATGCCTTGCTTTGCGTGCTTGCAGGAGGAGATACGAGAGACATTGCAGTCGAGGGAGACGTTCCCTATGCCTCTATTGCAGAGACATATGCTGACGAAGGCTGACAGAGTGGCGCTTGGTGCCATGGGCCTAGATTACGTTTGCTTCATGCCCGAGGTGCGGGCGAACCGAGGACTGCTGACAGCTGCCGTGGAGAGATTCCACAGCGAGGACGGGACCTTCCACTTCCCCACTGGAGAGATGACAGTGACGTTGGAGGACGTCTATAGGATAC
The DNA here is from genome assembly GCA_027924645.1 of Cunninghamia lanceolata. Classification (NCBI taxonomy): domain Eukaryota; kingdom Viridiplantae; phylum Streptophyta; class Pinopsida; order Cupressales; family Cupressaceae; genus Cunninghamia; species Cunninghamia lanceolata. The sequence goes on from BSBN01000641.1 coordinate 14,620,095, forward strand.
TGCACTTGCCCGTGGTAGGCGAGTTAGTGGAGTATGATGCACAGCGGGACGCGGGACTCGCCGAGTGTCAGCGAGTATTCGACGATCTCGAGCTGGTGGGACAGGTCATCCCTTGGCAGGATATCTATGACTGCTACGACTACTTCCCTGGGATCGTGGCTGGACTGATTGCGGGCGTTGTATGCCCTGACAGGAGATCGCACGGGTTCCCCATTGGATGGGGCAGGATCATGGAGCGGATGGTGACCGAGGGCACTCGATACGCGTGGGGACCTTGCGTGCTAGCTCACCTATACCATGACATGCATCAGGTGGTGTACCATCGCAGCACGAGTCTATCGGCTGGGGTGCTGCTGTTACAGTTTTGGCTGTGGGAGCACATAGCGGTGACCAGGCCGATATGCATTTTTGCTAGGCAGAGGGGAGAGCCGTACAGCTATGGCTACGCAGGAGTGATTTCCCAGCACAGGCTGGGGAAGCTAGAGTATTGGAGGCATACGTTGGATGGGATAGATGTGGTCGTCTGGCGACCATATCTGGACTGTGAGCCTTGGGATGATGAGGGAGATGAGCTGCCTTTCTGCTTTCAGACCAGGTGGTTGATAGGCCGGACACGGCACATCTTGGAGAGGCAGACGGTGGGCCGAGTACTGAGACAGTTCGGCAGGAGACAGGGCATGCCGCAGGGACAGGCCATGTTTGCACGGACACATGCAGAGAGGGTCCGATGGGGGCCGATGGCTTCTTACGAGGAGGCTCTGGCAGAGTTCCAGCAGTTGCCTTATGTGGCATGGGATATGAGGCGAGAGATTGCAGATGCTGGGGTTACACAGGAGTATGAGGATTGGATTACTGCACATCCATTTCTGAGATATTCAGGACCTGGTATGCTGGTGCCTCGCATTGACGAGGCGGATTCGGAGGAGGAGGGAGAGGCTGGCCCCGGGCGGAGGGCCGCTAGAGGAGGACGAGGACGGGGTGGCCGAGCTGCAGAGAGGCCGAGGCAGCGGAGGAGGATAGACCAGGCTGGGCAGGCAGTGCCAGGACAGGGGGAGGGACAGCAGCAGGCACAGATGCCACCACCCCAGCAGGTACCCCAGCAGCAGGTGCCACAGCAGCAGGTGCCCCAGCAGCAGGGGCTAGGACAGGCAGAGGCAGCACAGGGGCCAGTGCAGGGTGAGGCACACGACAGGACTATAGCCAGTCTGAGGGGACAGGTGCGAGAGCTGCAGGCACAGCTGAGGAGAGTGGAGAGGAGGCGAGACATAGATGCAGCGGTGATTGCTGGTTTGACTCACGAGCGAGACATGGCCGATGCCCGGGTACGCCTTATCCGAGTAGAGAGGGACACAGCAGTGGCTGCCATGGGTACAGATGCAGCGAGCTCTTTTCTAGTTGGGCAGGTGCAGCAGGCACAGGCACAGGTAGGCCAGTTGCAGACGCAGTTGGCACAGGCGCAGACAGACTTAGCCAGAGCGCAGCAGCAGGCACAGTACTACCGAGGCTTGTACCATGGTGCCGTGTCGTCGAGCCAGAGGGCAGGGAGTTTCAGGACTCAGTCTGGGGTGGCCCACGGAGCAGGTCCATCCCAGTCAGGGGCATCTGTCATGGGACCCCAGCAGTCAGGAGCCGGCAGTGGTGGCCCACAGCCGCAGGGGTAGTCAGAGATCAGATTTTGTACTTTTTTGGGACATGTATCACCGTCTACTTAGACGTACATTGTATATGACACTTTGATTTTGAGAGAGATGGTGATATTGTATATTTGGACATCTTTGTATATTGTAGTATGGATGATGATGCAGCTTTGTGTATCTATTGCATGCATTTATGAGATGATTACTCCTATGGCATGATGTGGTTCTATTGCATAGTTAGATGGTTTATATGGTGCTATATGAGAAATACTTTGATATGCTGCTATATGATGTCTATATGATTTAATGTGACAAATGAATGTAAAGTTAATATGGTGTTCTTGTGATGATGCAAATGTATGCATATGAAACATGATTTCTATGTTATGATGCTGTATATGTGGTGTATAAATGAGCTAATGCAGATGTGTGTATGGAACATGATTTCTATGTTATGATGTTGTATAGATATGTGAGATGCTATTGGATACTTATATGATGTAATGCTTTGAATGTATGCATTTGTAACATGAGTACTATGGGGTGATGTAACTATACATGTGATGTACTTAGCTATGTTGTTTGATTTTCTGGGCTTTTAAGATTAAGATGTGATGCAAAATGTATTGGGGACCTAATGCGTTGGATGGTGCATTATACTAACCTACTCATGTGCATGACTAGTTTCTACGAATGATATGATATGCTCCTATATGCCTTGTTTTTGTGATGTCCAAATGTACGCTATCGACAGAAGAATGACATGATGGATAGAGGGATGGTTGCGAAAGAATGACTTAGGAATTTTTCTTGATATCGTTACTCTGCATAGTTTGAATAATGAGGATTGTATGGATGGGTGTATGGATATAGGACGGATGCTTTGCTTTTAGATTGCTTTATTTCATCATTGGGCATTTTGTTTTTGGTATTTTCCTGAAATGTTGTAAGTGAATACAAGCACCGAGGTATAATTGAACCAAGATGACCTGAGTATCGCTTACATGGATTGTGATTGAGCAAGTTAATACAAGCATCTAGTCAAAATTTGAATCTAGATGACCTGAGTACCTCTTGCGTTTCAACAAGCAAGGATTGCCCCTGTTCGTGTTAGACCTTTGATGTCCTCGACGATCTTTTGCCGATCATGTCCTTAGACAAGGCTTCACATTACTAAAGTTTAATCCACAAACAACAAACAAAGAGAGTAATCATGCCCCCATCATAGCACCTCTAGCTTTTGGCATCCTTGAGTAGCATAGGAAGGTATGATAGCAAAAATCAAGACTCTGTAACTTAACCCTAGTTTCCAATCTAAAAAAGCATATGTGCGTTGATACGTGTTTATTTCTTGCCTTAATTTTCATAAAATCATTTAGAAGACCTTTAGGTATTTGCTTTGCATTGGATGGGTTAAGATGCTCATAGTCAAGGTTTCTGCTTGAAGCGCGGGTGTTTGCTTGCATTTGCTTGCTTGGTGAGAAGATTGCACTATCCTTATTGAGAAGACGGACCCTAAGGGACTGACCTAGTGCCTCGGGGGCTCATTGCTAAATGGCCTTGCCTACGTGACGACGCAGAGGCAACGTAGTTCGGGGTAAACCCTAATGGACCATGGATGGACTAGAAGAAAGACGACAAGAATGAAGACAAGAGGGGAGACAAATGGGACCTTGGGAGAGATGGAAGCCTCGGGGGCGCATTAGAATAATGGCCTTGCCTACGTGACGGCGCAGAGGCAACGTAGTTCACGGATTCGGACCACAGATATTGACGAGAGACACTACGCTAGGCTCACTTCGAGGAGACGATATGGGACAAAACCTTGGTTGACAAGGCCACTAGCTGAGTATCAAGCCATGATAGGTAACTGTCAAGTGTTTACTGTGGGATGGATACGGGTCGAATGGGGAAAATAGAGGAAGAATGGGCTCAAGGTAATTGGATGCCCAAAGATGGAGAATGCAGTTTGTCACAAGTAACGCCTGTTTACCAAGTTTTCATCACTTGCTTTTATTTGCACGAGAAGCTAGAAAGTAACATGACGCCTGATTGCCAGGTTTTCCCCATGATACCTATCCAAGGCGCCTGTTTGCCAGGTTTTCACCAAAGGACGATTTTTTTGTATGCTTGCTACTTTTTTTCTGATTTTTTTTTTTTTTTTTTTTTAATGATTTTTTGACTTTATTGTGCCCCCTTGCATTGGGGTTCTCTTAGGTATAGAACCTGCGAAGGTGCATGCTGTTGATGGGATCATCAAACAACTCACCTTCTGATGTGGCCAACTGATATGCCCCCGATCCGTAAGCTGCTACAATTACATAGGGTCCAAGCCAGTTAGGCTCGAACTTACCTTTCTTTTCTCTGTCCTGCTGGTTGCGAGGGTTCTCTTTTAGGACGAGGTCCCCAATTTTGAAGCATCTTGGTCTAACCTTGTGGTTGTAGCTTCTTGACATCATCTGTTGATAGGCTTTGAGATGGTCAAAAGCTTTCTGGCGTCGTTCCTCTAGCAGTTCTAGCTCTTGCAGTCTGGAGACTCTGTACTCTTCGTCTGATATGAGACCTTTCAACGACACCCGAAGGGAGGGGAGTTCGACCTCAATAGGAAGGATGGCTTCGGAACCATAGACGAGGGCGTAGGGTGTAGCACCTGTGGGAGTGCGTATGCTGGTTCGATAGGCCCACAGAGCGGGATTGAGCTGGACGTGCCAATCGCGACCGGCTTCATTGACAGTCTTCTTTAGGAGTTTCAGAATGGTTTTATTTGATGCCTCAGCTTGGCCGTTACCTTGGGGGTAATATGGGGTGGAGAAGCGATGTTGGATCTTGAACCGTTCACAAAGTTCCTGGACATCTTGATTTTTGAAAGGTCTCCCGTTATCCGTTATGATGGATGAAGGGATGCCATATCGGCAGATAATGTAATTCAGAATGAAAGAGGAAATTTGCTTTCCTGTGACGGTTGATAAGGGAACGGCTTCAATCCACTTTGTGAAGTATTCAGTAGCGGTTATGATGAATTTGTGGCCGTTGGAAGAAGGCGGATGAATCTTTCCTACGAGGTCTAGTCCCCACTGGCAAAAGGGCCAGGGTGTCGTTAGAGGTCTCAACTCCTGAGCAGGTGCATGAATCAGGTTCCCATGTATCTGGCACTGTTTGCACTTTTTGACGAACTGATATGAATCCATTTCCATATTGGGCCAGTAATAACCCAAACGCATGAGTTTCTTAGCTAAGGAAGGACCGCTGGAGTGTGTTCTGCAGATCCCTTCGTGCACGTCTCGCAAGGCAGTAATAGATTCTTCCTGTTCTAGACAACGAAGTAAAGTACCATCCAGACCACGTCGGTAAAGGGTATTGGCGATAATGGTGTAACGGGAGGCTTGTCGGATGAAGGTTCGTTTTTGGTTGGAAGAGAGGTCCAAAGGAAGGATATTGTCCTTGAGGTAAGTGTAGGTCTTACCGTACCAAGGTGAATCAGATCCCACTAGGTGGCAGATGGAATGGGTTTCAAGGAGATCATAAGCCGGCTGTCGAATTGTTTCTACTAGGAACTCATACCATGACTCCTGTTCAGGTATCTCAAGAAGAGAGGCTATGGTCGCCATTGCGTCGGCTGCTTTGTTCTCTATCCTGGGTATTTGCTCAAACGAGATGGTCCCAAAGTGTTCTTTGAGATCGTCGACCATTCGCTTGTATGGGATGAGCTTCTCATCTTTGGTCTGATACTCGTCGTTGACCTGGTTTATGACAAGCTGAGAATCACCATAGACATGTAGTGCTTGAATTTTCCACTCAGTGGCCATCTTGAGACCAATTACCAAAGCCTCATACTCTGCTATGTTGTTAGTGCATGGAAATAACAACCTGTAGGACTTTGGAATTGTGTCGCCTTGGGCAGTGATGAACAAGATACCTGCCCCCGATCCATGGTTGGTGTAAGACCCGTCGAAGTAGAGTTTCCAAGGAGATGTGGACAGAGTGAATAGAGATTCATCGGGGAACTCAAACTGCATTGGTGAAGTGTCCTGTAATGGTGCCTCAGCTAGTTGGTCTGCGATGATTTGCCCCTTGATGGCTTTTCTATCCACATACTCTATATCATATTCGCTAAGAAGCATAACCCATTTGGCTAGTCGTCCTGTGAGAGCTGCCTTGCTGAGAAGGTATTTTAGTGGGTCGATCTTGGCAATGAGTTTGACAGGATGTGCCAACATGTAGTGTCAGAGTTTTTGTGAGGCAAAAACCACCGCAAGGCATGAACGTTCCACCTGTGAGTACTGTAGCTCGTAGCCCACTAAGGTTCGACTGATATAGTACACAGCTCTTTCCTTGTTCTCATAGTCTTGCTGCGCTAGGAGAGCCCCAAGAGCAGTAGGTGTAGCGGATATGTAGAGGATCAAAGGTTTTCCTTGGATCGGAGGCATGAGTATAGGAGGATTCGTGAGGTACTCCTTGAGCTTGTTGAATGCCTCTTCGCACTGCTCATCCCATTTAAATGGAACGTTCTTATGTAGAAGGTGGCTGAAAGGATGGCACTTGTCGGCCAACTGTGAGATGAACCTGCGGATGGCCTGTAGCTTGCCCTGTAAGGATCTCAACTGTGTTAGAGTTTTGGGCGGAGGCATGTCCATGATTGCCTTGACCTTGGCCGGGTCTACCTCTATGCCGTTTGCTGATACGATGAAGCCTAGCAGCTTGCCTGATGTGACCCCAAACACACATTTCTTTGGGTTCAATTTTACTTGGAATTGGTCCAGCCGTTGGAAGACTTTCTCTAATGTGTCCAGGTGTGAGTCCCTGGTGAGTGATTTTGCCAAGATGTCGTCAACATAATCTTCCATGGTCACATGCATCATGTCGTGGAATATAGTTGTCATGGCCCGCTGGTATGTAGCACCTGCATTTTTTAGCCCAAATGGCATGACATTCCAGCAAAAGGTACCCCATGGACAAGTGAAAGCGGTTTTGTGCTGATCCTCTGGTGCTATTTTGATTTGGTTGTACCCTGAGAATCCATCCATAAGTGACAACATTGTATGTCCCGCCGTGAGGTCGACTATGATATCGATGTTAGGCAAGGGAAAGTCATCCTTGCGGCATGCTTTGTTTAAGTCTCTAAAATCGTTGCATAGTCGAACCCTGCCGTCTGGTTTAGACACTGGTACGATGTTTGATATCCATTCGGGGTAATCAATGGCCCTGATGAACCCCACGTCTAACAATTTCTTGAGCTCTTCCTTGACCAGGAGGGCAATATGGGGATGCATTTTTCTCAGTTTTTGCTTTACGGGTTTCACCCCTGGATCCAATGGCAAGTGATGTAGAATCAGGTTTGGGTCCAAACCTGGCATGTCGGCATATGACCAAGCAAAACTGCCTCTCTTCTTTTTAAAGAATGGTACAAACCTGGTTTTCTCAGGTGGCGTGAGAGATTTTGCAAAGTGGATTATCTTAGGCTGCTCTTCAAATCCAATGTTCACTGGCTCTGTTGGTTCTACCACGATCTGCGACCTTTCTTGATACATGTCACTTGGGAGGGTGTCAAGCAATCCATCGTCAGGTGCCACAGTTGGGTTTTCACCTTCAGATACGTCCTTTCTTTTTACTGTTTTATGATCTGACACTGCCGCATGGCGGTTTTCACCGTCAGATCCCTTTTTGATCTTTACATTTTTGCGACCAGAAGGCTTGGCACCCTCCCCAAAGTATGCTACAGTATTGAGTTCGATAGTGAAACCAGCTTTATGATCTCCTTTTGGTAAATGATCTCGAAGTCCCATATAGTCAATGTAGGCATCATCGTTCTGGAACACATCTAATTGAGGGGTCCCTTTCAGGTCCCAGTCAATAAGCTCAGGGTGTGAGAGGGGAAGGGAGTCGGATGAAAGACCTGATTCGTTGATAGTGTGGATGGAAATACTAGGAGCACGGGTGGGGGTAGTGTTCTGGGTGGTACTTTCTTCCAGGTTGTTTATCGCAATGGAATCGATACTTTCCTCGAAAGCCATAACTTCGGGGAGGGGCAAATCAGACTCCAGTGGTCTGTCCCGTTGCGTTTGTCTCTCATGATATGGGCTAAGGGTTTGGATGGTATCAATCTCCTTATCATCGTAGGAGTGTTCTGTCAGCTCGTCCCATTCATACTGATTGGAATCATCTGAATCTGCGTCACTATCTCCTTGGAGTGTTTGAATTGTCTCCACTAGGCAGGCATTTTCTTTGGCTTTACCTTTACCTTTGTAGCCTAGGCCAGTCGTGTTTCTAGCCGAAGAGGAGGAAGAGGGTTGTATAGGTTCGATGATCCCCTCTTTTCTGAGGCCGATGGGGCCTTGTCCTTCATATCCCATTCTATGCAAGATGGTTTCACCTCGCCCATAGAGCTCTGTAGGGAGTTTGGGTGGATCTTGGGATGTGTTTTCTTCTTCGGCATAGAGCCATTGTAAGAGATCTCGCTCCTCTGATTCATCGGATAAGGTCCCCCATTTTACAAAGGGGTTTGCGGGAGTTGCAGGAGGAGCAGAGGGCTTTGGAAAATGCCTGGGTTGATGTTTGGGCTGGCCAAAGGAGCGAGGAGACAAGGGCATTTTTGCAAGGTTGAGGCTATGCTCAATCTGGTATTCCCCCACGCCATTTTCTTTTATGGTGATTTTCATTGGTTTGGGCTGTGAAGAGGAAGCTTCAGCAGTATGGTCTTGTGGCAGAGTGGGGGAGATATGGGCTCGGTTGTTGGGAATGACACATTCCGGTTTGGCTTGGAATGAGTTGCAATGCTGGTAGGGGTCGGGGTCGCCGTGTATGGTGACCTGCTTGCCATCGTGCGGGAATTTTATGCATTGATGGTAGGTGGAGGGGACAGCTTTCATGGCATGGATCCATGGTCTCCCTAGTAGAATATTGTAAGCAAGCTCCCGATCAAGGACTTGGCACACCACATCTTTAATAACCGGTCCCACTTGAATGGGTAGGACAACCGTGCCCTTCGTGGTGCGCTCCTCCTCGTCATAGGCCTTTATGGTAATCTTTCTCCGTGGGTCCACTGCCTGTTCAGAGAACCCCAATGCAAGGACTAGCTTCAAAGTGCAAATATTCAAACCGGCACCCCCATCAATGAGGACCCTCTTGATGCGGTGCCTGTGTACGAATGCGACAATGTGTAGAGGAGTGTTGTGGGGTTGAGACATGGAAAGGTCATCTTGTTCTGTGAATGATATGGAAGGGGAGGATGTCAAGTTACCCACCATGGTTTGAAACTTTTCTTGGGCTAGGTTAGTGGGGACAGTAGTCTCCACTAAGGCTTTCTCAAGAATCTCCTTATGAGAAGGAGATAGACGCAGGAGCTCCAATATAGAAATATGAGCCGGAGTCTTTTGCAATTGGTCGAGGACATTATATGGGCGGGGGTTGGACGGAGATGGCGACGACCTTGGAGGAGTGGTGTTGATCGTGACTCTACCACTGCGGGTAATGATACTACAACCAGTGCCGTTAGGTTCTAGTTGTTGGTTGGGGGATATGACGTTGACTTGTGGAACATGCTCAGAAATGCAGTTAATGGTGTACTCAAAGGGAACGCTTGCATAGTTAGCATTACTCAACCCACTGTTCTGGTCTGGCCTGTTACGATTGTTGTCATTATTGTTATGACCATTGGAGTTGTTGCCATTGTGACCATTGTTGTGGTTGTAACCATTGTTGTTGTGGCCGCCGTTGTGATTGTTGTTATATGGCCGGTTGTGGTTTAGGAGAGGATCTCGGTAGGCCACATGAGATTCATTGGAGGTATGCTGTTGTGTTCCTCCCTGATTTTGGTCCAGTATATCTTGTATGACGTTCTTAAGACGGATGCAATTATTGGTTGTGTGCCCCCTTCCTCGATGATACTCACAATAGTCTGTGTCCTTCCAATAGGGAGGTTTGACTATAGGCTCATAGTCACTTGTTGGCGGTAGAGAAATTTCATTGTTAGCCAACAACTTCCTGAGAGCAGACTCTTGAGATTCTCCTAACGGTGTGAATTTTCTCCTTGGGTTCGAATTGAACCAAGGTCTAGATTCCCGAGGGGGTGGCTTGTTGAGTACACCGTTATTTGCTTCTTCCTTAAGAGTGAATATGGGTTGTTGTTTAGGGGCTGCTGCCTTGGCATCCACTACTCCATCGTTGACCACATTCTTGTTCTTGGTCCAAAACTTTGACTTGTCAGTTGTGTAATTGGAAGGAGGTGTGTCCTTGTAGAGCTTGAGAGTTCCTTTAGCGATCATAGCTTTCTCAATGAATAGCCCCATTTCGATGACTTTGGTGAATGAGGTAGGGCATTGTATCTGAATCTGATAGCTAAGATCGGGATTCAAATTGTGGACAAACATTTCCAATAGTTGTTTCTCAGGCATGTCGTAAGAACACTTGCTAGCTAGCTGTCGCCATCGTTGTAAGAAGGTGGCGAAAGACTCACCACCTTTTTGTTTGGTGTTGCATAGGTCTAGCATAGATACTTCGTGTTCTATGTTGTACGAGAAGTGCGTTATGAATTTATTGACAAGTTCATCAAAAGTTTTGATTCCTGGTGGAAGACGCGAGAACCACTCCATAGCTTGACCCCCTAAAGATCTTGGGAATAGTCTCATTAAGTAGGTCTCGTTGTGAGCTACTTCTAAACATGCTGCAGTGAATTCCCTGATATGATCTCTAGGGTCCCCCTTCCCTTTGTATTTGTCAAATTTCAGGATTCCGAACTGAAAGGGGAAAGGTTTCATGACCACACTTTTGTCAAAGGGGTACGGTACTATATCTTCCAAGGAGTAGTTCTTGGAACTGGTGCCGATCTTAAGGTTGGAGATTTCTAGCTTTAGACTCTCAATTTGTTGTTTCACATCCGCTATAGGAGCATTTTGATCTATGTGTTGTTTTCCTCTTTCATTGGCCTGTGGGACCGTGTCATTTGTGCATCTTTCATGTGCCTTGGGGACCGTGTCATTTGTGTCCCTCTCATGTTCATTGTCTGCATTTTCCATGATGGAGCTAATGTCAAAGTCTGCGGGGAGTTTGAGTCCGAGACTAGCAAGATGATGGAAATATTTGGTGGGATCCTCAAGGAGTACTCGCTCCACTAGGCGTTGGAATTTGCTATCTTGCATGTGTGCCACTAATTCTTCACGAGAAAATTCTTCATCATCATCGCGTGGTGGGGCGATGTGATCGGAAGGGTCGGCCATTTCAGTTAGCTTGTTGTACTGGGATCGAGTAAGAACCATGCAAGGTGGGGTGGGACGAAATGGACAGGGATTAGAAATTTTGGCAAGGTGTCGACTAAGACTGTAATGAATGGGATATCTAGGACAAGACTTGGACAAAGGGTTCTCTCGCTCAATGACTTCAGGTAAGACGGTTGACACAAGACTCTAGCCACTAGCAAGGGTAGTCGATACCAGTCTCACTGTGTAGGGCTTAGTTGTTCAACAAGACTACTAGCAAAAGGTACTGTGACCTACTAGGCTTACGTGAATTCACTGAAGAAGGACCTATGTCGAATCAGTATGGGACAAAATGACGATGGGGTAAGAGTGCCTAGGACAGAAGGTGAGGGGGATGGCCGTCGAAAGAGAGAGAAAAGGGTGAAATGGATGAAAGTTGACTGCAAGGTTGATGCTGACCTCAGAAAATGGAACTAGGCTGGAATGGGCACTCCGAACAGTTGACGAAAATTTCTCAAAAATAGAGCAGATGCTCACTGTCACACATGCGCAGAAACAGATGCGCAGCAAGAATAGGTAAATGCGCAGTAAGTCGTAGTATAAGCGCCGCTCTGGTGAGGTATGTATGCGCGGTAACAGTATGCAAATGCGCAGCAGAAAAGTATATGCGCAGCAGGTCGGCGTATATGCGCAGCAAGTCGCTGTAAAAGCACAGCAGAACAGAGTATATGCGCAGCAGAAAGTACAAAAGCGCCGTAAGTCGGTACAAAAGCGCAGCAAGTCGCTGTATATGCGCCGCAGAAATAGATATATGCGCAGTTCTGGTACTTTTGGGCAAATTTTTGGGATTTTTCTCTGTTTTTGGGTAATTTTTGGCTGGAATAAGTCTTCCTGATATGATTTTATGAATTAATTTAGCAAGAAAACACAGCAAGCACAAAGAATGTTTTGTAGTTTTTTGACTCTATTTTGGACAAAAGCAAGTACAAAATCCTAGGCGAGAAATGGATTATAAGGGATTTGGGCCACTAAAACAAGAGGTTTGTAATTCGGGCAACCGTTCAAGTGGTTACACGTGCGGCGGCGCTACTCTCCGTTATGGAGTCTCCCAGCCTCACAGGGTTGCGCCTGAGAGGGTTTTGGGGGAGGTTGGCCGTCGGTGTAACATAACAGCACTCGTTGCAGGAGGTTTTCACCTCAAGCACAATTTATTTTAAGTGGCTCGGTAGGGCTTGGCGTTAGCCTGTTACCACTCAGGGTCGTTCCCGCTTGGACAAGCGTGCATCCAAGGGCAGGCCCCTCCTAAAGGTTAAACAAGTAGAATGACAAGTCTGGCATTCTGATCACCCAGAAGAGGGGAGAGCATAAGCCTATTGTCATTCGCAAACACAGAATACACTGATTTAATCCACCCTAGTTAAAAAGATAAAAACTAAATGGGCTAAGCTAGTCAAACTAAACTTTGAAGTGATTTTGACAATATTGCAGTGGTTCAATTTTAAGTCCCAGAAAGCAGTTGTGAGTTCAATTTTAAATCCACGTTGCACGAGGTTGTTAACTTTGAAATTCAGGTCTCACGATATAGCAATGGTTCATTTTAACTTCAGAATGCAGTTGTGAGTTCAATTTTAAATCCACGTTGCACGAGATTGTTAACTTTGAAATTCAGGTCTCACGATATAGCAATGGTTCATTTTAACTCCAGAATGCAGTTGTGAGTTCAATTTGAAGTCTTAGATAGCAATAACTTGGAAGTTTGTTTGCAATGCAAGCATGAAATAAACCAGTTACTTCCTCCCTAATTAAGACTAGATGAAGATTTGTAATGAACAGCCATTTTACTCTTTCCCAAAAAAAATGAAAGGTGAGCTAGTTAGATGCAACTACATGTAACTGAACCCGAGCCTAACCTGCAAAACCGCTCCAGCAAACACCTGCAAAAGGGTTAGCGTTAGCAAAATACCCTAGAAAAGTACCAAAACCTGAGCCAGTTACAAATGCGCAGCTTCAGTGATCAGATGCGCAGAAGTAATCAACAGAAGCGCAACATTAACGAATGCGCCGTTAAAATGAACAGATGCGCAGTTTTAACGTATGTGCAGCAACAGTCGTCATAAGCGCCGTAACAGACAACGGATGCGCCGTTTTAACGCATGCGCAGCAATATTATATGAAAGCACAGCAAAAATCAACAAATGCGCAGTTTCAACAAAAGCGCAGCAACAGTCTATAAAAGTGCCGTTACAGTCAACAAATGCGCAGTTTTACAAAAGCGCCGTAACAGTCTTCAAAAGCGCCGTAAAAATGAACAGATGCGCCGAAAGAACCTGTGCGTGACTCTGCGGGGTCTGTACGGAATTCTGCCTTCAAAAAAGCTCAAAAACGGTAAAATAAAGGGGCAACGGCCCCACGGTGGGCGCCAAAAATGTGAGGGTAAAATAGTGCATCAATCAAATGAATAACAGATGACCCAAACATCAACAGAATAGAGAAACAAAGAAGATTCAAATGAACAAAGCAATGAACAAACACAGCAAACCTCTTCCGTTTCGAAACTTCTGTTGTTCGCCTATCACGAATCGTCCTTTCGCAGATGAGATGAGCCCTCAGAGAGTGCAATCTTTTAAAAGCTGTTGGAGGAAGTCGATGGTGAACGGCTATAGTGTGATATGCAATGAAGGTGAGCTCCAATGCAACAATGGTGATCTCAAGCTTGTGGATGACAAATGGGTGCCAAAGACGCGCTGGTGATATTTCTGCAGAGTAACGATGTCAAAAGCCTGGATGATTAGAATGAAGGGATGAAGCTTCATTTATAGACCCGGAGGAATAGGAATCAACGGTTGAGAGAAGATATGAAGATCAACGGTTGAGGATGGTTGAGGAATGTGCAACCAGTGGAAATGTGACAAGTGTCCCAGCTCCATCATGAAAGGTGGGATGTGACAAAACTGATTGGAGAGTTAACTCCATTGACTGGTCTGTTAACAGAATTGATTGATCAGTTAGAAGAGTGGATTGTGGAACTGACTGGATTGATTGAGGATTTGACTCAACTGACAGGTTAGTTAACAGATTTGATTGATTGGTTAACTGACCTCTGATTGGAGAAGAAATAGGCCATGTGGGTGAGGGAAAATAAGATAATTAAATATTAAATATATTTAATTACATGTGCAACCTGATGATGTGGACAAGGTGAGGTGGAAAAGGTGAGGTGGAATTTTGAATTTAGAACTTTAGGATAGAGGAAATAGGATTAATTAAATAATTTATGATTATTTAATTGTGAAGGACAAATGGAAGGATTTTAATTTAAATAAATAGAATTTATTTAATTATGGAACAGTGAATCGATTAAATAAATTTAGAATATTTATTTAATTAATAGAAGAAGGGAATAAATATTTAGAATATTTATTTAGGATGATTTGTGTCATTTTTAGGCGTATACAGATATAAAGTATCAAAATGTAACTAAAAAGCAAGTTGATTGTTTTTCAACTGGTAAAAGCATTAAATAAATGAGGAAACTTTTGATAAAATTCATGGTAGTCCTCCCGTGTAGCATTTTCCTTAGCATATTGGTCCCATTGGACCTTGTACTGCAAGACCTCTCTGTTACGCAAGTGGATCTTGCGTGTTTCTAACACTTTGAGTGGCTCAATCGTGACCACCCCTAGGTCCTGCATCTATAAAGAATTCCAATTTAAAATATGATTATCACCTGCAATATATTTCTTTAAATAAGAAACATGAAAAACATTGTGCATTCTAGACAAAGCTGGTGGTAGAGCAATTCTGTAGGCAACTGGATTGACCACTTTGAGTACTTTAAAGGGTCCTACATATCAAGGAGCAAGTTTAGAAGACTTCCTAAACTTAATAGAACTTTTCTGAGGTTTGACTTTTAAGAGAACTTTCTCTCCAATAAAGAATTGTCTTGGTACACACTTGGCATCCGCATAACCCTTTTTTCTATCATTGGCTTCTGCCAATCTTTTTCTGATCAACTTAACTTTTTCTTCCATTTTAGCTAGCATTTCTAGTCTGATGCTAATCCTATCTTCTAGCTTATCCCAGCTTATAGGAGTTCAACATCTTCTTCCATACAATGCTTCAAATGGCGCCATCTTAATAGCGAAATGTGTAATGCCCCCTCATTTTTGGCTTGTGATAGTTGCTAGTTTCACATTACTCTTTGTTAGTTTTGAGATAGTTGTTAGTTCTTTCATTGCATTCAGACAGTTTGAGACATTTGAGTTATTAGGCTTATGGTTTATACTTATTTTGATCATGATGGACTATGTTCGACTAATATAGTTTTGGCATGTGTTATGAATTTCTGATGGCATTATTATTATTCCAGTTATAATGAAATTGGCATGATTAGTAATGGGTTAATATTATCATGTTTTATTCGATTTGTTGATATCTGATTTTATATAAAAATGTTTATAGTCTTGTTTTAGAGTAGGGACAGTGTAGTACTACTCGATTCGAGCACCCTACTACGTCGTGATTCTCTGACTCTGTGTGTATTGATATATGCAGTTGATCATATACAACCTATTGTTCTTATGCAGGTTGCAGGTACTGGGCCTCGACTCCACTTGACTTAGCAGGTCTGAGCAGGTCCTTACACCAATGGATAATGTTGATGGAGATAATAAGAGGTTTTTTTCCCTAGGTCAGTCTCAGTCTTCAGTTGTGGTCGTGTGTCGTGATGTGACACTTGGTCCTCGCTCCAAGTTGTTGGTCATCATGTGTTATGTGGAGTATTGTCATGTTTGCTTAAGTTGGGCCTATGTGTATTTTGTTATACCTTAATGAATTATTATTATAATAATAATGCTATTAATATGTTCAATTTGATAGTATGTTACTTAGTCGTAAAACTGGGAATGTCATTTAGGTAAATTTTAATATAGTTTAAAATTAATTATGTTAATGTTTTATTTTATTTTTTTAAAAATACTGAGTCATAAGTTTTAGTATGGTTAATTATTATATTGTTATTAAAGAATATTATTAGGTAATAATTTATTGTTGTGAGTTATCGAATGTGAATTTTCAAGATTTGGGGAAATCTCTATTATTAGTAAAATTTTAAAATTTCTAAGAGGACTGGGGATTCTCGGTAACGGATGCATGATTGAGGTAATTTATGAGATTAGCCATTTTTAATGGGGGTGTTGGGAAGAAGAAGACAGAAATTGGGGAAAAAAAAAGAAATAATTTGTTATGGGAAATGGAGAAGATTTGAAGTGGGACTGAAATTTGGGTATGTTTATGCTGACTCTGTGTGTGTGAATTTTTGCATTTCTATAGATTGGAATTGAAATCTTATTTTAGCACGATCGTTCTGTGCTCTGTGTGTGAATTTTTGCATTTCTGTAGCTTGGAATTTAAATCTTAATTTTGGCATGATCATTTTGTGCTCTATGTTCGAGTGTAGTTGCCCTGACCACACTCCCATCTTGGGAATTGCACCTTGATGGCTGTTAATGTTATAACCTTTGTAGTTGCTTCCAAGTTTATTCTATGTCAAAAATCCTCCCTGAAATTTTAGAGTCCAATCAATTGTAAACATTCAAAGTGATCTGAATTAAAATAAAATGACCCATATAAACCAATTACCAGTTTCTTGACCCATTCGTCCTTGGTTGTCCTCTATGTCGTAGTACGGCCTCACCTAGCTTTAACTTTTCAGAGTTGTGCCTTGTAATGAAGTTCTCTTACTTTGAATCTGAAATTGATTTAAACCAAAATGGAATTTAATCTGCAATTTACCATAGTCAAATTATGGAGGTCGCCGTATGTTTTGTTTCCTGCCAGAATGCGTGGGGTGAATTCCTCTTTGTAATTCTTCCCTTCCTCTATTTTGGACCTTCACTCAAATTCTTCCCCACCTTTCAGGCCGTACGCCGTTGGGAGTATATGAGGCTCTCTAAAAATTCTAAGAATTTACTTCTGCCAGATTCACTGTCATCGTGGCCTTTTGTAATGTTTTTCTTTTGGTTTCATCTCTCTGCGTACTTGTTTTTCCCACATCAAATCTAAGATATGATGTTATTACAATGAATCTAGCCAGACCATTTTGTGCCTCTCTACTCTCTCATGGCACTGAAGCTAATTGAGGAGTGATGTTCTGTGTTTCCCAATCCTCAGAAATTTACTTTACTTATATCCCTCTCCCTGGCCGTACGCTTTCAGTGTTGGGGCTTCCTCTGAAGTTTGTCTACCATAGTTTTCTCTTCCTGAGTTAGTGCATAGATCTGTAGATTTTATGATGTTCTTCATTCGGCTTGAGTAACTAAATGAATAAGAGTCTAGCAAGTTTAGAATTATTTATACACCGTTTTAGAAAGCTTCTTTTGAAACTTATGTTTAACCGATAGTAAAACTTGCATAAGGAAATCTAATATTGTGATAGATATGTCGTCAGATTTTATGATTAGTTTCTCTGTCACTCTTTTGTTAAGAAAGGTTTGATATTAATATTTTGTATTATGCATTCCTATGATGTATCTCATCATTATAACAAAAAAATATATATTTATAGTTTGTTTTTATTAGAAATTGAAGTTATTAAAATATTAGATGGGAAGTTTATGCTTATCACAAAAAAATATATATTTATAGTTTGTTTTTATTAGAAATTGTAGTTATTAAAATATTAGATGGGAAGTTTATGCTTATACCAAAAATATATATATTTGTATTTGTTCTTATTAGAAATTGTAGTTATTAAAATATTAGATGGGAAGTTATGCTTAGAGTTGTATAGGAAATTATTACTTTCATAAGCTAGAAATTTCTTTAAAAAGAAAGTTATAACCTCATATTTGTTTCCATGATTAAAGTTAAGAGTATAGATGGGTTTGGACCTCAAAACATTTGATTGTTTTCCTTGTCATTTCGTATCGATATGCTTAAATTGGGTCATTGCATCTAATTGGGTTTTGGGTCTTATAGTTATGCTTTGGCTAAGTGTCAAGTGAAGTATCTAGGGAGATGTCATGATTGCTATGCGTCAAGTTGTGTAAACCGTTGTCCATGTCAGGAAATGGTTTTTTTAACAATGGTATTATGTTTCAACTTCCTTGACTCCAGAGGTTAGGCTTCTTAGTTTCTGGTACAATATTGTGGCATGCCATTGTAAATGGGTTAATTGAATCAAATTTTGTTATGGATGGGGGGAAAGTTTTGTGGATTTGGACTTAAAACTGTCTATGTAACATGTTGGGCTGTGAAAAGATAGATGCCTAGTAGTTCCTTGTCCATGCATGTCATTGTTCCCAAATGTTGGCTATGGGTTGCTAGTTGTAAAAAGGAGAGTGTCTTCCATGGTGGGGCCAGTGCCCAAAGTGGTTGCCTGGATAACCCCATGGAAGTTGTAATCAAGTGATAACTTAATAACATATCTAGGTGGGTCAGGTAGTAATTCACATAACAAGATAAGCATGATGCCTCACCCATGCCTTAGGTGCTCTCATAGGCTAAGGATGGGATGAGAAGGCCTGGTTGGCAAGGTCGACCTCCTTGTCCCTATGAGAGGATGTGTCAGCTCTACATGTGTCACCCTATGGGGTCAGTGCCAGAGAGGGGTCACTAGGATAACCATAGATGGGGGCCAGCTTCTAGTGAGAGATAGCCTGGATAACCCATGTTAGGACCATGCGAGGACACTCTCCTCTCTATATCTTAGTTACTTCCCTCTTTAACTTTTATTGTCTCCTCTGAAGTACTTCCTTGTCTTGTGCAATCTTGTTAATCTGGTTGGTCTGTGACGAGTCTGTATATGTTTGGTTATATTTGTTGTAGTATCACTGACTTAGTGGAATCCTCATTGTTATCTCCTAGCTCAGAGGGGTGGACCTCAGGGTTCCACATGGTTGGGTGGCAGAGCTATCCATTGGTCTTCTTGGATGTTTTGGTTTGAGATCTGTGTCGAAGTGTTCCAGTTCAGATTTATCCTCCACTTTCAGAGTTGTTGTATACATTCATAATTGTATTATTTGTAAACCGATGTGATCAGTCGTGTAATCTTGTCTTGAACATTTGTAATCTAGTAATCTCTGCATATGAATAATGTAATAATTCTCTATTGATTTATGAAGCTCATCCCTTGTGTTGTTATGTTTTTTTATGTCTATCTAATGCAGTTATGTTTCCCTAGAGGAGTTAGATATGCACCTTTTTATAATGTTGAGTATAATGTTATCTTTGGCTATTGTTAATGCAATTACTCACTTCAAAAAAAAAAATCTGTTATTTTGCTCTTGTTAGTCTAACTCTCTAGGGTTGCATGACGAGGCATCACAAAATGATAGGAATTATTGTAAGCAAATTCCACAAGTGGTGAATATTTTTCCCACTTATATTGCTAATCCATGCAATACATTCGCAACAAATCTTCCAAAACCTAGTTAACTCTCTCAGTTTGCCCATCAATTTTAGGATGATAAGCTGTACTCACATTGAGTTTAGTCCCTAACGTAGAGAACAAGGTTTGCCAAAACCTTGATCTTATACACGCATCTCTATCCAAGATAATCTTTTCAAGGAAACCGTGCAATCTAAACACTTCTTGTACAAATTTGTGAGCTAACACTAGTGCTCCATCAGTCAAATTTCTTGGTATGAAATGTGTTACCTTTGGGAGTTTATCAACCACAACTAAAATGGCATCATGTCTATTCCTAGACATAGGAAGACCTTGGACAAAATCCATACTTATAACTTGCCATTTCCACTCTGGCATTCTAAGCAACTTGCTACACATCTTACATCATCGTTCTTCATTACCTTCTAAAAATAAAGAGGTTTAACATCCGCTAGAAGTTTGGTCACTCCCAGATGTCCAGAATATGGTGCGGTATCAACTTCTTTCCAAACTAGATCCCTTAATCCAGTTGAATCAGGATCATACATTCTACCTCTAAACCTCAATAGTCCATCTGACTCAAATAGAAACCCATCATACCTTGGGTCTCTAGGATTATCTTCCAGAGCCTGCTTAACCTACTCATAATATTCATCACTAGACAAATTTTGCAGCACTAAATCTTTGAAATTTCCATGAATAGAGACAATAGAAGATATATGTCTTCTATGACTCAAAGCATCAACTACTCTATTATCTTTTCCTTTGATGCAGTTTATCTCAAAGTCATAGTCAGATATCAATTCTATCCATCTCGTTTGTCAAGCATTCAGATGTGGTTGAGAGAAAATATACTTAAGACTTTGATGGTCTGACTTAAGTACAAAGGTTTTCCCTAACAAATAGTGTCTCCACATTTGTAAAGCATGAGTTACTGCTGCCAATTCTAGATCATGTGGTGCATAATTCTTCTCATAGGATTTTAATTTCCTTGACTCATATGCTATAAATCTCCCATCTTGCATAAGCACTCCTCCTAATCCTTCTCCCGAGGCATCTGTAATTACCTCAAATTGTCCTTTGGGGTCAGGAACCTTCAAAATTGGAGCTAAAGTTAACTTTTCCTTTAAAAGATCAAATGCCTCCTAACATTTGTCTATCCATTCAAATCTCTTTCCTTTCCTTTGCAGGGAAGTGATTGGACTAGCAATACTGGAGAAATTTAGAACAAACTTTCTATAATAGCTAGCCAAGCCCATGAAACTGCGCACTTCATGCACATTTGTGGGTACAGGCCAATCCAGAATAGCTGTGATTTTTGCAAGATCAATAGATATTCCATTTGCAGATATAATATGTCCTAGATATTGAATCTCCTTTTGGAAGAATGTACACTTTGATAGTTTTCCATTTAACTTATGTTCCCTTAACCATTGTAGAACCAATTGCAAATGTTGATGATGTTCTTCTTCATTCTTAGAGTAAATAAGTATATCATCCAGAAAGACTAGAACAAACTTGTCTAAACAATCTCTGAATACACTGTTCATGAGATTCATGAATGTGGCAAGGGCATTCTTCAAACCAAATGGCAACACTGTGAACTCATAGTGCCCATATCTGGTTCTAAAAGTTGTCTTATGAATATCCTCATCTTTTAATCTTAACTGATGATATCCCGATCACAAATCAATCTTTGAAAATAGAGCAGCTCCATGCATTTGATCAAAGAGATCATCAATACGTGGCAAAGGATATTTATTCTTTACCGTTGCTTTATTAAGCATACGATAATCTATACATAAATGAAGAGTTCCATCCTTCTTCTTAACAAAAATAACTAGAGCACCCCATGGTGAAACATTGGGTCTAATCAAATCTTTTGTCAACAATTCTTATAATTGGGCTTTCAATTCCATTAACTCCGTAGTTGTCATATGGTAGGGTGCTTTTGATATAAGCTTAGATCCTGGTTTAATATCAATTGCAAAATCAAAAACCCTCTTGGGAGGCAGTCTTGGAAGTTTTTCTGGAAAAACATCCTAAAAATCCCAAAGAAAGGGATACTTTTCTCCAAAAGATGAACTAGGGCTTTCTAACCCTTCCTCCACTTGTTAAATTTTAACTACAAACAACTGATAACCTTTTCTTCTAGCCCTTTTCAATTGCTTAGCAAAGATAGGTCTAATCTTAACTTCTCTTTGCATTCCATGGACTTGGGTCTGATTTCCCAAATCATCTAAGCATTCAACCATTTTTGAAAAACACTCAACCTTAGCTCTATGCTTCCATAACCAACTCATTCCTAGGATTACATCATAGGAACCTAAGGGGGCTACATATAGATTTTCTTCCTTTGATAAACTAGGGAGATCAATCTTGGCCTCAAACAAACATTGCTCTACCTAAGCCTTAGATTGGTTAGCATATTCTACTGACCAAGGTTTAGACATGAACCCATCTTTTCTAGGAAACTTATTCAAAATGCTAAGAGAAATAGAGTTTTCAGTTGCTCCTGTATCAATCAAAATAGATATAGGGACTCCAAACAAAGTACATGTCATTTCAATGGGTGTGATTTGATATTCTGCTTGACAATTGTCGAGAGCTACATGAATCCTTTGCTAGAATGCTTCTTGTTGAGTAGGTAATGAAGTACCTCTTTGTTGACCATTTTGATTCTTGTTAGGGCAACAATTAGCATAATGGTCACCTCCACAAGTAAAGCATCCTCCAATGGGTCCTCTCTTATCTGAAGTCTTTCCATTGTTATCCTCATTCCTTTTGTAATTACCATTCTTCTTCTCATTTCCAGGTCCACCCCTGTTCTTTCAAGTTCCTTTATCTTTTCTCTTGTTCTCATAGCTCTTATCATTTCTTCTCTTGAATGGTTGATTAGCAGGAGTTCCATTAAATCTCTTGTGATTTCTATCACGATAAGCTGAGATAGATTTCAGCTTTTGTTCTTGCTTGATTGCCTTCTCGTACACTTGATCCATTGTTGTGAGACCATGTACGTCCACTTCTCCACCTATTTGAGCATTTAAACCCATGATGAATTTTCTGATCTTGAATCTCTCATCTTTCTGATACTGAGGCACATATTTCAGAAGTCGGGTGAATTTTTCTCCATATTCAACTATTGTCATGTCTCCTTGATGAAGATTCTAAAAATCAGTCAATTTCTGATCAAAATAAAGTTGTGGTAGCCATCTTTTTCGAAAGAGCTCCACGAACTAATCTCAAGTTACCCATAAAGAACTTAAGTTCAATTCCATCTTCTTATTCATCCACCACGTGGATGGTTCTCCTGCCAGTTGGAATGCTCCCCAAACTACCTTGGTTACTTCTGAGTAATTCCTTATCTCAAAATATTTTTCCATTTTTGTCAACCAAGCTTCCACTGCATCCTCAATCACCTTTCCATCAAATTTTGGTGGAGTGACCTTCTTCATATCCTTAGAGAGTTTTGAGGTCAGTCTATCCTTGCCTCTTTATGAGGTTCCATACTCTTACTTTGATCTTCATGATTCTCTCTACTTTCTCCACGAGAGTTTTCACCTCCTCCCTCAGAATTCCCTTTATCATCCACCTTCTTTTCCAAATCACTGAGTCTTTTCTTAGTTTCCTCAAGCATGGTTATGATCTGGTCTAATTTAATATTTGGCGGGTGGTTTTCCTCTTCACTTTCTCCTTGGTTAGTTCTTGTCTGAACCATGTTTATCATTTTTCTCACACCTGAGAATATTGAGTTGTCTATTAGTTCATGATTATAATGCATCCCATTAAATCAAAACATAATAAACTCAAATCAAACAATAGTTTGGTACAAAAACAACTCTTTTTTATTTATTTCATTCCAAGAGGAAAGAACATTCTTTATTTATACAAGAAATGACTTCAAAAGTCATGCTCAAGAGGAGTATATCCTTCAGATTCATTTTCAGATACATAATCTTGAGGTATATAACCTTCTAACTCACTATCGGACCTAACTTCAATGATCTCAATAGATGGGGATGTGCAGGGATCTCGCCTAACCATAGTTGTATCCTCATCTGACATATATTCTATGATTCTAGCATTGATATTAACTCTTTCAATGTTTTCTCTTCTCACTCATTTGATTCGAGTTAAGGCATTCGCCAGGGTTTCAGTATCACCTAACCAAATGTCACTCTCATCATTAGTTCCCTCAAAAGTTTTAATAATGGCTTCACGTTCTCTTTTTGCTTTAAGGAAATGTTGACTCGTATTAATTGACTTTCTCACTGTCTTCTTAAGACGCACCATCCTGGCACAGAAATGTTTAAACATTAGCTAACCACATAATGTTGGCTATACGTAAACATAGTGGTCTCATAAGCCCTAGTGCTGAACCTAGTAGCTCCGATACCATATGTAACATCCACGTTCTAAAAACACAATAATATAGAGAACTTACCATGGAATAATTTCAACAAGGTAAAAATGAGAGAAAAATTTTCTTTTATTTATCATATAATTAAGTAACAACAAATTGCAAGATTCTCTTACATAATACAAATATGACATATTGTCTTTCTCAATTACAAGTATTTGCATAAGTATTTCAATTACATAAACAATTTGGAAAGATCACTGCTTGTGAATATCTGACATCTTTATCACAAGCCTTGGCATGTTTTCTGCTAGAGAGAGAGCATCTTTCAAGTGTTTTACCTCTATCCATAGACCGATGGTCTCCCACACATCTTCCACATAGAAAGTGGCCCTACCCTTCACGAGGAATATAGACCAAAGGTGACCAGTGGTAATTTGCCTTCCAAGTACGTAGTCTTGTATCCTACACAACTCTATCAACCATACAACCCTAGATACCCTCTAGCTAAGTATGATTTTCTGATAGGTTATGCAATCTAGATATAGTTAACTGACAATGCATGTAGAAAATGAATGCATTACTTTGGCCAAAGTTTTAATATCAATAACGTTCGTAATGAATGTGGTCGAAATGTTCACCCACCCCTACTCAACTTGGATACTATCATATTCTTGTAATTTATCCTCACCAAATATGTTTACGTAAATAGTCTTAATATCTTCCATGACCATAGTCTACTCGACTTTAAACAAGTTCTAATCATTTCTTTTCATATTCGATACTAGGGTTTTCATAACAACCTTTAATAATCCTATATTTCAAAAATAATTATATCTCATAACTATGAGACTAAGGTTTAAAAATGACCTATGGGTTAACTCAAACAAGATTAAGAATAATATGGTTCAAGATATCTCCTTCTACAAAAAGGAGTACGAGTACTTTCTATTTCCTCTATCACGATATCATTGATAATCACTATATTTACTTATATCTGTTTCCATACTTGGTCATTTTCTAGTTTAGACTAATCTATTCCATCATAATGGTTTACAAAGAATATCTTCAACAAGATTAATAAAATAGATAAGAAATATTGTCTTATAGACCTTTTTTTCTTCTATCAAAATATTCCTAGTTTTTCTATCACTCGATTGGATATAAGATAGTTTTCCATAGATTACTAAGAATCTAAGTTCTTTTGGATAGAAAATCATTTTGTCATAGATAAATAGACTAAACCAAGAATAGTTTAAAATGATAATAACATAGCTTAATAATTAAACCGTATTACTCATTACTAAAGAGTTTACCTATCAAAGTTTCATTTGCACTAATATCATCGAAAGTCTATTGTATGATTAATCTTATAACAATATAATTGACCTGCTATATGATGAATTCAATCATCAAGGTGACCGGTTTACAAGGCACATGATAACTAAAATAACCTTCTACAGGTATGAGATTGTAATCATCATGCATTCACCAAATGACAGTTTGACATGTTTAACAGTTTAAAAACAATAAGTATATTGTTAGCTCAGAGTGCTAATGATATAGAATTCATTTATATTAGCATGCATCGGCCTTCTAGGATGAATCGATGCTCTCTGAATTCCTTTAAGTTAACTATACAGTTTTACTAACGACTCTATCAGCTATTTGATATAGTCGACTCTATTGGTTTGAACAAATACACATTGAATTGAATGGATATGCCTTACTGGCATAATCGATTGTCCACAACAAGACACTATAGTAATAACATAAAAGAAAATTTGATTTTACAATGCTATCAATGCACACAATGCAGGAAGGATACCTAGTAGCGACGACTAAAGATAAGAAAGAGTTGCAGATAGAATACTCCAATGGACACCAAGAAAAACTGACATTTTACTTCCACTCAAAACTATTATTTTCTCCTTGCTACCTACTGCGATCCTCCCAAAAGCATAAAAATGGATTTCCCTCGACTCTTGCTAAGTCGTTCCTTTAAAGACTCAAGCATGACTCTTAATGAGTCATCCTATCTTTTCTCTCCCACGATTATAGTTAGGGTCAAAATGGATACAAGGGACAATCCACATACTATTTTCGGTTACAACCGATACCTCAAAAGATGCAATGTCTTACATATGTCGATGGAAGACGTTGTTCGTAGGGAGCTTATCGAATGTGGTTTGTAACACCACAAACTCCTCTCAAATAAGGCCGACATATCATTTAAGCCACCGTTGATCATTTAATGATCACCTTAAGTGATTCGATCCATCACTTGATATAAATGAAGGCATTCCTATAAACAAGCCTACGGCTACTCCATGATCAAGCATGTAGTTAATAATTATGAGGTGTTCACCTCAAATTGATGCATACATATATATGTTTATATAATTAAATATGGTTTAACATGACACCAACGCTACTCAATTATTTATGCTTGATCATGTATGATAATAATAATCAATTATTTATGCTTGATCATGTATGATAATAATAATAAGTCGAAAAGCTTACAAAAAATGTGAAAGGGTCAAGCTTGTCTCCCCTTCATAGTCTTTTGTTAAATCACATCAACTTGACTTGAAGAGATCATCATATGACGTTTATGTTGGGAATTAAGGTGTCTCAACCTTGGTAATTCCTTGTATCATTTCATTGTATGTATTTATTTATTGCCTATTATGTAATTAGGATGCAAATCTTGTTTTGTCATCTTGTGGGAGTTGGCACGGTGATGTGTCATCCTACGTGGAAGGTGACAACATGTAAATTTGTCCTCACATGAGGAGATAGGAGTCCCACTTAATGGCAGGAATATTTTGTCATGTGTTAGCATCTTGGATAGTGTGTAAGGGAATATTGACTGAAACGGTCATAATAGATTCCTATGACAAATCTAAGACGCGTAAGAGTCGTAAATGGAAGATTCTACGACAAGTGAAGACATGTGTCACAGGACATCTTGGAAGAAGGCATCTTTGGGTGCCCCAAGGAGGGTTATGACATGTTGTAAGAGAATATGCTATTTTTAGCCTGTGTATGACAGATTCTCTTACAACTATAAGATATGACAACTATGACGGATTCTATGACAATCATAAGAATAGGTGACCTCTTTGGGATGGGGTGACTTGACAAGTGTCATGAACATTCTACAGTGTTGGACAAGTGTCCATAGGCGTGGGTTTTGGGCTATGAGGCCATGTTGGACGCCCATCTCAAGATAGAGGCATTTTTGCCTTGTATCTTCTATATAAATAGGTGCTTTGGAGAGGAGATGTATTATGTGATTGACAGGTACTGTTATGCTATCAGATTATCTCCAGATACAAGTGTCAAAGACTCCTGCAAGAGCATTGGCTCTGAAACTGTATTGTAACCTTGATTGTTTACTGGAATATATTTGAGTTGTGTTATGGAGTGTGGGGTTTTTCACCTGTAAGTGTTTTCCCCACGTATATCTTATCTCTCTCTTCTCTTGTCTTACATTCTTGTGTATGTGTTTGCGGCATTATCTCTATTATTGGGTTAATAACACTGTAATTGTAAAGGTTGGAAAGAATTTACACTCATCTCTCCTCATTAGATTAGTGTAGGAAGCAATTTTTACACACCTAGCTTCCTTTCAGTTGGTATCAGAGCTTGATCACATTTGGTCCTAGTTGTTGGGTAGGGGTTTTTTGAGCTAATCTTAGGTTGAGTGGGAGCTTTGTGTAGAGTATTCTATAATCTCATTGCAAAAAAAGAGATGGCAGGCACATTCAAAAGATTAGAGGTGGAGAAATTCAATGGCACTAATTTTGAGTTATGGAAACTTAAGATGGAAGACATACTTGTTGATCGTGACCTATGGGAAACCGTATCTAGTGTAAAACCAACTGCAATGGCACAAGCTGATTGGGATCTCAAAGATTAGAAGGCTAAGGGTCTCATAAGACTCAGTCTAATTAATTTTTTCTTGTTAAATGTCCATGGGGAGAAGACCACGAAAGATCTTTGGAAGAAGTTGGAAGATGTTTATCAGGCCAAATCCTTGGTGAACAAACTTTTTCTAAGAAAGAAGTTGTATTCTCTAAGGATGGAGGATCTGTTGCAGATCACCTGAATGCCTTCAACATGTTAATTGCACAATTGACATCCGTTGGTGTGAAGATGGAGGAGGAGGATTGTTGTATGACCTTGCTTTGTTCTTTGCCAGACTCATGGGATCATCTTGTTATGGCTATTGGGAGCACCACATCCACTTTCACAATGGATAAAGTGGTATCTTCATTGTTATCTAAAGAGATGCGGAGAAAGTCTTCTAAGGAAGCCAAAGAGGCTCTTGGAGTTCGTGGAAGACCCAAGGAGAAAGGGAAAAAGAAGGACAAGAAAGCTGAGAAGGGCAGATCCAAATCCTGTGGGTGATCCAAATCTTCTGGAAAGTCCAAGGCTCTCTGTTGGAACTGTGGAAAATCTGGGCATTTATGAAAGGAATGCAAAGAGGAAAATAAAAAGAAGAAGAAGAATGCCCCAGATTCAGATTCTAACAAGTCACAAGATGATGGTGATGCCTTAATCACAGCCCTGACCACCCATGCATCTGATGATGTGTGGTTGATTGATTCTAGTGCATCACTCCACATGACCTTGCATCGAAGCTGGTTCATGAAGTATGAAGAGTTCGATGGTGGAAGAGTGTACCTGGGTGACGATTCTCATCTGAAGATTGTTGGTCATGGAAGAGTCTCAATTTGATTCCCTGATGGACGAGTGAAGGGGATCACTAGGGTTATGCACATCCCAGGCTTGGCACGAAACCTGCTTTCTGTAAGTATGTTGAATGATGCAGGTGTGCAGGTTGTCTTTTCGAAGGATGGATGCAAGATGACTAGAGGATCTATGGTGCTTGCGAAGGGTACTTAGAGAGGTACCATGTTTCAGTTGGAGGCATGCACTTCACAGTGCAATAGTTCTTCTGACTCAAAGAAAAGAGTTGCAGTCACTTCATCCCCACCATCTGAACAAGCAGTGAAGAAATCTATTGTAACAAATTCTGATGGTAGTGCATCTTGTGTACCCAAGGGTGCTCATGCTTTGGAAGTTAAGCTTACTACTAAAAAGACTGTGTTATGGCATTTGAGATATGGCCACGTTGGTGAGAAGGGTCTTAGAACTCGAAAAAATAAAAACCTTGTTGAGGGGTTAAATGATTGTAATCTCGAGTTTGACTTTTACGAACATTGTGTATATGGAAAGCAAAACCATGTTTAATTTTACTCTAGTTCTCACAAGTCTTCTAGTGTGTTGGATCTTATTCATTCTGATGTGTTTGGTCCTATTAGTGTTCCTTTGATCTCCAAATCTGTATATTTTGTATCTTTCATAAATGATTACAGTAGAAGGACATGGATTTATTTTCTTAGAAGCAACACTAAAGTCTTTAGTCGGTTCAAAGAGTTTAAAGATTTTGTTGAGAATCAGACTAGTAAAAAGATTAAGTGTTTGAGAACTAATAACGGTGGTCAGTTTTGTTCAACAGAGTTTGATAAGTTCTGCAAAGAGCAAGGGATTGAAAGACATAATACAACTCCATACACCTTGCAACAAAATGGAGTTGTAGAGAGGATGAACATGACACTGATGGAGAGGGCTAGGAGTATGCTTAGTGGAGCAAGCCTCAAACAAAAGTTTTGGGTTGAAGCTGTAGCCACTGCTTGCTACTTGTTAAACAGGTCTCCTACATCAGCTCTTGTTGGTAAGACACCTATGGAGGTGTGGTCTGGTAAGAAGCCTTTAGTTAGACATCTTTGTGTTTTTGGTTGTGAGGCATATACACATGTGCCTAGGGAGAAATGGTCTAAATTAGAGGACAAGGCTGTTAAGTGTATTTTCATTGGCTATGGTGTCGGTGTGAAAGGATACAAGCTTTGGGATCCTGTGGCTGAAAAGGTGTTGTATAGCAAAAGTGTTATCTTCATAGATCTAACACCTTCTTCCATTGTTCTACAGCTAGAAAAGACAGAAAAGAAAGAAGATGTGGTTCAATTTCCTTCTACCCCTAAGAAGACTGAACTGACAAACCTTGCGAGACTTGATGATGAGGAGAACTCTAGTAGCTCTAAAAGCTCAGAAGAAGAAGCAGAACCTCAACCTCAACCTTTGAGGAGGTCTACACAAACAAGGAGGCAACCTGATAGGTTTGGTTATTCATTGCTTGATTCTAGTTGTGCTTTTGCTTTGCTTATTAACACTGATGAGACTAGAACTGTGAAAGAGGCTATGGGCATGAAAGATGCAGGTTCCTGGAAGGAGGCCATGGAAGATGAGATGGCTTCTTTGGAAAAGAATAAAACATGGGACTTGGTGCCTTTGCTTGAAGGACGAAAACCTATTGGATGCAATGGGTGTTCAAGAAGAAATTTGGTGCAGATGGCAGTGTTGAAAAGTACAAGGCTAGACTGGTTGTGAAGGGGTATTCACAAGTGGAGGGAATTGATTATGGTGAAATTTTCTCTCCCATTGCAAAGCTGACATCTATTCAGTTCTTGTTATCTCTTGCAACAGTCTATGACTTAGAGGTGGAGCAAATGGATGTGAAGACAACATTCCTTCATGGTGATTTGGAGGAAGAGATTTACATGTCATAGCTAGAGCATTACATAGAGAAAGGTAAAGAAAATTTGGTTTGTGTTGTACCCTAATTAAAAAAAATTCTTTATTAAGGCATTTTGAACAAGTCTAGAATTTTTTTTGTCAAAAAATAAAAAAAAAAACAAAATTTCTAAAAATAGACATCAAATTAGGTTTTTTAGGTTTTCAGAGATATGGATGCTTGCAAAACTTTCTAAAAATGGAATCTCTGACTCAGGTGTCGCGCTTGATTCTCATTGGTCAATTTTGCTTCACAATCAACGTGGTCCATACGGAATTTGCAAAAGGTTAGATTTTCTCTACTGGGTCATTTTTGCTTTTTCAGAAGGCGAAGCGTGAGCTCTAAAGTCGTCAATGGAGAAAGTTCATCTGCCAGAGCTCGTCTTCATGTTTTCAACGTTGTTCTAACAATGCAAAACCAACAAATAGTCGTCGACTCGACGAAGCACGCAAAAACAAAGCAGGATGGATCCGAGGTGAGGAGAAAATCTAGAAATCATGAAATTTGGCTAAATCTGAAGATTTCAGGTGCCCCAGGAGGCTTGGGGCGCCTAGTCTCATCGGTGTTAGAAATTTTTTGTGTTTTTTGAGAAAATGTGAGAAATGTGTCCATCGATCAAATCTGGTGAGCGTAAAAGCAGTCATTTTGATCATCAAGTCCTGAAAAGTTGGAAAACTTGTCAGATGTACCCAGGCTATCCAGTTCATTCACCATCAAGTGGCAATTGACTGATGAAATCATCGAAATTGACATTAGGAAGTAGTTATCGGCACGCAAAATAGAGCAAGTTGCAAACGAGAGTTGAAAATCAGAAAAATGGTTAAGTCTAAAGATTTTAGGCGCCCCTGGAGGCTAGGGGCACCCAACTTCTCCAGTGTTAGTTTTTTTTCACATTTTTTGAGAAACTTAAAAAATGCCTTTGTTAGCTCATTCCCCGTTAGCTCATTCCCCGTCAAACATCAGTAAAAGCTAGGATTTCATCACATATATGTTCAGGCTGCTCAAATCATCCCCTGTCTTGCCTCAGTAGCCATCCAGACGACCAAAAACGAAGATCAAACAGAGGTTGTTGGCACAGAAAACAAGAAATGGCATGAAAATTGAAATTTTTAGAAATTTTTCTAAGGCACATAAAACCAAGTGCCCCAGGAGGCTTAGGGCGCCCATACCCACCAAAGTTCGATTATTTTCTGAGTTTTTCCAGAAAACATAAATCTCCCTCCGTCAGCCCGATTCGGTTCAGAGCAGGTCAGTTTGGCACGTTTCTTGAGGCAGACATAGAGTACAGTTAGCTCAGTTTTCATCAGGCCTGCCTATCTGCCAGATCATCAGACTCAGTTTTGTCCCAGCAAACAGAAATTGACAATCAAACAGGGGTCACCTGTCACCAGAACGCACGTGGGAATCGAGAAGTTGAAAAAGTTTAAAAATTTAGAAAAATGACTAAGTCATGAAAAGTTCCAGGGGCCCCCAGATTCATCAGAGATAGAATTTTTTCATGTTTTCTAGTGTTTTCTGATA
Organism: Cunninghamia lanceolata; assembly: GCA_027924645.1. Lineage (NCBI taxonomy): Eukaryota > Viridiplantae > Streptophyta > Pinopsida > Cupressales > Cupressaceae > Cunninghamia > Cunninghamia lanceolata. Next base: position 14,651,839 of record BSBN01000641.1, read on the forward strand.
GTCATTTCCAGAACTTCGTCTCGTGGTAGTTTCCAGAAGTCAGATTTGTAATTGAACAATGTTAGTTCGTCTGTCCGAGGCTGGGGATGGAATCACAGTTGATAGGTCTCCAAAATGTCAGGATTAATTAGCTTTTTCAATCAACGGTGACATTTTGCCATCTTGCTGAAGTCAGAGACAGGCCATATTGGAGTTAGAATGAGTGTAAAAGTGTCAAAAACAAAGAAAATTGGCTAACACTTCTATCAACTTGCGTGTTCGATGACATCATCAAAAGAAGATATTTTTCGTCATCTTACACATGAAGCCATAGGCAGCTACAAAATAGGGATTCTTCCTATTTGAAGACATCCACTTGGATCTGTGCTTTAAAAGTTGTTTTCTTCATGGATGAGATCCAAGTTTTATTCTTTCACAAAGAAAGCTACTTTTTTGCCCTAAAGATTTATGAAGACAAGCATTTGGCTCCTTTATTTCATTATCTTTTGCAGGTTGCATCCAGAGGAAGAAGACATGTTTTTCTTTTAGCAAAGATTTGAAGACCCAAACGAAGTGTTTTTTCAGCGTTCTTCATAGTTTCGGGTTGAGGAAGTAGGGAGGCACGCTTTTTTGGGGTCCTTTTTCTAGGGGATCATTTTTCAGAAACAAGGCTGAAGATTTTTCAAATTTCATCGAGATGGGTCCATCCAGAATTTCATCCTCTTGAAGATTTGGAATTATGCTTTTTTTTGGGAATCTACTTTTTTGCTACATTTTCAGGAAAGTCTCCACTTTTTCAAAATCCGACGATATGGGTTGCTTCAGAATGGGATTGTTTACAAAACCCATGTGCTAGCTTTTTCGGTCAGAATCTACTTTTTAGAAGATATTATTTCCTAAAATATCAATGGATGACATCACTAAAAAATAAGAATTTTCATGAGGATGCATTTCAAAAGAAAGCAGCTTTAAATTAGATGCTTTTTATTTTAAAACATTTGCTTTCATCCTAAGCTCATCCATTCTATATTTGTAAAAGAAATCACTTTGTCATAGTTGGAGTTTTCTTTGCTTTAAAGTGTTTGTTAGTTGTAACTTTGTCTTAGAATAGAAATAAAGATTACGAGTTGGCAAGTTAGGGTTAATCAAGGAGATTTTAGGGTTCCCTACTCCTTTGATTTTAGTATAAATAAGGGCAACCTTGCTTATTGTAATAGAGCTACTTTTGTGATAGCAAATTTGTTGTGCCTATTATAGCCTACAGATTTTGTTATTTCAAGTGTTTGTTCACTCTATGTAACCTGTTCTCTGGTGTTTGATCGCTTGTTGTACCTTTTGCTACAGTATTGTTGTCCTGGAGTTGTATCAACTTTGTGATGTTGGAATAGAAATCTCATGCCTGTTTTGCTCTGATATTCTATCTCGCATCATCAAGTTTTGTCGTCAGATGTGTGGCTTCTGTAACTTTTATTTCAACTTTCATCATTAAAGTACTATGAGTCTTGTGCTATAAATCTAGGAGAAATTTACTTAAGTTTTTGTGTTAAAACAATCATTTATTGTCCACTTTTAATCCCTTTGCTCTGAATTTACTTAGGAGATTAAAAGCGTCATTAGTTTAAGCCTAGTTGTAGTAGAAGTTTTAAAAAGGAAAAAACCTCTTTTGCAGCGTTTAGAGTTTTACAACATTGTGCTTGTAGCTGAAAATCAAAAAGAAGATAGGCGAAGTTTAATTTATTTATCTTTTCAGCGAACATCAGCAAAAAGGGAACTCCCCCTTCCAATAGGAGAGCAATTTATCTATGCATAGTTGTCCATTTCCAACTCACATTCTAGAGGTGCGAATTGAAATGCCAACAGTTTGTAAGTTGAAAAAGTCTTTGTATGGTTTGAAGCAGTCTCCTAGGATGTGGTACTTGAAGTTTGATGCCTTTGTGTTGTTAGTTAGATTTCTGAGATCGAGATAAGATCATTGTGTGTATTACAAGTTTGACAATGATTGCATTCTTATTATTGCATTGTATGTTGACGATATGTTGTTGATTGGGAATGGTAAGAATATAATTTTTGATCTGAAGTCTCAGTTGTCAACATAGTTTGAGATGAAAAATCTAGGGGCAGCTAGGTACATTCTAGGAATGGAAATCAAAAGAGACAGAGCTAACATAAAAGCCAGAGTAAGTATGTGAAGACTGTGTTGGATAGGTTTAGCATGGCAGATTGTAGACCATTATGTGTTCCTATTTCATTGGGAATAAAATTGTCTATTAATGATTGTCCAAAATCTCCTAGTGATGTGGAGGACATGAGCAGAGTACCTTATGCTAGTGTTGTTGGCAGTTTGATGTATGCTATGGTTTGCACAAGACCAGACATTGCCCAAGTAGTGGGAGTCCTTATTCGATTTATGGCTAATCTTGGACGGGTACATTGGGATGCAGTTAAGTGAGTATTCAAATATTTGAGGGGTACTTTCAAATATTCCATATGCTATCATGGTAATGTTACAAGACCTCCGTATTCTGTTTGTATTTGTGGATTCTGATTGGGCGGGTGACATTGACAGCAGGAGATCCACCAGTGCTTATGTGTTCACTATGTTCGGTGGTGCAATTAGTTGGATGAGCAAGCAACAACCTATGGTTGCTTTGTCCATGACAGAAGCTGAGTATATGGCAGCAACTCATGCTTTCAAGGAAGCCATTTGGCTTAAGAGATTGTGTTCAGATATTGGTGTTGATGCAGGACATATTACAATTTGTTGTGATAGTTAGAGTGCGATTTTCCTAGTAAAGAATCTAACGTTCCATGCCAGAACAAAGCATATTGATGTATAATTTCACTTCATGTGAGACATGGTAGAAGATGGGAAGGTGAATTTGGAGAAGGTAGACACTTTGAAGAATGTTGCGGATGCATTGACGAAACCAGTGGGCACATAGAAGTTTAGATGGTGTTCGGAGTCTATGGGCCTCTTAGCCTATTGCAGTTAAATCCTGTTATTTCCATTGGCTCTTACAAGTGTTCGACAAGTGGGAGAATGTTGGGAATTAAGGTGTCTCAACCTTGGTAATTCCTTGTATCATTTCATTGTATTTATTTATTGCCTATTATGTAATTAGGATGAAAATCTTGTTTTGTCATCTTGTGGGAGTTGGCATGGTGATGTGTCATCCTACGTGGAAGGTGACAACATATAAATTTGTCCTCACATGAGGAGATAGGTGTCCCACTTAGTGGTAGGAATATTTTTCCATTTGTCGGCATCTTGGATAATGTGTAAGGGAATATTGACCGAAATGGTCATGACAGATTCCTATGACAAATCTATGATGCGTAAGAGTCGTAAACAGAAGATTCTATGACAAGTGAAGACATGTCATAGGGCATCTTGGAATAAGGCATCTTTGGGTGCCCCAAGGAGGGTTATGACATGTTGTAAGAGAATATGCTATTTTTAGCCTGTGTATGACAAATTCTCTTACAACTGTAAGATATGATAGCTATGACGGATTCTATGACAGTCGTAAGAGTATCTATCATAACCCAACTTGGGAATAGGCGACCTCTTTGGGATGGGGTGACTTGACAAGTGTCATGAACATTCTACAGTGTTGGACAAGTGTCCATAGGCATGGGTTTTGGGCCACGAGGCCATGTTGGATGCCCATCTCAAGATAGAGCCATTTTTGCCTTGTATCTTCTATATAAACAGGTGCTTTGGAGAGATGTATTATGTGATTGACAGGTACTGTTATGCTGCTGAATTATCTCTAGATACGAGTGTCTAAGACTCCTGCAAGAGCATTGGCTCTAAAATTGTATTGTAACCATGATTCTTTACTGGAATACATTTGAGCTATGTTTTGGAGTGTGGGGTTTTTCACCTGTAAGGGTTTTCCTCACATATATCTTGTCTCTCTCTTCTTCTGTCTTACATTCTTGTGTATGAGTTTGCTGCAATATCTTTGTTATTGGGTTAATAACACTGTAATTGTAAAGCTTGGAAACAATTTGCACTCATCTCTCCTCATTAGATTAGTGTAGGAAGCGATTTCCGCACACCTAGCTTCCTTTCAGTTTAATGTCAACAATAAAACCTTATATGATTCAAGGGTACTAACATAACAATTTTGCGATAATGATGATTGAATATTTACGTTAATCGTAAATGGACACCGTTCTACTCAAAAGATGTCGTTTCCTTTACAAACGACAATGTTGACACACAAACGACTTGCCTAGAAAAGAATCAAAAGATATTGACTAATTGTTGATTAGATCCAAAAGTATATTGACAAAACAAGACTTACCTCTATCGATACTGGTTCACGTTTTTGTTAAACACTTATACTTGTTTTGGCAAATAAACACTCGTAACCCATGGTCTATATTTCTCTCCTTAAAAGATACTCTCTCTTTTCTCTGAGAGTAATCTGTGACCTGTAATCCTGTATAAAACTTGAAATCAACATATTAGGATCAGTGCATCATTATTCAAATAATAAACTAGATTCACATAATGCAATTATTAAATCAATATAACATATTCATTTCCAAAATTCCATAAATGACATTTAATAGAATCTATGTCTTTTCTAAACATCAAAATAGATTTACTTATGTTCAAGTAAAAGTAAAAAGTAGTAGCAAGACAAAAATTGGGGATGTAACACAAATGACAAACCATCTCCTTTTATAGAACAAGGAGAGGATGCAATTACAATAATCCAATGGATAGGATTCTCTTAAAACAATCAATGGTGGCCATTTGAGAGCAGCACATTGGTGACATCAGCATTTTGACAACTGACACTTGGAAGATCCTTAGCATATTCCTCTCCTCCATAAAGCTCCATCTTAAGTTGGCCATGATTTCAATTTCCCGCTGTGAGGGTAAAATATCGAATCAATCAAATGAATTAAATAAGACCCAAACATCAACAGAATAGAGAAACAAAGAAGATTCAAATGAACAAAGCAATGAACAAACACAGCAAACCTCTTCCGTTTCGAAACTTCTGTTGTTCGCCTATCACGAATCGTCCTTTCGCAGATGAGATGAGCCCTCAGAGAGTGCAATCCTTTAAAGCTGTTTGAGGAAGTCGATGGTGAACGGCTATGGTGTGATGTGCAATGAAGGTGAGCTCCAATGCAACAATGGTGATCTCAAGCTTGTAGATGACAAGTGGGTGCCAAAGGCGCGCTGGTGATATTTCTGCAGAGTAACGATGTCAAAAGCCTGGATGACTAGAATGGAGGGATGAAGCTTTATTTATAGACTCGGAGGAATAGGAATCAACGGTTGAGAGAAGATATGAAGATCGACGGCTGAGGATGGTTGAGGAATGTGCAACCAGTGGAAACGTGCCAAGTGTCCCAGCTCCATCATGAAAGGTGGGATGTGACAAAACTGATTGGAGAGTTAACAAACTTGACTGATCTGTTAACAGAATTGATTGATCAGTTAGAAGAGTGGATTGTGGAACTGACTGGATTGATTGAGGATTTGACTCAACTGACAGGTTAGTTAACAGATTTGATTGATTGGTTAACTGACCTCTAATTGGAGAAGAAATAGGCCATGTGGGTGAGGGAAAATAAGGCAATTAAATATTAAATATATTTAATTACATGTGCAACTTGATGATGTGGACAAGGTGAGGTGGAAAAGGTGAGGTGTAAAGGTGATGTGGAATTTTGAATTTAGAACTTAGGATAGAGGAATTAGGCTTAATTAAATAATTTATGATTATTTAATTGTGAAGGACTTTAGAAGAATTTTAATTAAATAAATAGAATTTATTTAATTGTGGAACAGTGAATCGATTAAATAAATTCGGAATATTTATTTAATTGGTAGAAGAATGGAATAAATATTTAGAATATTTATTTAGGATGAATCGTGTCATTTTTAGGCGTATACACCCGCCACAAAAAACAAATAAATTCGTCAAATATCAATACCTTTGAAAAATTAATGTGCATTCACATTTTTAATGTTTTGGAATAATGCCTTGATTTTTTGCAAATTTAAAAACAAGATTTTTGGGTTTTGTTCTCCTCATCGCAAGCTTTCCATATCATTTTGAATTTTTAAATTTTGTTGAGAAATGAGGGAGATATCGCTGTTTTAGTGAATATGCAGTTGGATAGGGGATATCAAGATATCTGGTTGGTCAAAATATCTAGTTGACCAAATGTCTGGTTGACTAAATGTCTTGTTGGGAATATCAGGATATCTAGACCTTTGATCCGTCAGGATATTAAGTGGTTTTGTTCCTCACATTGCCAGCTTTCCAGATCATTTTGAAAATTTGAATTTCATTAAGAAACGAGGGAGATATCACGATTTTAGTGAATGTCCACATGGATATTAGGAAATATCCTAGATATTAAGTTAATATCCTGATATCCTAATGGGTGAAATATCTTGATGATGACCAAAATTTCAAATTTCATATTTTTAAAAAATGGTTTATGGGTTTTGTTCCCCACGTCTCAAGCTTTTCGAATCATTTTGAAATTTTGAATTTCATTAAGAAACAAGGGAGATATCACAATTTTAGTGAATTTCCACATGGATATCATGGATGTTAGGAAATGTGCAGACATTAAGTAAATGTGAATATCCCTAATCTTTAGAAATGTGTGGTTTGACCAAACTTTTACCATGCATAACTTCTCTATTTTGATGAATTTTGAGGTGATCCAAAAGGCAAAGTTGCTTAGAATTTGATTCTCTATCCATCCATGTTCTTAGATGACATAGGTACATAATAGGAAATTTCATCAGGATCTAGATATCCGGATATCTAGTTGACCAAAACTTTGACCAGACATAACTTGCTTATTTTAAGGAATTTCGACATGATGTAAAAGGCAAAGTTACTTAGAATTTGATTCTCTATCCATTGATGACCTTTGCAGAGAGATATTCTAACTTGAATTTTGACTTGACATGACTTTTACCATTACCGCCCAAAGCGAGAAAACACACCAACAAAGAAAAACGTTGGGTCCCTAATTTGCTAAGGCAAAATGGGGCATGTTGTGAAACCTCACAATAGAAGCTTTGGATTGGGCTAAGAAAACTAATCAAAATGTTGGAATTTTGTTGTTTGATTTTGAAAAATCCTATGATAGGGTGGAATGGTCATTTATTTTAACAATTTTGGAGGCATTTGGGGTTCCAAAAGAGTTTTGTAAAATGGCTAAATTTTTGTTTCAAGATGCCTATGCTTAAATTGATATTAATAGTTCTTTGACTGATCCATTTATTTTAAAAAAATCCATAAGGCAAGGCTGCCCTCTTGTACCTACTCTTTTTGTAATTTCTTCTAATGCTTTTCATTATATTTTAAGAGCTAATACTTTTGGGAACATGGTAAAGGGGATTTCTCTACCTAATAATGAGATTCTTTTAAATATTCAGTTTGCTAATGATACTGCCTTGTTTCCTGAGCTAGAAGAATAAAAATGTAAAAAGTTAGTTAATAGGCTTAAGATATTTTGTCAAGATTTAGGTGCAAAAATCTCAAATAGCAAATCCATGTTGTTAAGTTGGAAGGAAGAGCCTTTTAACTAGTTGAAAAAGTATTCTTGGGAGTGGGGTGACCCTTCCAAGTAGGTGAGATATTCAGGGATCCCATTTGCTATTAATCCTCAAGAAATATGTGGGATTGGATTTATTGTAAGATTGAAAAAAAGCTCTTGAAGTGGATTAACCGTTATTTGTCCTTGACAGACAAAGTTCAAGTGTGTCAAATTTTTTTGTCTTCTTATTCTATCTACTATGCCTCTGTCTAGTTATTTTGTAGTTATCAAATTAAGAACATTCAAAAAATTATTAGATGCTTCCTTTGGTTTGATGACAAAGGTAAGAAGAAAAAACATGTTAATTGGGATTGGTATTGTCTTGATAAAAGCAAAGCATATCTCGGTCTTAAGAATTTGAAGATTTAGGGTGTGGCCTTAGCCATAAAATGGATTGTCAAAGATCTTGCTAGTAATGAGCCCTGGAAAATTCTTGTTAGTAATAACATTCAATGTGTTACTCCAAAAAAGCTAAGTAGTGAAATAACTTGCATCCTCGTGATATTCTCTTTGGTAATTTTTTGGTTAAGCCTTTAGGGTCTAGTGTCTAAATAATTGTATTTGGAGGGCCTGTGAATTTATGAAGTTAATTTTTGGAAATGAGGCTTCCAAAAGAAATGGAAGTGAGTTTTAAAACTTTAGATCTATATGGTGGAATCTGTTCTAGAATAACAAACCCCTTGCTTTGATCCAAGGGTGTTATGTTAAACTATGAAACAATAAAGATATTTCTTAATTTAACTATATTTTAAAGGATAATTTCATGAAAACTTGGTAGCATCTTAGATTTGAGTTTGATCTTCCTGATTCTCATAGAAGAACATTTACTACTTTGAATAAAGCTTTGTTTAATGTGCATTTCCCTATCAAGTTGAAGTTCAATATTGAATGTCTTGAAAACTTCAAATGGACTTATGGATTTGAATTCTTGAAGGTGAGTGCTACTAAGTTGCATAGACTCTTGATTGACTCCCAAGAATTGCTTATTCATGTTAGCTCTATTTGGAATGTTAATTTAGATGACAAATCCTAGTTTGTTACCCTTAAAGCATGTTGGTCAAAATCTTTAGAACCCAAAAAGCATTGTTTTATATGACTTTTGTTACTTAAGAAGCTTGCTATGGGTTCTAGTCTTAAAGGTTTCAATTCCTATAAGGATATTTGTTTTATGTGTAATATTCTTCAAGATTTTGATCATTTATTTTTTATTGTGCTTATGCTAAGTTCATTTGGTCCTTGTTTATAGAAAATATCCTTGGGTGGGATACTAGAAAGAACTTTTCCTGATATGAAATTTATTTTGGTTATTTTAATGGTTTAAATTATATGCTTAACTTTTTTTGGCTTGTTCTTTCTACTAAGATTCTTTGGTTCATTTGGAAAAAGAAAAAATGAGGATAATTTCCAGGACAAAAGAAGGCACTAGCATATGGAGCGTTTGGAGATCCCCAAGGAGAGGTTCATGAAGATTGTTCATGAAGGCTCAACTCTAATTTACAAGTCTAACATCAAATTTGTATAATTTTGGCCACATGATCTAAGAAAGGTTGATGAAGAGTTCTATAAAGAGAACTTGGATTTTCAAAATCAATAATGTAAACTTCATGAGTATAAAATGATCAAAGATGTAGCTATGAGTGACCTTGAATTCAAGAACCAAAAATGATAGTAGGGGAAACATTTCTCCTCCGTTAGGTACTTTTGAGTTTGATACATTCAAAGAAAGTACTAACAAAAATGTAGCTGGAAGTAAAATTGTATACAACAGTGCTGATGTTGATTTATGGATACAATCTAAAGAAAGGCTATTGTGAAGTTGGATTCTTATTTTAGTTGATGTGGACATTTATTTTTTTGTTTGGGCTATTATGTTGGCATTTTATTGACTGGTTTTTACTACAAATAGTTATGTTGAACTCCTCTAACAGTCAGTTCTTGGATTGTTAATTTTGTCACTATACTATGTAATTCTCTTTATTTGTTTTTGGTGATTGAAATGCTTTGCATTTTAGTGGTTCATACTTTGGTCATCAAGGTTTTGTTGCTTGGTTGGGGCTGATGTGGTCACCTTGACACATCTATATTGTAACTTGTTTTATTTTTGGTAATAGATAATCAATTTTAAAAAAACCTTTGGGAATTTCAAGTTCATGCCTAGATTAAGAGATTTATGGAAGCAAGAGGAAGATCATCTCCAAAAAAATGTCTAGAGCAACCTTTAATGTGATGGAATTTCAAAAAGTAATAATAACAAAATTTAGTGGATCAAATAACTTATAAATTAATAAATAATAAAAAATACATCTAACAAATTTTATAATCTCTTATGAAAATATTGGCATGCCCATTGAACCTTTGGAGAAAGAGACTGATCTACACCCATTCCATTTAACTATTAGAATTTATTATACATATTATTGATGTAATAACATCTTAAAATGTTTCAGTCATATTCTTCTGTGGCCGCCTCAACCCCATCGACTCTCCTTTTCTAAGCAGAAGAAATCATATCCTTATTAAATATCAAACAATTCAATGATCTCAAATACATTCATGACACAACATTTGGGCCAGGAAACTTCAAAATCTAATTTATAGCTCTATCAAGAATCATATCACATTTACAGCTCTCATCATTTATTTCAATATCATCAAGTCTATTGAATTTTGCATTTTCTTTTGCCACACAAAAAAGCATAAATCTTACCATAAAATTATGCTCTTTTTATATGGACACATATACACAAGTTAACTTTATTTTGAGTCTATCCAAATACTTATTCCCCTACACATTTTGATAAATTTATGTCATCAACATTATATTTACATGGTGACTAAACAAGAGAAAGTAGTGTCAAAACACTATCCTACATACTAATCCAACACTATAAATCTTCATTCCCACAATACCTATTTTGATCAAACTCTTTCGCTTACAAATTTGTGAATATTTTGCTTTATTATTGCATTTGCAAACCTTTTAGCTGAAATTTATAATAGTGATGGATTTAAAGGGAGGGTAGTTAGAAAAGATAAAGGAGAACCTTCTTACATAGAAGAAAGAAGGGGAAGTGGGGCGTCAATAGAAACATGACAAGGGAGGGTTGATATAACAAATAATCAAGAAGCTATCTCAAACTCTACCAATAATGGGTTTTTGCTCAATATTGAATGAAAAATCCCTTCTCATGTAACAAGTTGTTTTCATTTATGTAGTCATTAATGTTTTGTTTGCCATTTTATATTGTGCTAATGCTATAAGTTGAAAAATATTTGAATGAGGTTTGAGGCAAAGAACTACACACAATGTTGTTAAATAATGATAATATAAGATTTTTTTATTCTTATTCTTAATTGACATTAATATTTGACCTTTCTACATTAGTTTTGTTTTGAATATTTTTATGGCTGTGGTGTCATGTTAGAACTTTAACTAGAATGCTCCTATTTCTGTTACAATGATACCACTAAAAGAAACCAACATTGCCACAAGATCCATAATGCATTGTGCTTGACCACCCATCATATAGGCAATCATGCTTCTATTTCCATAGGATATCATTAAAAAAATTATAATTTTTGTTTTGTCTTGTTACAAATTTAGAAAAAATAACTTTTAATATTTGCATCAAATCCAAATAATTACTTTACATTTGTATAGTTCTTAATTGTTTTGTTTTGGATGTTGCACCTTAATTCAATATTCAGGTTCAACTTACTAGATTTTGAAGTGAATTGCACATCATTCCACAATCATATTAGATTCTATCAATACTTTTCATTTAAACTTGTTGTCACATACCATCCACAACTATCTTCCCCAAGACCTTCAAAATAAGGGCACTATTGTCATATCTTCAATTCATTTTTAGCTATAGCAATCTCCTAACATACTTCACCTTCAAAACAAGGGCACTATTGTCATATCTTCAATTCATTTTTAGCTATAGCAATCTCCTAACATACTTCAAATTGACAAATAATTCATCTCTATCATCCTCAATAACTAACATATTATTGTGAAGCTATCTAGTTGTTGAAAATTGTGATAGTCAATTATATTATGTTAAAATAGAAGATTGAAAACAATCATACAAAGAGTTATAAGCTTAGGAGATAAGTCTCAAAAATAATTCCAATCACTTCTACAAAACTTCTACATGCTTAGCTTGCTTTGCTCTATAAAAATGGAGATTTGACTATGGGTAAATTAATTATCTCAAACAAAAGTTTACTATGATCACAAACTGCTAGTAATTTAAATTAGTTAAAATAATATACACAATTATACAAATTTCAACTTAAATTATTTCATAACAATCACAAATAATAGAATAATATATCATAATATATATTCTAAACTAACTTAGATATCTTATATATATCTTTAAAAAAATATCGAAAGAAATTAATTTGGAAGTACATATTTATCTTATGTAATAAATTTAATACTAGCACTTGCACCCATAAAAGGTTCAAGGAATAGGCCGATAGGAACAACTGGTGAGTTTAGAAAATTTTAAGGAGCACTATAATGCTCACATATAAAAGCCTATCGGCTAATAATCACCTTAAAATATCTAAAATATCTATACTAAATTAATCAAACTAATTATAATACATAACTTAACCAAATAAACATATTTTCAAATATAAAAAGAACTCACTACTAAATAAATAACCATATTTTCAAATATAAAATGAACTCACTACTAAATAAATAGCAATTGCTAACAAAATCTTCCACAAATATTTTTTTTTTTGTTTGACAAAGGAATCAATACCCCACCAAAAAGTGCCCACTAAAGAAAATGTAACAATTATAACACCAAGGGCTAAAAATTGGCCTCCGGGAATGAAAGCAACGGTTAAATGTATTATTAGGTAGGCGATGAATTTTTGGAATTTTCCGATATAAAAGGTCGTGATGCAAAATAGTTTATACAGAGACATAATTCCATTATTATTATAATAATAATAATAACAACAACAAAATTGTGTATTTTCTAGGTCGGTGAACCTAAGGATTGGCAGGCCGGACTCACACATCCCCTGATGCCAACCGGTGATAGACGGTGGCAGATGGATGTTCCTATCGGACTGACAGCAACTGCCAACTCGCCCCCAGAGACTCGTGTCGACATGAAAATGTGGCATTCAACGCGCCCCTCATTTCTCACCAGAAAAAAATTAAGTAACGTTACACAAATCCATATTGCCACTAATCTTACCGGCTATAGCCCATCCCCAAGTTCCAGAACCGAAATTACATATAGTAATATGCCGTTTACAGAAATCTATATATGTGATTGTGTATTTATTTCTGTGATAATATCTTCCTCGTTCTCTGTTTCGTTACATAGATAAATAGCAAGACCGAGGACGTTTCTCTTCTTCTCGTACATTCATTCAGTTTTCTTCTGTGTGCATTAAATTAAGTGTCCGGAGGTCAAGGGTTCGAAACTTGACGCCGTACAGGGTTTCATGCGCCCAGCCTGATTGTTCTGAGATGATTCTTTATATGTACCGAGTATTTAAAGTGTTGTTTTAAACCAAGGGTTTGAGCCGACAGTGAGGTTTTGGTTTGGGGAGACGGGAAAATTCGTTCAAGTGTGTCGAACGCCATGGATGCCGAATTATGGGCCACTCGTGTTACAGCCGCTAAGCGCCATCATGCCGTTCATTATAACACAGGTAATTTGAATTCATTTAGACTTTGCCTTTTTTTATTTCTGTTTTTGAACGAAGACTTCAAAATTTGGGGTTTTCAACCTGTTCACTTGATCTAGACGGGACGTTCGTTACTCTTGAGGTTATATCTCTGTAATAAGTTTTCCTAATTACTGAAACTGGCCTTAACAGTAGAGTCTCAGAGAAATGGTCCTAAGTGCGTCTTTCTGACTGGAAAAGTTCATTTATTCTTAACAAAATTCACAATCTTGAAGTTAAAGATTAGTAATGAGATTGCCAAGCTGCTAAAATTTAGCTAACCGCTACAGTGTAAGAGAAACGGTTTGAAGTCGGTCTTTCTGAACCTTATAATTTCATTTTTAATATTAGTTTTTAATTTATTTTTTAATAGTAAATAACAATCTTGAGGGTGAATGTCATTAATAAGTTCGGCAAAATTCATTTTTTAATTATGGGCTGGTATTCTTTAAATCATTTCTTAATGATAGTATTGAGGGTAAATGTCAGTAATAACTTCGTCAGATTGTTTCAAAATTTGAGTTCTTAAATGTCAAAAAAATCGTGTCGATTTACTAAAATGTACTTTAGCTAGACAAAGAAATGGCCCCTAGACGTCTCACTGCACTGAAAAATTCATACAGCATAAATTTAACGATAAATATAATAGAAAAATCACAGTTTGAATTTGTTTGCATCTTAATTTATGTTTATCTTGAGGGACTGGGGTAAATGTCATATTAAGTTTCTCGAACTACTGAAATTTAGTTTAACAAGATAGTTTTAGAGAAATAGCCCCATGTTGGTCTCAGGAATCAGTAAAATATTTTTGAACAAAAATATATACTAATAAATTTTGTCAAATTAATAAAATTTACATTAACAGGACGCTCTGAATGAAATTAGCCCAAGTTGGTGAAACTGATCAGCAAAATTCACGTTTGCAGAAAAAATTATAGGCTGAATTCAGTTTGACACTTCATTTATGACAGTCTTCAGGGTAAATTTCAGTACAAAGGTCGTCAAATTGCTGAAATTTACTCTAACAGGACAATCTCAATGAAATGGGTCTAAGTTAGTCCTACTGACCTCCAAAATTCTTATGTCAAAAAAATTATAATCTGATTCTGTCGGAATTTAGCTTGAAGATTAATTTATGATAACCTTGAGGATAAAGGTCAGTAATAAGTTATTCAAATTACCTTTTCTTATATAGACCAATGGGACAGTTTAATAAAAAGGCCCTACGTTGTTCTTACTGATTTGCAGAATTCATTTGAAGAAAAAATTACAGGTTGAAGTTTGTTTGAAACTTTATATATGATAATATTGAGGATAAATGTCAATATGACGGTTATTCTTTTTTTAACTTTAAAATTCATGGTAAATTTCCCCCAAGTTGTTCTCACTGAACCAAAAAATCCTTTCTCTTTCCGGCTTTTAGGCTGAGCTCTATACGTGACCATTTTTTTGGGATTAATGGACATTGCTGGTTAACTGCTTTCTTTTATGTTTTACTGATTTGTTATGTTGTAGTTCATGATCTTTATTTTCTGAATCTTTTCTGTTTGAGAATTCTGATTTTGTGAGCTGTTCTATTTTTTCTCAGCAGTGTTTTTTGTATTGTTACAGATAGGCACTTTGGTTTTGACGATTTGGAGGGGGATGATGATATACGGGCGGATTTTACTTGCCCATTTTGTTATGAGGACTTTGACATCACATTGCTTTGCTATCATCTTGAGGACGAACATTGCTTGGAGACAAAGAATGTGGTGTGTATATATAAAATCTTTAAAGTTATTATGAATGTTTTGCTGGCACTTTTAGGCTTCATTTCACATGCCACTTTTTTGTTTTCGGATAGGAGGAAGTGATGCAGTCCCTGCTCTGGTTACAATTCTGCCTCCAAACAAATTTTAAAACTACACTCACAATATCCTGGGAAAATATTCAAATTTGAAGATGATAGAGACAAATAGGCAATTCCCTTCTTTCCTGAGATTGATAGAGTAGCAAGAATACGCATCAAAATCCCCAAAAACTCACCCCAAAAGAAAAAAGGTTTTCAGATTCAAAGGTAGTTGCAAAATTGCAACTGCTTGAAGAATAGCAGCTGGACAGATAATGGTTGCATCAACTACATTCAGCTAGAACTTCATCATTCTTCGCTTGTGAATAAATCAAACCTCCTGGTTCAATGGTTATGGGCAGATCATGATTGAGTTTTGTGAGTTCTGTTGTGCTCATCCTTGTATTGTCAGACTCAACATAACCTTTCCATTATGTGAAATATAATTTATGAGTACCCCGTTCTTGTTGAAGTCACTTTCACATCTACAAACTTCTCAATTTGTTCCCAAGTCTTCTTTGGTACAATTTTTTTTCACTTGAATTTTTGTTGTACAAGGAGATTCTCCTTCACCTGCACAGTAAGATCAGATACCTGAAACATTGAAAATAGGACTGATGTCAAATGATTCATGAAAATCAATAATGCATGTGTTATCATTTATTTTATTCAATTTTCAGCAGGGTCCAATTTTCTTCCAACTTAATTCTCTTTTTGCAGATACACCAACACTTCTTGTTCTTGAAATTTTTTCTGTCTCTTATGGTTAGAATTTTTATACTTGCTTTGCTATGGTTTTGTGCAATTAATTCCCTGTGTTTCCACCTCTTTCACATTCTCTACATATTCCTCTGTATCATGGCTCACACACATTGTTGCTGGAAAATCAATAAGATAAGAAATTCACTTAGGAATTCTACCATATACAATCATAAATGGTGAAATTCCAGTTGCCCTGTTCGCACTGGAACTTTATGCAAATTCAGCTTGTGGTAGGGCCAAATCCCATTGTTTGGGATATCTTTCAGCTTTGCTTCTTAGTAAATTACCTTATTCAAACTTCTATTCACAACTTTTGATTCACTGCCTGTCTCCAGATGATAAGTGAAGCTAAACTTAAATTGGCTATCAAGCTTCCTTTACAATGTTATCCAAAAATTACCCTGAAGCTTGTTGCTCCTATTGTGGATTAGTCTTTGGGACCCCATGAAGTCAACAACTTGATCAAAGATCAAATTAGCTACGCAGTAAATAAGCCACCTTTGATAATCTATCAATCACTAGAAGAACAGAATCATTATCTTCTTGTGTACACGACACTCCAAGTATGAAATCCATGGTGATATCTGCCCAAGATTCTTGCAGAATTGGAAGTGGCATATAAAGGTCAGTGCTTTTAGAGCTCCTCTTAGCTACTTGACAAATATGGCACGAAGACAGGAACCTCTGGACATCTTGAAGCATACGTGGCTAAAAGATCTTGGCTATAATATCCTCCAAGTCCACCTTCATATAACTCCTTGAGTGATTTCATTCTCATTGATCATTCAGGTATGTAAAGTTGCTTACTGCTAAACTAGAAACCACTTTGAAGCAACTGGTCTTTGCACAAATCATCTCTCATCCTAGTTGAAGTCTGCATTTGTTCAAAGATATTCCAAGTCATCGCCAGGATATAAGTCTCTTAAAAAATTCAAAGCCCACAGTGTTATTCTTCAAACTAACAAACAAGTATCTTTGCCTACTTAAAGCATTGGCCACAAGTACAACACTTGACTGTCGACTTCTATGTTGAACTATTCAGCTTGTAGTATTGGAAAGAAAAGGAATGATACATTGACTGAAGATGAGCATAAAATAAAAATGACTTATCAATGGAAATTCAAAAAATTAAATAAGACAACCATTTAGCATCTTTATGAATTTGCTTATTCAACAAATATTATTTTCATCAATGAAGAGCTTGAATAATGATATAGAACTGTAGATTATACACCAAATATTTCCTTTTAGCTACGTTCAATTTTTCATGTTGTAGCCGTAGGTGATAGGCCTCCCATCTTGGCTCAATACGCCTCCAGTCATTGTTCCTGAAGCATCACACTCTATATGCAATACTTTATTAAAGTCTAGAAGGCCAACATGGGACTCTTAGTAATCAATTTTTTAAGCATATAAAAAAATTCTTTTCTGCTGGTTGTGGCCACTGAAAATACCTTCCCTGTAGTAAATTACTTAAAAGACTTAAAGTGCCACGACTGCTACGGAAATTGCACTTCACACAAAAGATTTTGTTGAAGTCTGGGAAGGCTGATATGAGAGGCTTAGTAATCATTTTTTTACGTGTTATAAAACTCTCTTCTGTTGTTTTTGGTTGCTGAAAATAAATCACTTAATACTGTGCACATGTCATTGCAATCATGTTCCACACAAAAGACATTATTGAACTCTGGGAAGGCCAATATTGAAACCTCAGCAATCTTTATTTTAACGCATTAGAAAACTCTTTTCTGCTATCTCTGGTCATTGAAAATACTTTCCCCTTATTAAATCACTTAAAGTGGTACAAATGCTACTGCAATTTCTTATCAAATTTATATAAAATAGTTCACCTTTCCTTAATCCATCTTAAAACTTCAGCTGAAACAACAAATCTTAACATTATTTTGTTTACCTTCTAACATATTAACAGACATTTTCTCTTTGCATAATACAGTATACTTAAAAGGGCGTTTTTCAAATGCTGCAGGTGCTCTTCTTGAATTTATTTAAAGACCAAAATATTGTCATAGTATGCTATAAAAAGCTTTAGCAACTATAACAAATTTAGCAATGAACAGCAGTGACATTTGATGCTTTCACCTTGCAAAATTTTTTGCTGCATCTGACTAATCAAATGTCATGAAAAACCATTCATTATTCCCTCTCTTTTTAATGTTGTTTTCCATTCATCTAATTTGCAGATTCCAATGTAGCTATACCCACTTCCCAAGTCTATTTCAGTCTCAGGAGAGGTCAACTATCCAACAAATCATCTATTTGAGGAAATGGAAAGCAATGGTTAATAGCAATCTTATGACAGCCCTTGAACAATACACCTTTTTTACTTAACCTCTTTTTCTGGTGTAATTAGAGCACGGGCCATGCATGTGGCCTTCTTGTAGTAGCTTTTCCTTTTTTAATTCCTCCACTGGAATCTATCTATAGACTATAAGCAATGGTTGGACATGTGTTGTATACATTGCATGTTTTACATCTCTTATACTTGTATATGTCGCCACAACTGGGGGGGCCAGGGCATGGCTCTAATTGGGGTTATAGGGAGCTTGTGGTTCCCCACGAGGGGGGTCTGGTGGCCAATGGTTTATACCCATTTTATTGTAATACTGCTTAACGGTTTCCTATATCAGCGTGCCAATAAAAACTCACACATGAATTAAGGTTAAGCATATGTGTGAAATATTTTATCATATTGTGAATGGTTGAGTTAATACAATAAGTGACTGTTGTTTTTGCTGGGTTTTTCCTAAAAGGGTTTCCCAGGGTGATTTCTCTTTTTATATTGTGAGTGTGCCATTATTTTCATTCTGCTGCATTTAAGATCTTGTTACCATTGCTTCTCTTGCATAGGTTTATTGGCATTTTTCTCTTCAGCAACCTGGTTCAAAATTTTTGCCTGACGGATAAAACAGATTTTGATGTTGAATCTCACCTTTTTACACTTCTCTTTGGTCTTCAAGGCAGATTTGGAAGGCTTCATCCATAGAATTTAAATTTGCCATTGTCAATTCATCTTGGATTTGTAGTCTCAATCTGTTTACATTCCGGATGGTAGCTTGCTCTTCATCTTCATGCAAATCAGTTCTGATTGGTAACTTTATGAACTTTTCTTTGAATTTGAGCACAGATAAATCTTTTTCAATTTAAGTTTTAGAATTTGAATAATTAGAAAGAAATAAATTTGCTCTCAAATTCCTAATCATCCTGGGCCACAATTTGGTCTTGTCTTTAGCTGTCTTCTTCTGGACATTGCAAATCATCTCGCTTAAAACTTAAGTTTGTTATGGGATTTCATATTGTATCCCACAACTTTGACTCTTCTAGGATTGTCTTCATAAATGTTTTCCATCTCAATATATCTTTGCAGCTCCTTTACCCAATTCAGGAATATTTCAGGGTTCAATTCCCTCTTCAAGTCAGAGACCTTTGCCTTAACATGGGCACCTTGCTTGGAGACAGACCTGATCAATCTTTCCATGGAGTTTACTGCCCCATATTGGGCTCCTTGATTTGGTTGTTCCCCTTAATGACTTGCCCTACTGCAAACTGGCCTCAAAAGCTTCGATCTTTTGAGTAATACCTTCTCAAAAAGCCTTCTGTTTCCCACATTTCTTCTCCCTCTTCTCTCTCAGTTCATATGCACTTTAAACTGGGCTTTTCTTTTGGATTTCTCTGATACCAACTAATGTAGAGTCCTTGCTCTGCCTCCAAACAAGTGCTCAAACTGTGCTTAAAATCCCAATGAGAAGGTTACAATTTGATAATGATAGTGGAAATTAGGAATAGTAGTCCCCTTCTCTGCTAGGTTTGACACACATTAGAAAGAATTAGACACCAAAATCCCCAAAGGCTCACCACTAAAGAAGGCATCCTCCAAAAAATTCTTTGAACTTTTTCTAAATGGAATTGCAAAGTTGCAATTTTTAACTGCTTGTAGGATGATAACTGGATAATTAATGATTGCATCAATTCCCTGCTGCCAATATATATTGTACACACACACACATTTTGATACTAAGTTGCTGCCATGGAGGCAGCTCCCTTTTGATGAATATCAAAGAAGAAAAGTACACAGGAGCTCATAAACGGGAAATCTCCACAGTTTTGAGTTAAATTCTCTAAATCATGGTAAACAGATTCTGCACTGTAATCTAATTTGTATAGGAATAAAAACAGAAATTAAACCTATCAAAACATTTTTAACTTAATCTAATGCAAGAATCTTTTTACACATACTATAGAAAACAATAAATAATAAATATAACTCAATGAATGACTGTCAGAACCTGATCTCTGGTTTTATTTAATTCTGAAACTAAAATCTGCTACAGAAAAATAAAAATAAACTTCTCAAACAATTCGTACCTCTGCCCTTTCAATTTATAGATCTGAGAAGGGCGTATGTAGGAGTTATCAACAGTCATACTCATACTTCTAAAAATCTGCATGAAAGGGACGAGGTAGTGCACTCCAAGAGACAATTCAGTCTTCTCTTGGACTCTGTGCCCTAATTCACAGTTAAACTAAAACTAAACCGAAATAGACTTTACTAAACTCATCCCTCAAATTGAAACTAAAAGATAACCTTATCCTAAAGCTAGCGCCCTAAACTCTGTCTTAGTAAATTGCAGCTTCTGAAGAAGACTGACAATTACTGGAATTGCTGTTACTGAAGACT
This sequence comes from Cunninghamia lanceolata, assembly GCA_027924645.1. Taxonomy (NCBI): domain Eukaryota; kingdom Viridiplantae; phylum Streptophyta; class Pinopsida; order Cupressales; family Cupressaceae; genus Cunninghamia; species Cunninghamia lanceolata. The sequence continues at coordinate 14,672,412 of BSBN01000641.1, forward strand.
GACTGCTGCGCCCTAACTGGATTTGACTTAACTATCTAAAGCTGGCACCTAGGATCTAAAGTATAGTCTTATTTAATAGCTATCTAAAGCTGCATCCTAACTAGAAATTTCTGTAGAAAACTATCCAAGATGCATATTCTAACACTCCCTCTTATCGAGGAATGTATTTTCCATCATGCCAAGCTGTTCTACGAATACCTCAAACTTTCCTTTTGCAAGAGGTTTAGTCAAGATATTAGTGATTTACTGATTTGTTGGAATGTACTTTAGAACCACAACTCCCTTTTGAACTTTGTCTCTGATAAAGTGGTACTTGAACTCAATATGCTTTGATCGATCATGAAAGACTAGATTTTCAGAGACTTTGATACGACTTTGATTGTCACTGTAAATCACAGTAGCATCCAAAGTCTGATTTGTCAACTCTGCTAGTAATTTGCAAAGCCAGATGGCTTCACAACTAGTAGAACTGGCTGCCATACATTTTGCTTCTGTTGAGCTGAGTGCTACAGATGTTTGTTTCCTATTTGTGATGTCCCGATATTTAGGCATTGTTTAAATTAAAGATTTAAACATGATAAACAATATGGTGTCTGTAATAGTCCCTTCCATCGTTAATTTGAATGATAATTCCATTACTTTATAAACAATATTAAATGATATTATATAAAATATATTTATTGTATTTATAAATAATAAGAATAAATACAAATATAAGTATAAATATAAATATAGATATAGATATTAATATGAATATTAATAAATTAAATATTATAAGATATATATTATACAGCAAATCTAATGAAGAGGTGATAAGTTTATTTATATATATATATATCTTATTAAAAGACCAACGAATAAGACAAAACCCAGCAGGGCAGCGCTTATTAGAGAAGCAGCGAATATCCTATGAGCTGCGATTCATACTAAGCAGCAATCTGTATCCCTTATGTGATGCGATTTGAATAAGACCAAACTTCTTGTTAAGAAAGAGTATGACTTACGATTTGAGGAAAGCAACGATTAACATATAAAGACAAAGGCTGTTATGAAACAAAAAGGTGCGGTCAAGTCTTATTTAATAATGAAGAGATGCATTTAAAAGTCTTATTGAAAAGTTGACTGATCAGAGATAATATGCAGCCGTTGATAGTAATAAGGGGCAGCGATCCCTCTAAAAGGGTATGACTCTATGAAGAGTCATCACCCCTTCAAAGGGGATGACTCTTCTCATAAGTTAGAGATATATATAAGTAAAGAAAGGAAGCAAAAAAAGGAAGGAATATAAATAATTCTGAATCTTCTGATTGGGAAGCAGAAAAGCATAAAGGACCAGCAATCAGTCAAGTATATATGTTAATAAATAGTAGCAACCTTGGTAGGAGCTTACATAAATATAATTGCGAGTTCATATAATTGTGGTAAGACTGTTTATATAGGACGTTGTCTAAATCTGATTAGTAGTTTATGCATATCATCATCAATAGTTCATGCACATTATCATTTATATGTCACCTTCATAATTCATTATGCATTGTTGATATGATTGTTTGCAACTATGAGTTTGATTAATGTGGATTCTTGCATGAGTGTTATGGTGACTATGATAGAAGGAAATGTGGTGCAAGAGGGATAACGACGATGGGGCACTCTTCTAGATACGCCACCCCTTTAGGGGGGATTGAATAATCCCATTGGCGTGATCTCATTCTCCTATCATAGACATGCAGATTCAAAGGAACCAATCATAAAGAAAGGGAAAGGAAATGACAAGATGAGGGGATAACGGGAAACAGATACCACATTAGGTAGACCACCTCATATGGATGGCATGCGCCACATGAGGCCAAGGGGGATGGTATATCCGCTCTTGGGCCTAGGGTAGAGGATCCAAGACACCCCATCGAAGTCATGTTCCTCAACTCTCTTATGGTTGAGTCTCTTAGATAGTTAGGTTTAGTTGGATTAATAATTCCATTATGAGTTTGTTAATCATGTTAACTTGACTATGAGAAATATTATTGTAAGTATTTTCTAGCTTGTTTGCAGGAATTAAATTAAGCCAAGGTACTCTCTAAATCTTTGTTTGCTTGGAAATTGGTAATTTAGGGTAAAATTAGTATTGTTCCTATAAGGACATTACACTATTGTACCAAAAAACCATATTTGAACCTAAACTGAAGCAACACATTGAAGTGCTCTTCCTATCACTAGCACTAACTACCTAATCAGAATTTGAAAAACTATACAACATCAAGTCTTCATCACCAACATATCTTAGTCTGAAATGCACTGTGCCCTTCAAGTACCAAAGGATGTATTTTGCAGCAACCCAATGAACTTGCCTGGGCTGCACCATGTACTGACTCAAGGTGTTGACTGCAAAACAAATGCTAGTCTTGGTATTTACCAATTACATGAGGGAACCTATCAATTGTCTGTACACAGATGGATCTATCAATTCTGAATCAAAATCAACAAATGACTTTAGATTTGCTACCATAGGAGTAGCCATGGGCTTGCAGTTCATCATTTGAAATCTCTTGAGAATCTCAACTGCATACTTTCCTATTCAAGGAAAACTTCACTTGTATTCTGCCATACTTCTAGCCCCATGAAGTAGTGCATCGAGCCAATGTCCATATCAAATTCTTTTGCCAACTCTACCTTGCACCATTCTCTGAGTTTCTTTGAACTTCCTGTAAGTATTAAATCGTCTACATATAAGACTAGAACAAGCAGTTTAGAATAATCAATCAAATAGTAAAGATTGGAATCTGCATGTATCTAAGTGAAACTCAAACCTGAAAAATACTCTTCGTTCCTGGGGTACCATGCACGAGGTGCCTGTTTTAGACCATAAAGGGCCTTTTTCAATCTAGAAACATGAGTCTCATGCTCATGCACCTCAAAGCCCATTGTCTTATTTATGTACATTGTAAACCTCCTCCTCAATTAACACATGAAGAAATACTGTCTTCACATCCATTTGATATAAACTTCATTTAAAGACTGTTGCTAAAGACAATAAATCTGATAGAGGTATACTTGGCAACTGGAGCAAAAGTCTCCTTAGAGTCAACTCCCTCTTTCTGAGAAAACCTTCTAGCCACAAACCGAGCTTTGAATTTTTCTATGCTGCCATTTGCATGCTTGATCTTGTACAACCACTTAGAGTCAATCACTGACTTCCCTTTTGGTCGAGGTACTATCTCCCACACATCATTCTTCGTGATGGAGTTGTACTCCTCCAACATGGCATCCTGCCAAAACCGTTGCCGCCTTAAACTAAAAGTCTTTGCATTAATGATGGATGATATTAGTCCCACATAATTTGGAAATTTCTTGGGAGGATGACTTTATTCAAATCCAACTTGCTCTTGCACCTCCTGTAGTGTCTGGGCGAACTACTTAGGCTTTTTGGCTGAACTTGATGGAAAAGAGGCATCCCTTGTACCTTTGGAAGCTTGCTGATCTGAATCTGATTTTTTTGATTTCTTTGATTTTTGCAGATCAGCATTTGGGGCAGCGAGCTCTTCTTTCTCCTCAGGCATTGTTGGAGGTTCTTTAGACTTGGAGGACCATGCATTCTCATCAAACTTGACATCTCTGCCAACTACCTTCCGTTGAGATGAGATGTAGATTCTGTAAGCTTTTGAGGTCTCACTATAACCCACAAAGATACACTTAAAACTAGAAGGTTCCAACTTTGTCCTTTGGTGTCTTGTTCTTCCAACACTTTGTGAGGACACCTGTTAAGAATATAGACAGCTGTAAGACATGCTTCTGCTCAGAGATACATGGGTAGATCTAGACCATGGATCATAGATTTGGCTGTTTCTATGACAGACCTATTCTTCCTCTCTGCAACCCCATTTTGTTGAGGGTTGTAGGGTACTATTAGCTCCTCCTTGATTCTTGCTTCTCTACAAAAAGTGTCAAACTCTTTGGAGGTATACTCCCCACCATAGTCAGATCTTAATACCTCAATCTTCTTTCTTGTTTGATTTTCTATAAGAGCCGTAAGCTCTTGAAACTTTCTAAAGACTTCATCTTTGGTCTTCATGAAGTAAATCTAGGATTTCCTAGAGGAATCATCAATAAAAGATACATAGTAAACGTTACTTGCTAAGGAAGCTAAAGACATGGGTCCACATACATACGAGTGGATTAGATCAAGAATCTCTCTCGATCTATGTTCGTTGCTAGGAAAAACAACCTTCACATGTTTGTTGAGTGCACAACTTTTGCAAACTCCTTTCTTTTCAACCTTGAAGTTGGGAAATCCATACACCATGTCCTTCGAGGTTGGGAACGCTCCATAGTGCAAGTTGTAGGAGTACAATCAACACTGAGAGGGGGGGTGAATCAGTGTTGTGTGAATTTTCAAATCTTTTTACACACTTTAACTTTCAGAGCACAAGGAGAGAAAGATAGCATTGATAAATACATATGCACATGACTGTGAATACAGAAAGAGAACAAAACTTCATAAGTAAATCATACACACACAGAGAAGATTATGACACAAGAATTACATGAGTGGAAAACCCTCCAGGGGTAGAAAAACCACTCTAAACTGCCTCACTGGCTTAACTGATCAAACATGCCTCACTGGCATAGACAATTTTCCATCATAAAATTCTGTGTGCAAGAATTGATTGCTATTCAATCTGATTTGCACCATTATGCAACCTGTGTTTCATCATACACCCTTATACCTCCTATTTGATTTTCAAATCAAGACCATACAAAACAATTCCTTTTACAAATCTTTACAACACTCTTATCTCTGCAAATTTGATTCACCTGATGCATATTCACCTGCAGTTTATCTTCATGGTTCAATGCTTATCTTCATGATTCAATCTATAAGTTTATTTCATGATGTCCTCATGCTGTGTTTGATCCATTCTTGCACAAACATAATCTCACATACAATAAAATGATTCATCTGTAAAATATCTTCAACACTCCATATTGATTCACATCACCACACACCTTTAATGCACCTGTAATGCCATTAAATATGAAAAAATAACCTTTCACATTTAACTCTTCTCTACTTTTTTAATTTTACTTTTCATTTTCTTCTTTTCAAAAATATGTTCTCCCTGTTCAATTTCATCTTCTGCAAATCTTCATCTTTTTCTTTGAATATCTTCAACAATAATATTTTTTTAATCTTCCCTTGTACAAAAAAATAAAATCTCTTTGATCATCTTCAAAATGTCTCTTCATATTCCTTTGAAGAAAATACATTTCCATTCCCATCATAAGATATTTTTCAACCTATAAGAATAAAAACATATGCAAATATATTTTCTTCTGCAAGATCATCTATGATCATTATTTTTGAAATTCTTTTCTCTGCAAAATTCATCTCAAAAATATCTTAAAAAAATCATAATGCACTTGAAAAATTTCACTCTTCACTGTTCTTCATATTTTTTATTTCAAAAAAAATCATCTTCTTCAAACCCTTCATCTTCTCTGCAAAAAAAAATTTCTTTGTCTTCTTCAAAATATTCTTCAATCTGCAACAAACGACTTTTCAAAATCCCATTTGCCAAAAATCTTCAATAAAAAAAATCAATCTTATCATCTTCTCAAAAATATAATCTTCTCACAAAAATGTCTTCCAAAAATATTTCCAATATAATAGAATGTCTTAAAAAAAAACATTCTAAAAATAAACCCCTTAAATCCACCACATGAAATTCCTTTCATATTCTTTTTAAAAAAAAACTTTCCCCTTTATCTTTTACTTCAGCCACAACATGAAAAAATAGATTTTCTTCATAAAAAGAAACTCTCCTTTAAAGTCTCCCAAAATCTCCTTAAAGCTCTCCTTGAAATGTGCCCCCTAGAAAATAGCACAAAAAAAGATTTTAAAAGCTCATAAAAATATTTTAAATAAAGCCATAAAATGGCTTATTTACATTCCCCTCTTAAAGCATATTTAATGCTTTTTCTTTTTTTAAATGTTTTATATTTAAAGCTTTATAAAAGGTCATTGGAAACCTTTTCATGCTCCCCTTTAAATAAGACTTTCTAATATAAATGATATTCCATGCTTTTTTTTTTAAAATCAAGCTCTTCATAAATTAAATAAGGATATTCAACCAAATTCAAATGGTAAATAGAATATGAAGGGGCTGGCAGGTGTCATGAATTAAAACCCTCTAGTAGGTTGCTCTAAGTAGTATAACCTGCTCTTGCAGGTCAACATTACTTTATAACATAAAGTGCATACTTTGACATTTAATCTCTTTGTATACACTTAGAGCTTATAGTTAGGATTTTAATATTTTAGGCATTTTGATAACCATTGATTCAACCATTAATAAACATTAATGCCTCACTTTGATCAAGCATGGCAAGATGAACTTTATCAGCAACCTTGTATCATAAAACATATGCATTGTATCATACTTATCCTGATTGATGATTCTGATCATGCAGTCTTGTGAATATCAAGAATGTATACAAACTGATCAAACAAGTTAGCATTTCCTGACTTAGCCATGAAGCAACATATCAACCTAAAGTATATGAACAACTTCTGTAAATACCAACACATTTTTGACATCAATGACAATCTACTTTCATCAATCTCCCCCTTTGTCATTGATGGCAAAACTACCTGATACATTTTTCTTTCTCCCCCTTTTTGACATCTGATGACAAAGGCTATTATCTCCCCCTTATCATCCTTCATACCAACCAAGAATTGAAATACCACTTAAGGCACTGATTATTTTTCAATTTGCTATCCAAAAATTTTCCTGAGAGCTCTAAGCTCTTTCCATGTTCATCTGCATATTGAACAACCATAAAAACTTGAGAGCAACAAGACATCAAACAATCATGTAAGGCATATCAAACCAAGCACCAAACCACTATTACAAGCTGCCCATAGACTGCACTCTACCACTTCTAATCACAACACAAATTTGTAGATGAAGATGAAACACTGACATCAATGAGATCCTCTGATTACTTCCTTTAACAAACTCTTGAACCAACACTTTTTGACCTGAAATAACAAATCTCCAAGATCTCCCATGTGTTAAAGTTCACAAAACACTGCTCAGAAATACCATTGGTAAACACGGACAAGACTAATCAACATAACTCAACTCAACTCAGCACTTATCCACTTCCTGAATTAGTCCTGACAAGAAATACGAATATGAGCATGAAGAAAACATATCTCTTTTCAAATCTCCCAAGATAGTGACAACTCAATCCTCTGGTTAACTCCCCCTGAGAACAACTCCACTTAAAGATGTTATAGCATGATCATAACTATTATAAGCATATAGTAATGATTTATGATGATAACAATCCTGAAGCCAACATATGACAAACCTTTTTGAACATTACCATCTGCTATTGCTGATTTTAACTTCCTCTGATGAAATGCAGGGTATCACCATCAATGTCATAGCTTGAAGAATTCTGTCTGAAACATATTAGTGAGGAAGATCATCAATGAAACAAGTGAAACACTATCTCCAAATCATCTGAAAGTTTCAATACTTATGCAAAACATATGCCATAAAAACATTACACAACAAGGTAGTAGATATGACCATCAAGTTGACTTCTTTGATATGAACTATCATCCTGCAACCAAACTATTCTGACACCTTTTCTGACATGACAAAGACTGAAGACCATCTGAACTATCCTCCTGTTCTGCACAAAACACTTTTCACAACACACTGTCAAATCTGATATATACATAACTACATCCTACAACCAACAAGAACTCCTGCCTCTTGACTTTGTCATTCAAACAACAACAAACAAATTGCATCAACAAATTCTTCCTGTAACAACACTTTGCACAAATCAAAAGCAGAGATAATTGCTATGAATTGAATCTTCATTTTCAGCCACCTTAGCCAACACATGCTAATTTTCTGATAAGAGCTTCTTGAGAGCATCTTAAGCTCTTTGCCTTGACAAGCAAGATCACATAGAACTGCAACACAATTTTTAAGTACCAACATGATATCAAGTCACAACAACATTAATCTCTTTGTGCAGAGAGCTTCTGAAACACTTTATCAACAACATGTATACATATTGAACCAAAGATCACCTGTACCACTATCACCATCATCAATTATATGAATAATATCTTAGCAACCATTAATCATGTCACTGACATACACAACATTATCAGGCAAGCATGATAGACAAGATCAATTGACCTCCTCCTGTAACTTCTTGGGGATAAAAGATAGAACAAGAACAACTCCCCCTCACATCATGCTATATATTATGCAATTGATGATGTAACTTGTGCTGGATGCACAAGTTTGGGATTTACCTTCTCATGACTCTGTTTGAGCCCTTCCATGGGAAAGACACCACCAATATCTTTGTTAGTTCTGGATACATCATATCTTTCAAGGGCCGTGAATGCTTCCTTTCTGAACTTTCGTTGGATATAATTTGCTTTTACTATTTTGGAGATACCCTTGTCATAGAGCACATCCATGATGTGGGAGAGAAAAAATTTAATATATGCCTGGTCATGTATATGTGCTTCCATACCAGCCAACAAATGGTTTCCAATAATAGCTTTAATTGCCTCTGGTGCAGGCTGTGAACAATGCAGAAGACCCTCTTGAGCTGGCCTTGGACAGAAGAGTCATTGCAATTGCAGGAATCCTTGGGAAGATAAATCCTTGTGATTCATTTTTGCCATGTACGGATAAGAAAGCTCTTGGTTTTTAAAACATTTCCAATTGTTCTCATGATTCTCTCTGTATTTGGCAAAGATCACGCTCATGTGAGGAGTTAATTCCCCAAAATTTTAGTCAGTCCTTACAGTACTAAGGCAATTGTTTGAGATTTCTCTTCAAAGCTGATTCCATTCCAAGCGCTTGAGTTGTCAGAACTTATTATTTCCTCAGATTGTTCAATGGTGTAATTTGCTAGTGAGTCTGTTTAACTTGTTCTCTTCCCTATAGCAATGTTTGATGGTGTAGTTTTCTGTACTATTTATTATCGACCAAATTTGAGTGAGAAAGCTATTTTGTTTCTAGTTGGAAATGTTTCTTTTCAAAACGACATTAATAGTTATCAATGAGTCACCTTCAATGTCGATATCTGATATAGTCTTAGATTCACACAGTTTTAGACCAGCCAAAAGTGCCTGAAGTTCAACTTAGTTGTTTGACCCATGCAGCAATTTTTTGGAGATTGCATGAATTAACCATGCACTATCATCTCTGATTATGCAGCCTGCACCAGAGGCCACCAGATTCCCATGGGAGGCTCCGTCGAAGTTCAATTTTAGGCAACTGCTTGGTGGTGGGAACCACTTAATTTTGCGCTGTCAACCTTCTTTTTGCAGTTTAAACCAGCGTTCCCTTGAACTATATTCCTCTTAGTTTAGCACTGCCTTTTTTTTTGAATGTTTGCATGCAATTAGGCGCCTTTGTCAATTACCTTCATCTTTTCTATTTATTTATCAGTTCAAGATTGATATTTGTAGTTTAGGCTTCTAACTTTGGTTATAAGATTAAGGAGCCAACCTTTAAAAGAATAGACACCAAAATCCGCAAAACCTCACCACCAAAGAAGGCATCCTCATAAAAATTCCTCAAACTTTTTCGAAAGGAAATTGCAAAATTGGAATTTGCTTGTAGGATGACAACTGGACAGTTAATGACTGCATCAATTCCCTGCTGCTAATATATAATTTATACACACATGCATGTATACATATATATGCTTCTTTCCGCTTAGTTGGTAGTTAGTACTGCCTTTTCCTTGAATGCTTGCTTGCAATTAGTGGGGTTTGTCAATTTCCTTCATCTTTTCTATTTATTTATCAGTTCAAGATTGATATTTATGTTTTAGTCTCCTAACTTCGGTTATAAGATCAAGGAACCAATTTTTGATCATACAAGAGCCCTAACAGAGTTCTGGCAGGTCTGCCTGGTGATTGGATACGGTTCTTGATCTTTCCCCATGAACTTAGTCACATGGACACTTGCAGGGGCCTTCCACGTGTCCCTTGGACAATGTCTCTTTGAGTGTCAATCAACAATTTTTGCAGGGTCCACTACTCTTCCTTTTAACTGACCAAAGTAGAAATAAGATATGTATTAGATATTTTTGTTATCCTTTAGCTCTCCTACTGTTTCTCGATCCATTTTGAAGGGCAGTCTTGTTGTTTAGTTGCTAGCATATCTGTTGCACGAAGCATGAGATATATTGTTGTAGGATAGATATACTAGATGTATTGTATGAAGCACAAGTTTGCCAGTGCTGATTTGCACCATAATAGAAGCAGTACTGTTTAATTTCAATATTGGATAAATGAAAGGATAACCCACGAATGAATAAGTACGTCTAAACAATAAAAGAAGAGAAACAAAGTTTCTTAAGGTATGGCCACCAACCCTAGGCAACTCCATAAGCACATTATCAACATTGCTCATGGCCACATATGCAATCTCTCATGGACTTTTTGCTCACAACAAGTACCCGAAAAAAATCTCCATTTTTAACACGAAAGCGAGTATTTATAGCTAACATTTCAACTTTAGCTCATTTATCTTTTGCATGCAGGCTAACATTTTTATCTCTTCATCTTGATGATGGATCATCGAGTGTGATCTAAAACATTAATGAGAAAACTTTTATGTGCTCAATTTTTTCCAGAAGCTTTTTACTCTATTTCATGGATTGTGAAAACCTCACCTTCATCATAAAACATTAAGTTATTGCAAAGTAGGATGGACTGATATAGATTTAAATTCTCTGAATTAAAAGACAATATAGATTTCCTATTCACATTAATAAGTCATAGGATTATAAGCATGCAACCTATTAGAGCAACCTCATTAATAGATGTAAATTCTCTGAATTAAAAGACAATATAGATTTCCTATTCACATTAATAAGTCATAGGATTATAAGCATGCAACCTATTAGAGCAACCTCATTAAATAACACAAAAAATATTGGTACAAAATTGCACCATGCCAAATTGCATTTGAACTTCAAGTCAAAGCTTAACAATTCAGTTTTGTTTGTTTCATATGCAAAGCCAACAAGTTTTGTGTTTTTTTATTAAAGAAATCCACAAGACCTAGTTAAGAATAAAACAAGAAAGCAATAAACTAGGCTTGAGCATCTTCAAGTTTATTTTACACTCAACATGAGATGAAGATGAAAAATTTAAACTGCAGGTGCGTAATTTTTTTTGATAATTAAGTGAAAGGGATTTTATTGGGGACCCTCACCTTTTCTTTGTTGGAACTAAACAAAGGAATTTTATTGTGGACCCTTACCCTTTCTTTGTTGGAACTTTGGTGAGCTATTCACCTACAAAGAGTTTCTGGTGAGAGAAGATGGTGAACTGTTTGAGTTTATGTTGACATTGTTTCATTGCAAACTGGTAAACAACTACATAGTGAATTGCGGTGAGCTGTGGTAAGTTGCGGTGAGTTTCAAATGTTGCAGTTTAGCATGGATACTTGTCTAAGTTCAGTGTTGCTATGGTTGCAACCACAAGTGATTTGGAGGAGAATTTGCTGCCACATAATTGTCTAAGTTATTAGAGTGTATGATAGTGCAGGTGTCCATGTGGTGTTGTTGGAGTACATGCAGTGATGGCTAGGAGCATGGTGATATTCTAGGGGAATGCTCAGAAGTATCAGAAGCAGTTAGGAGTAATCAAACATTTGTCTCTGCTACCACAGGCCATAGTTTGTGTTTGGCTATAGTGTAGGAAGACATGTATGAGATGCAGATAGAGATGGTCAATAGCTTTTGAGTCTTTGACCAAATGTGAGCGGCAGATGATTATCCATGTGGAGAAGTCATGTTCGATATAATGTGAGGTATGCTGATGTCATGGTTCAGTCAGATTTTTGTTGTGTGATGGTTGGTATTCTATGTGCCAGTTAGACAGTTAGATAGATGGTATTCCATGAGAACAACTATATCTAATTGCTTGTACGGGTGGAATAGGCTGGGGATGGTTGGATGCTAGTTGCTGAAGAAACTTGGTTGGAGGTTGTATGTTGTTGTTTGTAGATTGAGATAGTCTATAGGAGAGACTTAGTATATTAATGTAATTTCTTGTGAATACAATTGTGACAATGCTTTTGGCTGGTTGGTTTTTCCCCATAAGGGTTTCCCACATAAATCTTGTGTCTTGTGTATTTATGATTTACATATTATTTCATGTGTTTTATTTTATGTTGCTAAATTGACTTGGTATAACAAACATGACTGAAGTTGATCACATAATCTTAAGGTGTTCCAATATCCCAGTCTATCAGTTGGTTGTAATAAGGATTAAATTGCCAACATTCTTAAAGTGTTCTTATGGGCTATATGCCAGGTCACGTGGTCGTAGCTGCTACAACACACAACGGAAGAGAAGAAAGAAAACCAGCTAAATTGTTTGAGAACACAATCAGAACATCTACTAAATTGGTCCAGAACAAAATCAGAGCACCTAAACAAAACATCAAAAAACCCAACTAAAAACAAGGACGCAAATAGAAATAGCCAAAATAAAAAAACTAAGGCAAGGTTTGGGGATTTTCGTCCATTTCTGCCTTTCCACCCTACCTTGAGCCTATGCAGAGCCCAATAGCCTGCTCATCTAACATCAAAATAACATTTTAATTCACCAGCTGTGAAATCATAGTAGCATTGTACTTGAAAATCCCGTGATTAGTCTCAAGTAACCATGGTCCACCACATTTGACATGCCATTTTATGAGTTTTTCATGAGTTTCTCAAAAGTGGCTTTCATTTTTTATATATATCTTCGTTTGGCTCATTTTTACACTTAAGAGAAAAAAACACAGAGCAAAGGCAGACTCTTAACATTTTTGGTTTAGGGTTAGGGTATGGGCTTCTAAAATTTCTGTGTATTTTGAAGGCAAATTTTACATAATTGAGGGTTTTTCTTTTAATTTATATTCTAATAAGGGTTTAGGTAGAAAACACAGGGCTGCCCCTGAGATAGTAGGCCATGCTTCATGACAGAACGACATACTGTTTTAGGAGCAGCCATATGTTTTCTTATGTAAACCCTCTTAAGTGAAAGTAAAATAGGTTTTGAAAAAGTCATATGCAATTTGTATAATTAGCTTTTTAACGTAAGTTACCGGGTTCTTCAAGTTATCAGCCCTGTTGATGTACTGGATGAGATGAGTCTGGGAATGGATTCTGGCACGTCATAGGTTTGACCAGGGTACGGCCCTGCCATCTCGGGTACCCTGGGCCATACCCGGCTATATCTGGGAGAAAACCCATGCATGGGTAAAACAAAAATGCCCAAAACTTAAAAAAAAAAGGATTTTTTAAAACGAAAAATAGCTTTAAGCTTCAAAATATTCAACAATAATTTGTTCACAACTCCCCCCACAATGATTTCAAGCAGGAAAAATGAGAAAAAAACAAAACCTCGCTGTTTTAAAAAAAAATTCTTGGTTTTCCTTTGTTTATTTTATTGAGTCATTATGGATTTGCACTGCATATGAATGTTGCATGGTTACTTTTCCAGATTGACCTGGAAGTGCAAAAGACAGCTTGGGAGGACTTTCTGATGAATATGCACAATGTGTATATGCTTATAGAATGAATGGCAGCCATGTAATGTGATGGAAAAGGAACCGTGGTGGGAGGGAAAATATTATTATTTAAATTGGCCTATCAGCATTGGAGGGAACACCTTCGCTTGCCTTATATTGAGGAAGAGGATTTAGTAGTTGGCTGTCTTTGTTGATGGGTTCATTATGTTAATTGGGAACTACTTTAATTGTTTGTAATTATTATTTCTATATAAATGGGGTAGAACTTAGAAAGTCTAAAAATACCTACAACTTTCCAATTTAATTTAATGTACATAACAGTTGTTTTCAAAGAAGGGAACAGGCACAATAAAAACTTTTCATGAGACTTGTTGGTTCTTGTCTATTGTCTTATGAGTTTTTGAATAATTTGCGATTTTGCCAAGTTATTTTAGGGTTTTTGCTCCTTCATTTTTTGATATGAATTGATGATTGTTTAGTAATTGTGAGGCAAACTAGAGTCATGTTACTGCTGCAAATCTCTTCTGATTTCCTTCATTTTGCCTAATGTAGGCCTTTGACTGTATCCATTAAATATCCTTTCTTTCATTTTGTGTAATCTTTCTTAGATAATTACATGTCTATAGAGCACTTGAGAGATGCATTATCCACCATTTGAAGTAATGGTTGCAAACGGGGTATATGGTATGATGTAGGAGTTACTATCTCTAATCAATATTAAATTTGTGTCTGTTTAGTGAAAGATTGTGAGGCTTTGCAACATCTTTGAAGGGTCTCATAAGTTATTGATTGTCCTTAACTTGATCCTAGGATTTGCAATCGTATCAGCTAAAATATCATCTTTTTTTTTTGGACATGCTTCCATTGGATATGAGTTCCCATATTTAACAATGAACTTGCTTCTTTGAAAGGATCTGGCATTGATATCAATTTTATCACTGGAAAGGAATTGCAAATGATAAAAAAGCTTACAATTAAGCTTGTGAATTAGGATGATGAAAACTCTGCTTACTTATTTCTAAAGAACCTCACCTCCTTGCAGAGGTGAGATTAGTAGTGCAACTAAAGACAACATTAGAATTGTGGGGAGAATTTTTGTGTTGACGGTTCATCCAGCATTGATTAATGAGAGGAATTAATGAACTGGGTATAGATTGCTTTCAACATGGACATAAAATTTCTATGTTGTACCCTTTAAAACACATACTTTACAAATTTTCATAAGCAACATGTACAGATGTATGTTGCTATGAATAATTCTGTTTAATACATTTTTGCATGGTTTTGTGTATACGGGCAGGGTTGGATTCTAGTCAATTTGCCCAATCCAGTAAATGGATATAAATTTGTAACATTCTGAATTCCATCCTGTGTATGCCTCAGATATACCCTGAATTGGGGCCTGCATAAGTTTCCCCAAGTTGAGGATCAATCTGGATAACACAACCCCCAATTTTTTTATTTGCTGAAGTTAATGTAAATGATGACCATCATTTAAGATTGAAAGCTTGTTTTGAAATTTGTAGGCGGCTGAAATGTTGCTACAAGGCTTAGAGATATGTGCACATTTTCTCAAAATACGAATGGTTGTTATTCTGAAAATATAGGGCTTTATTGTAAGTTGAAATATCTAGCTGTCGTTTTGCAAATCTGCTTTGATCATTTCCATTTCTAGTTTATAACCAAGCTTTTGATTCTGTTTCCTTGAATCAGAAATGATAAAAGTTGGAGTTACAAGAAATGGAAGGTTCATAATGCATATGTTATTAAGAAAATCTACACTTGGTTTATTATTGTTTGCCAAAGTAGATTATAGGACTTCAGAGAGTTTTCTTCAAGCATAGTTGTCTGTTTTAGTCTTCTAGAAAATATTGAATTCTTTTATAATGAGCAAACTTTAAACTTGGTTTGTTTGAAATCTGTTAGTTAATTCAACAGTGTTTAATTAATATGTAAACATGTTTCTTGCTTTTTAGTAAGGATGTTGTCTACAAGACTACAACTCTACAAAGTATGGCATATGTTTATATTATATACCATTCATGATGGGCAGTTGCAGTTGACCATAAAAAAGTGATAAAAATAATGTCTTTCTCTTATAGACTATACTTTGATCTCATTTGAAATAGCCTTTCATGCTTCTTTGAAACTCTAACCTTTGAGTTGACTTTGGGTGTATGGGGAGGATGGCTTGTTTGTCTTCTTTTTCTAATTTTTAGATTAAGGTAAAAATGGGTTTTTGAAAGGGTCTGCATCCTTTATACAACGAACAAAGCAGAAACAACGAAAAAGCCACCAAAAGAATAGCCTAGCGAAGATCTAGGCTAAAGAAACAACAATGCTGCAACAACGATGAAGGAATTTTGGAACCCATTAGCAGCACAAACAAGCCAAATGAAAGAGGGTAGAGAATTGCGAGCAACAACCACTTCCCACTCATCTTTAAGAAATTGCAAGTGATAAGCCACGAACATGTTTTCCGACTCGTCGATCATGATCACTTTACTCTTCTTCTGACTGTGGGTTCTCGAGCTTGGGCCTTCTTGCATTGGCTTTCCTGTTTCTTCATACTTGCCTGAACCATATTAATGCTGGTAGTACAATTCTGGATAGTCATTCTACTCACATTGACTTTAGGTTCTTCTTGATAGAATGGAATTTGTTTTCTAGAAAATCCATTCTCTCTTCTTGTTTCTATTTATCTTCTTTAAGCCTGCTCAATCAAGTCTTCAATAAAATCCCACAGCACCTTATCAAAATTACCCTCAAAATTTTGCTGGGCAATGTCATCACACAATCTCTGATGCAGTAAATCAATCTTCAGTTTAAGTCTCTTGTTCTCCATAAAGAACCACTTGAGAATGCTGTGGTGCACAGAGATTTCATTAACCATGTCTCCTATCTTTTCTACCAGCTGTTCAACAATAGAAGTGAACTCCTCATCTCTAGAAACCACCATCCTAGATCCCTTAGGGAAAACAGAGGACAGGCTGGGATTCCCTACAAACTCTTTATTAAAACTGCCTATTTGTCTTTTATGCTTAACAGTTATATATTATTCTGTGTATGCTTTGGAGGCATTTGTGCAGAAGGAACTCTCTCCCTTGTGTAGTATAGCCCAAAAGCAATCTGTGGTTTTGATCAAGCGATAATGTGATTTGATGCACCTGTAAAAATTCTACGTAGATTCTTATATATTGCATAAGGTATTTATATGGAAGCTTGTAAAACCTAGATATTGGGGGATTATTTGTTCTTTTTAATTACCATACAATGAACAAGAATATATTTTATTTTGAAAATTTGGTTGTTATTACTGCAGTTATTTTGTAATGCTTTCAAAATCATTGATTTTATTTTGTTCAGTGTTTGTGTGTATATATAGAACCAACAGTGGAGAGAGGATAACACTAGAGAATACACGATGTAGATATTGTGCACATATATACCAAATTATAATCAGAGCACTTTAGCACAATAGATCAAGACGATTGAAATGAATCACAACCTTTATCTATTTATACATGTGAATTCATCTAGCTTTGGATGGTTAGATTGCATGGCAGCCCTCTATTTAAAGTCTTAAGCACAAAAGTAGACCGTGGTAATTCAACATTAGCAAGAAGGCCCAAACAAACCTTGTTCCCAATGTATCCCAAACTTGAATCCATTGGGTCCAAATTGTCCAATAAGCAATAATCCCAAGGAAAACCACGAGCTGATTCTTAAGGGGGTAAACGAACACCTTCACCTCAAGCACCCTAATGCACATCCACAATGAATGGCCTAGAGGGCTTGACTAAGTGGGGTTTGCACCAAATGTGTAAATATGCACCAACATGTTGAAGGACATGATGTATGCTTGTATACAGGACTGTTGAAATTATATAGATAATAATATGTCATATACTAGGTGAGAGTAGGTGTGCATTGCTATATGATATTGTCATGACACTATTTGGATTTTTGCCACAATTACATGTAATACACTTTAGATTCCATCGCATGCTCAATGTTTGTATGAATGCTTGTCCCACATCAAGCATTGTTGCTTATTATAGCTTGGGAGTATGGTGTAAACTTTTGTGAAAAGAAAATAATTCATAGTTCAGAGAAAGCAGAGTTCTTTGAGTCATTGATTGATAAGGCTGAAATGTGAAATGCTATTTGAAATTTGAATTGCATTTTTTTTTTGACTTTTCTTTGATGAAATTGGCCTGGCACTATTTAGATTTTTGCTTCTATTAAAAGTAATATATTAAAAAATTCATTGCACAATCAATATTTGCATGAGTACTTTTCCCACACCAAGCTTTGTTTTTTCTCTAAGTGTGGAATTAGAGTGTAAGCTTTTGTGAAGAGCATAGAGTATTGTTCAGAGAAAGGAGAATTTTTTGATTTGTCAATTGATGAAGCTTATTTGTGAAACACTACCATTTGAATTGCATTTTTTCAGACTTTTCTTTGATGAAATTGGCATTGCACTCTGTATTTTGACAACTATTACATTAAGAGAGTCCATTGTTTTCATGAATGCTTTGTTGTTGTTTCAAGCTTCCAAGTATAGATTAAGCTTTTGTGAAGAGCAAATGTGCATTGTCCAGAGCAAGGAGAGTTTTTATGATTCATCAACTGACAAAGTTGATATGTGGTTTGATTCATCAATTGACAAAGTTGATATGTGAAATGCTAATTGAATTGCACTGTTAATTTCTGACTTTTCTTTGATGATTTACAGGTATGTCCTGTATGTGCAGCTAAAGTTGGGAGGGATATGGTTGGGCATATAACTCTTCAACATGGTCATTTGTTCAAGATATCCTCTTATGATGATCGTAAATTGATGAAATATATACATTTTATGTGTACACTGTACAGTGCTTGGGGGCAGAGCAGAATTTGTGTATTTTTCTGCAGTTCAGAATTTGCTTTTTTCCTTGCATTTATTGTATGTAAAGTTTAAATAATGTAGTATTTGGTAAGTCTTTGTCACAGATTTCTTTATCTCAAGTAAAATTATGGTTCCTCAATGACATGGATATTACAGATGCCACTTTATGAACTTGCTTTTTTGTTTCCCTTAATAACAAGATACATGCAGCGTAGGAGGAGATTTCGTAAGGGAGGGATAGCATCTAACTCTACACATCCATTTCTGGGCAAGGAGTTCCGAGAGGGGCAGTTGCATCCTCTTTTCGGAAGTGCTTCCTCTTGTGTTGTTTCTACTTCTAGTGTAGTACCTGATCCTCTACTCTCTTCTTTTGTGTATAACTTGTCAGTTTCTGAGACTAGTGATGAACAATTAAAGCCAAGTATGTCATTAGAAGAAAACTCAATGAAGAACTCTCCTGACGTGCAAGTGATGGCCAGGTACCACTCAGAACTGTCATTTTCTTTAATTTTTCCCTCCATTTTTTGATGATTCTCTCATGTTGCACTTTTAGTTTTTATTGTTCTTTTGATATTTCTCATCAACAAATGTGTTACCAATGAAATGCCTGTTCTGGGATTATGATTGGTCAATGTTAAATTCTGCAAATCGAACCTACCTTTATCATAATATAATCAATAACTGTGAATAAATATTGTCAATTCTAGTTATTTCGTCAGGGGAGTGCTTAAGCAGTAAGTATGAATGCCACTTTTGCCTTATACTTGTTGCAATTGTTCATAGCAAATTTTATATTTTAAAAAGCCACTTTTCCCCTATTCTTGTCTCAGTTACTTCTAGACAATGTAATATTTTAAAAAACTTGCTAGTACTTTAATAAGTAAAATCATGTGAGAGCTAAATTTAAAAATTCATCTTATTTTGATTCTACATTTTTTATTTGTCTCTTTTACATTTATAAGCATTTGATGAGCACAATGTGTGATCAGTGCTGTTTGTGGAAAAATACATCTGGAGAGTTTTTGAAGATCTATTAGATTTGTTACTTGTACATACTACTTTCAACTGATGTAGAGTGGTACATAAAATCTCCATGCATACCTAGAATTAACACATCACACAACATTCATGTGCATCACGTATTTTATGATGTAATAAACAATGCTATTCTCAAGCTTACAGTCTTTCAATACTAAGTTGTAATGTTAAAGTTGAGGTCCTAGTGGATACTTATTTTGTATAGGTCTGTTTATTTTATTTACAGTGAATGCATTTGAAGAACAGTATGTTTGATCAATGCTGTTCGTGAACAATGTTTCTCAACTGCTTTTGGTTGTAAACAACCTTAAATCTATTAGCTTTGATGGATAGTTTTTCAAAAAGGACTAGTGTGTAGCTAGACACATTATAACTAAGTTATAACTATTGAAATTGGTTGATATCTATGTGGGCACATGTCTCTTTTGTATCATATTGTGGGTCACTTCATCAAACATAACATTGTCTTTGCCAAAATATTGTCAGCTCTTTGCAGTACTACTTGCATCAAAACAGTGTCTTTGTCAACTCTTGACGGTACTTGAACCGGAGCTTGTAATCTAGGTCGTATGGACGGTGAACTAATCTAGAGGAACTTGAGAGGGTTGTATGTCAGTGTTGTAAATGCTCAATTTAGATACTAGAAAGATGAAGATTGGGAAAATCACTAGCAACCCCTTCACCAGTTGCAAATGACATACTTTATCTATTGGTGGAAATGATAAGAGTTAATTCAAGACAATCTTTGTGAATGAATCTATTTTGGTCCATATCATAGTCTAAAAAACATGTTACTCACAGATTCCCAAGCCAGAAATGCTTGGTGAGTTGTTCCATCAAAACTTAGCTGCTGAGTATTTACCGAGTTTTGCCAAATACCCTTTAGAAACTCTAGCTAGCTGAAAAGCATTTTTTAATTCAAATTTTGTAAGTTTTTGCCAAGTATTTACTGAGTGCTCTTCAGAAACACTCTAGCTTGCAGAAAAACATTTTTTAATTTTATTTCATTTAAAAAAAATGTTTGTGGATTTGAATGATAGTTAAGTTTTATTCTGAACTATGCAAGAACTAAATTTATTTCTTTGCCTTTTAACAGTATTTTGCATAATAAACATCAATTTATTGAAGTTCTTTTGCATGTTTGTTTTTTTTGATAATTTATGGGGGTTCTGTAGGGGACCCAACCCAAGCAAGATCTAAACAAAGAGAAACACAAGCAACAAAAAACGTGGGACATAATCCTTCAGCTAAAACTACAAAGAGAGAAGGAGAAACAAAATATACCTAAACAAATAAGACTACTATTTTTTCTTCTGGGATCTATCATCTAAGAACCATATGGCTTTTTGATGTTTCCAAGAAGCCTTCCTTTTCAATATTGGAATCCAACCAACAAAGACATTTTCCTTAGCATAATCATGTTAGGATTAAGGTGTCATCTACCTTGTAAATCCTATGTAATTTATTATTCTTATTATTGTTTGTAAATCACCCATAAGGGATGAAAGGTTTCATCAGCAACTATCTTCTTTTAGTTGCATGTTTATAGTCGGTCCTCGATGCTAATTCATCCGCGACAGGGGGTCGCAGGGGGTTTCCCCTTTGCGAGGGGTCCGAGGGGATCATCTCCCCGATGGGGGGTCCGGGGGCTGCGTGCCCCAACAGGGGCTCGGGGGCAGCGCCCTTGGAGCCAAATTTTATCATTGTAAATTTGGACCGTTCGTCATTAGGTCACAGATCTGACGGTTGATATTATGTCAGTTTTCTTGCTCTAGAAGGCCACCCCTTTTTATAAGGATATTTGTACTATGTTTTTTTAGTAGAGTTGAGAGTAATAGGCGTCGCTTGATTGAAGACTAAAGAAGAAGAGGAAGTGCATATATTGTAATCTCATATTTGAAGATAATACAACTTTGAGCCTCTTTTCTTGGTGGAGTTTTTTATCCGGAAGGATTTTCTCCATGTTACATATTGTGTTATGTGTTAAGTTTTTAATGCATGTTATTTCTGTGTAGTGGGTTTTATTTCTGTCGCAATCTCCATTGATTCTACATTATTTAGAGTACATTAATAAGGTTTGAATCAGATTTTTGTTGTGTGGTTTGCAACTTCATTTCTAACATTTGGTATCAGAGTTTGGCCAGTTTTGATTCTTCGGTGGTAGTGTGAAGTTTTTTTAGCTGCAGTGGGAGATTTGGTTGTTATTTGTTTGTAGATCTTGTGTAGATATCATGGCTGCATCCACTGTTGCTTCTACCTCTCGATTGGACATTGAAAAGTTCAATGGCACAAGGAACGAATTGTGGACGCTGAAAATGGAGGATTTGCTAGAGGAAAGAAACCAGTGGTTGGCTATAACTAAGGAGAAGAAACTTGACGATATTACTCCAGATGAATGGAAAAGACCAGAAAAGAAGGCACGGGGAACCATCCGGTTGTGTCTTGCAGATTCTATTTTATTGAATGTTGCGAGTGAGAAGTCTGCACATAGCTTGTGGAAGCGTCTGGGTGAGATCTACCAAGCCAAGAGTATGGTAAATAAGCTTTAAATCATGAAAATGAAAGAGGGTGAATCGGTTGCAGAGCATTTGAATTCGTTTAAGTTGTTATTCGGTCAACTAGCATCTGTAGATGTTTAGGTGAACGAGGAAGATAAATATATATTGCTTCTCTGTGTTATATTGAGTCATGGGAGAATGTTATTTTGGCTATCACTGCTAACCTCACAGATCCGAAGTTGGATGCTCTTGTTTTAGTTCTGCTGTCACAGGAATTGAGGAAGAAAAGTTCGGATAGTTCAGGGGATGCTCTCAGTGTCTGTGGAAGGTCTATGGAAAGAAGACCAAAAGGAGATCAAAAGGGATCTAAAGACAAGTCTAAGGGTCATTCTAAGATTCCTGGAAAGAACAGAGTCAAGTGTTGGAACTGCAGAAAGAGAGGACATGTGGAAAAAGAATGTAGAAACAACGGGATTCCGCTACTAATAAGTCTTCGAATGCAGGTGATGAGGTTTTACTTTTTGCATGTAATGTTGTTTCTCATGATTATTGGTTGGTTGACTCAGGATGCTTGTACCACATGACTCTACATAAAGAATGGTTTTCCACATACGAAGAGTATGATGGAGGAAATGTGTACCTTGGGGACAACTCTACATATCCTATTGTTGGATGAGGGAAGGTAATGTTGTGTTTCAGTAATGAGAGAATTAAAACCCTCCTTGGTGTTTTTCATGTTCCTAGATTGGCTAGAAATTTGATTTTTGTTTCAAAGTTGAATGATTTGGGAATGCATGTGACATTTGATAAGCATGGTTGCAGATTGGTGAGAGGAAGCTTGGTGCTAGCGAAGGGGAAAAGATTGGGAACTCTGTTTAAGTTAGAAACCACTACTGTTTGTAATGCCTCTTATGCATCTGAGGCTAATACTGAAAATACATTAATGTTGTGGCATTGTAGATTGGGCCACATAAGTTAGTCTGGTTTAAAGGCTATCTTAAATAAAAAATTGTTAGACGGTTTATCCTATTCTGATGAGAGTTTCAAATTTTGTGAACATTGTGTGTTTGGAAAACATAATAGATCTCCATTTCCTTCAGACAGTAATAAATCTAATGATAAATTGGAACTTATTCATTCGGATGTTTTTGGTGCAGTGGATATTGAATCAATTGGAAAATCTAGATATTTTGTTTCCTTCATTGATGATGTCTCAAGGTTTACCTAGATTTATTTTATGCGTCACAAATCTAAAGTTTTCACTAAGTTTAAGGAATTCAAAGCTTTAGTTGAAAAGCAATCAGATTATAAGATAAAGGTTTTGAGATCTGACAATGGAGGGGAATATTGTTCTAAGGAATTTGATGAATTCTGTAAGCATGTAGGTATTGTTAGACAAAAGACAACTCCATATACACCACAACAGAATGGAGTGGCAGAAAGGATGAACCAGACAATAATGGAAAGAGCCAGAAGTATGTTGAGTGAATCACAGTTGAATAGATGCTTTTGGGCAGAAGCTGTGTGTACTGCAAACTACTTAGTTAACAGATCTCTGTCTAAGGCTCTTGTTTCAACTCCTTATGAAGTGTGGACAGGTAAGAAACCTTCTGTTTCACATTTAAGGGTATTTGGCTATGAGACTTATGTTCATGTGCCTAAAGAAAAATGAACTAAGTTGGATCCAAAAGCTGAAAAGTGTACTTTCATTGGATATGGTGATAATGTAAAAGGTTATAAGTTTTGAAATCCACTAACCCGAAAGATTATCTATTCTAAAGATGTTATTTTCAGGGAACTTAGTGTTATTTCAGAACCTAAACAACCAAAGGAAACATAAGAAAAGGTGAAGAGAGAGCATTTTGAATTAGAGCATGAAAATGCACCTCAAGAAGAACATAATGATGGATTGGGGGGTGAAGAAGCAGAAGAAGACTTGAGTGAAAGTTCAGATGAGGAAGAATTTGTTGTGACAGAAGTTGGTACAGATGAGCATGCAGAAGAACTTGAAGAGTCTATTACTCCACCTTTGAGAAGATCCATAAGACAACATAACCCAGTTGATAGGTATAGCACACCAGATTTACGTTGTGTATTTGCTTTCTTGAGTACTAATGATGAACCTAGATCCTGTAGGGAAGCTATTCATGCAGATGATAGTGAGTCTTGGCAATTAGCCATGGATGAAGAGATGATGGCTTTAGACTCTTGCAACACTTGGGATCTTGTTTGTCTTCCCAAAGGAAGAAAGGCCAATGGTTGCAAGTGGGTCTTCAAGAAGAAGTTTGGAGCAGACGGTTCATTGGAGAAGTACAAGGCTAGACTGGTAGCCAAGGGCTACTCCTAGAGAGAGGGAGTTGATTTCAGTGAAATATTCTCTCCTGTTGCTAAATTAACTTCTATTAGATTTCTCTTATCCATTGCTTTAACTCTTGATTGGGAAATAGAGCAAATAGATGTTAAGACTATATTTTTGCATTGAGATCTTGAGGAAGAAATTTACATGCAACAACCTATAGGTTTTGAGGTAAAAAGGAAAGAACATTGGGTTTGTAGATTGAAGAGATCTCTTTATGGTCTGAAACAGTCCCCCAGAATGTGGTACCAAAAGTTTGATTTATTCGTATTGAAATTGGGTTTTGTTAGAAGTGGGGAGGATCACTGTGTTTACATTCATTGTATTGATGATTCTATTCTGATCATTGCATTGTATGTTGATGACATGTTATTTTTCAGCAATACTAAGGGACCAGGGTATGATCAGTGAGTTGAAAGCTCAACTTTCAGGTGCATTCGAAATGAAGGATCTTGGAGCTGTCAGGTATATTTTGGGGATGGAGATCAAAAGAGATAGAGGTAACAAAAAGCTTTGGTTATCACAAAGTATGTGAATACCATTTTACAGAGATTTGGTATGCATGACTGTAACCCAGTTAGAGTTCCTTTACCCATTGGTACTAAGCTTTCATTGGATATGTGTCCAAAGAATGAGGATGATTTAGAGGATATGTCTAATGTGCCATATGCTAGTGCTGTAGGGAGTTTGATGTATGCAATGGTTTGCACTAGACCGGATATTGCCCAAGATGTGTCCAAAGAATGAGGATGATTTAAAGGATATGTCTAATGTGCCATATGCTAGTGCTGTAGGGAGTTTGATGTATGCAATGGTTTGCACTAGACTGGATATTGCCCAAGCAGTGGGGGTTTTGAGCAGATTTATGTCTAACCCTGGTAGACAACATTGGAATTATGCGGAGAGGGCGTTTAGATATCTAGCAGATACTCTTGATTACTGTTTGGTTTATTTTGGTACTGACAACGCTAACAAAACTTTGGACATATAGGGATTTGTTGATGCAGATTGGGCAGATGACTTGGATAGTTGAAGGTCCACCAGTGGCTATGTGTTTACTTTGTTTGGCGGAGCAGTGAGTTGGATGAGCAAAAGGCAGCCCACAATTGCTTTGTCCACCACTGAAGCAGAGTATGTGGCTGCTACCTATGTCTCTAAGGAGGCAATTTGGTTGAGAAGATTGTGTACAGGTATTGGTTTTGATTGCAAGATCATTCAGATTGGTTGTGATAGCTAGAGTGCTATTTGTTTGGCCAAGAATCCTATGTATCATGCTTAGACTAAGCATGTTGATGTACAATATCACTTTGTTCGAGAAATGGTTGCAAATGGACAGATTGAGCTGAAGAAGGTAGATACTCAGGAGAATGTTGCAAATGCTTTGACCAAGCCTGTGAGCACATAGAAATTTGTTTGGTGCAAAGAGACCATGTGCCTTGCTTTTAGTGCCTGATTATTTTATGGTTTCCCTATGGGTATTTACAATGTATGATGTCAAGTGGGAGAATGTTAGGATTAATGTGCCATCAACCTTGTAAATCCTATGTACTTTATTATTCCTATTATTGTTTGTAAATCACTCATAAGGGATGAAAGGTTTCACCAGTAGTGATCTTGTTTCAGACGCATGTTTATATCTGGTCCTCGATGCTAATTCGTCTGCGACGAGGGGTTGCACAGGGGTTTCCCCCTTGCGAGGGGTCCGGGGGAATCACCCCCCAATGGGGGGTCCGGGGGCGCGCGCCCCGGCAGGGGCTCAAGGGTAGCGCCCCCGGAGCCAAATTTTATCATTGTAAATTTGGACCGTTTGTCATTAGGTCACAAATTTGACGGTCGATATTATGTTGGTTTTTTTGCCTTAGAAGGCAACCCCGTTTTATAAGGATATTTGTACTACGTTTTTTTAGTAGAGTTGAGAGTAACAGGGGCCGCTGGATTGAAGACTGAAGAAGAAGAGGAAGTGCATGTATTGTAATCTCATATTTGAAGATAATACAACTTGGGGCCTCTTTTCTTGGTGGAGTTTTTTATCTGAAAGGGTTTTCTCTACGTTACATACTATGTTATGTGTTAAGTTTTTAATGCATGTTATTTTTGTGTGGTGGGTTTTATTTCTGTTGCAATCTCCATTGATTTTACATTATTTAGAGGACATTAATAAGGTTTGAATCAGATTTCTGTTGTGTGGTTTGCACCTTCATTTCTAACAAATTAGATGACAAATTTGATGCTAGAGGGGATTGCTGAGGAGATGGAGCCACCTCCTAGGACTCAAAGATCTGCTAAAACACAGTATCAATAAAGTCGGTCCTTGGCTCCTGCAAAGCCATAGGGATCTCATTAATAGAAGCTCAGGGGTAGAGAGGTCGATCCAAAAGAAAGAGCAGCCATCTCAGAGAGTGGGGTCAACCTCACCACATTAGAAAAATGAGGTGGAGATCAAGTTGGAGGTGCCTGCACAAGCATCGAGGGAGGGTTCTCTAGAGAAGGGCAAGTTGAAGGGGATCTTGGAGGAGGACCAACAGGAGACCACCATGGAGAAGTCTACACTAGGTCTGCCAAAACGCCAAAACCTCATTAGAAGGAGCATAATAAACAACCTCAGCCAATCGGTGATTTGGAATCATGCCAATCCACCAAGGAGAAGGAATCCTTTTTGCCTATTTGCATGGGCAGTCTTCTACCAAATGCCCATAGGTGAAGCATGATTGACAATCATTGTCAAGAGATTGCTTCCCAAAACTATCTCCAACTTGAAGCTTCACCACCTCTAGGAGTCTGTCAGACGGGTCCATTTCAACCAATAATCGAGCATAGGTAGTCAAGGTTGAAGATTTAGTTTCCAGGGCAATACGAATAAGTCTGCCTAGGGTTTTACCAATAGTTAAGAGATTGGTTGGATGCCAGAAGTGAATCAATAGGTTACACAAACACACCCAAATAGGAGACAGGGCAAAGGAAGCCAAAGAAGGGAGAAATGAGGGAACCATGGCTTCATACTAAGCAAAGCCGAGGCCCAAAACTAGGGACCTCCTTCTAGAAGAGCTTGACGATCTTCCTTCAAATCACATACAGCCAAAAGAATATCCCTTTGCACATTGGTAGAGAACTGAAGTATTGGACAACAAGGGCTGCCAAAACTTAGTGACCCAAGCATGAAGCTCCACTAGGCTAGGCCATAGATTTTGAAACCTGGAAACTAAACCCAAATCTGAATAAAACTCCATGTCTTACATGGCTTCCGAGCCCAAGACTATTAGAGGAACATGGTCAGATTTATGGATGGCCTGGGAGGAGCCTTGCAGGGAGTGGATTTAACTGCTGCAGTGACAGGAGAAGATGGATCCTTAGCCGGCCCTGAAGCATTGGAAGCAAGACCTATATTAGAAGTGGAAGTCCATGAACCCTTCATTCTATTAGGAAACAACCCGTTCACAGTTGATACCGACATACTAGTGGAGGTTGACAATAGACGCAGTTGGAAACTAGAAACAGCCCCAACAGAGGAAAAAGTACCCTTCGAAGCTGCTGATGAGGCATAACATCTGTGCCCATCGCCGATAGAATCTAGTGGCGACCAATCCAACTAAAAAGCACATTAGATAGGGGCAGGAGGGAATCTATTGAAAGGCAAGGGACACCATGGATGCGGCTAGGGAGGAGCGGAGCAGCAGAAGGCATTGCTACAGTTCCAAATTAATTTGCATGTTATTTATGCTTATTTTATGAATTTGTGTATTTTTTCAATATGATGAATTTTGGCCTAGTGTTGAGTCTGAGTCAAAATTTTGGCCTGCTTAGTTTTGCCAAATTCGATTTTTTGAACTAGGCTCCATACAATGGCCATTTATGTGAGCAGCATTTGTAAACTAATGTCCATCTTGTTTATCACTATTATTATGTAAAGGAGATTCTGGTTAGAATAGTTTTCTTTATTTCATAAGCATTGAAATTTGGGCAGAATAAAAAGTTTATATTGCGGACTAGCAAATTTCTCCCTTTTAATCAACTGTGCTGAATAAATTTTGTATCCTGGTCCTGAATTTGTTACTTGAAACTTTTTCTATGGTGGAGTAGATGCTCCTTGTAGTATGAAATGTTTAGCGGATTAGCCTATTCTCTCTAGTGCCATGTTCACAGTAACATAAAGGAGATCCTAAGAGAATTCAAAATTTTAAGAAAATTCAGATTGCAGAGGAGAAGCCTATAATTCAGCTAATGCTGTCCCAAATTCCTATTTGGTATATACCCTCAATGATGGGAAAAGCCATAAGGATCTAGAAAACAAATCACTTAATCAAACAACCAAAAACTCCTTTAGAAAAGAGGTATTTTTTGTGTAGTGGTGTAACTGTGAGGTAGAGCAGGGTGGCAGTTGTGTTATTGGCATGGCTTTTTTGAATGTGACACTGTGGTCTTTAGATAGGTCATGCCTGTTTCATGTGTCACATTGGTTTTCTAAGTGCCTTGATTGTTGTCTTGACACCTAAGTTGCCATTTGGGGTTTCGGTATGGTGGTTTGCTGACTTTTTTAACTTGGGTTTAGTGATAATGTAGCACCCAAGCTGGGCTGCCAGTAACCGGACAAACATTTTTCCTTTGTTTGACACTTTAATTTGCCAGATTACACTTAATTATTGGTTCCTTGTCTTTCTTAGATCAATCCTGTTACTTGGTTTGCCAAGTAACCAAACCTTGATTAATTGATTTCAGTTACCAGGCTAGAAATCCTTTTCTCTGCCTTCAGCTCCATGGAAACCTGTTACCAAACTTCCGGGAGACTATCAAGTTTTATTTGGTATTTACCTTCCATGCAGCACTCACCAGTTATAGCCATAAGTCTTAATACATTAAGAAGGAAGGATTCATTATTGTGCAGACTAAAGTGAATAGATCAATCCAGTTGTAGAATTTTGATGAGGAAACTGTGGTTGGTGTATGGCAGCACATGTACCAAACTTAAGGGCATCGAGTGCCTTGGGCAGCCCAAATGCAGGTCCATGACCTCTTACCTTATGTAATTCCAATAATTTAGCAGCTGGCATGCCGCATTCGCTTTCAATCAAACCCTGATTTGCTTTACCAGGAAATGTGACTGATATTGTTTATGATTGTAGAATACAGAAATATTGTTACCGGGAAATTTATCATGCTTTCTTGACCATGTTATTGTTTTCCTTTAAATCAATTCACTGTAGCCCAAAGATGTCTCTGGATTGTGGGTCCTACACAGGTACATCTCAAGTTTGTTGGGCCATCCCCATGTAGGACACAGATTCGAGCCGTACCCTGAGTGTAACTGGACCAAGATCCATATGTGGAGAAGGAGATGTACCTTTTATGGATCTGGTACGGGTATGCCCTAGGTGCACACAAAACCTAATAACACAGGTTGATACCCATGACAATTTTGTCCATTTCCAACAAAGAAGCAAATTAACAGCACGGAGTTGACCTTTCTGGTTCCTCAGCACATGGAAGTCCTTTAGTGCACGAACTACAGTCCAATATATCGTATTTGTAAGAGGCATAATCACATGAGATTGTGAGAGTGAGATTCAGAGAGTTTAGTTGGTTGTAAGATAAGAATTGTTGGTTTGAAGAGTACTTAGTGAGTGTGACAGTAGGAAGATTTATTGTACATATTTGAACCCTTTGCAACTACCTTTGGTCAACGGAAGGAGAAGTTGTTGAGCAATTTTCAATTCCAGCTGGTTTTCTTCATAGTGGGATTTCTAGGTTAAAATCTTCATATCATTACTTGTGGTTTTCATAGTTGTTACTTGTTTCATCCCAGTCTTGTGCTATTACAGTACCGTTTCATGCCAACAGCTTAAAATCACTAGTTCCACCACTTATTGTATTCTAAATGTCTACTTCTTGACGTTTAATTCAAGCAGTAAATTTCCATAAAGCATTAAAGCTTGAGAGGTTACACATCATAATGGTATCTAAGCAGTTTACTCTTTGAGTATTGTTGATAGTTGTTTGTGTTAATTTGTATGATAGTGACAAGGTCTCAGGAAAAGGAATTACAACCTTACAAATTGGCGATTTCAACAAGAAGGTGGAACCAAGAGGTGAGGATGATGGCCAAAGAAGATGAAATATACTTTGGAGGAAAAGTGGCCTCATTGGAAGCAAGCTTGGAGTTCGTGATGAAGACCCAAGAAAGCCTTGTCAAACAAGAAGAGTTGTTTGCTAAGAATCAAGCACATATGGATGAGTTGTTATGTACTCAGTGTTTGTGACGTTGGTGAGGGCAATAATGTCTCATAAATGGAGGGCCTTAATTAGTTTGGTGGGAAAGCTATTTAATTGCTTCTAAGAAGAATAATAGGGAAGTAATATCTAGTTGGGAAGGCTTTAAAGAAATACTTAAGAAGAATTTCTATCCTAATGAGCGCAAAATTGACTAAAATATTAAGTGGCAGTATCTCAGGTAAAGCGATAACTAAAGTGTGCAGGAGTGCGAGGACACTATAGGATTGCATGGGAAGAGACATGTTGATGAACTTGAACTTGGAGGAGGAGAATGTGTTGATAAACTACACTAGAACAAGCCTCAAGACCATGATGAAGTTTGTGCACAAGCATATTACTCTCAGGATTATAGAAGTTGGGTGAGGTGAATCATATATAAGCAAAATAAGTAAAATAAATTTTACGGTGTCATGTGTAAAGGTAAGAAGAATTCCTGCTGCTTTACATGTCTGTAAATATCCAAAACCATTGGTAAAGGAATGGCCCAATGAGCATATAGATTAAAAGTGTTGGAAGTTTACATCCTGAATTTCACCCAGCTAATAGTACCAAAGGAAACTCAAGGATTTCATATTTGTATGCTGCATTTTTTTTTGCACAGGTAAAACTTTGAATTAGGAAATATATTATTTTATAAATGTTATATGTGATTTTGGAGGGGCCCAAAATTGATTGGAGAATTTTAGTCACAAGTTCAGAGATGACAAGTGAACAACGCCAGCTAGTATTTACTGTTTCACTATGGTAAAATTGACTAGGCAGAGCTTGAATCAATATTGGGAAGTGAAGAAGCTAAGTTATATAAAACAGATGTCAGAATGGCATGAATAATTAGATATAACTTTCAGGTTCAGGAAAACTCAGTTTTGAAAATGATGGCCACTTTTTCAGTCCTGCCAGTTGGGAAGTTTTTTCAATTAATTATGATTATGCGTGATTTTTGAAAGTAATGTCCTGAAACTGGCAGGAATGCTGGGAATCACATCAAGAAGGGAGTTATGTCTTGGGCTGAAAGAAAAAATGGTGCTTTGGACATTTGGAGTTTCCAATTGGATTTGGGAATTTCAGCCATTAGAGATCCAAACTGTGACTCCTTGCTAGTAAATATGTCCACTTTCGCACTGTGTGTGATTCTCTTAGCTATTTGCTTACACCTCTTAGAGCTTGAGACACTTGGAATTTCCAGTTGAATCAGATTGGGGAATTTCAATCATTAGAGATCCAAATTAATGATTCTTTGTGAATAAATACATCCATTTTCACATGGTGTGGATCTCTTTGCTATTTTCTTAGCAGTAGGCGGTGAATGAGCAGAGGTTAAGATTTTGGACATGATGCATGTTACTGTTGCATTCCTGACAGGAGTCGAAATACAATATTGCTTCATAGAGAGAACTTTAGGACTCCTGTAACACTTCTGAATCGTAGCATGGCTGTGGCATTTGTGCATTTGAGGACTTCTTTAGGGTTTTGTATCTTTGCAGTGCCGTGGTATTTCCAAATCATTTGTAAGGTTTAAGGAGTTGCATATTTTCTCATTCAATAGAGAATGCTTTCATCCTTTCCAGTATTTTAGCATTTCCAAGTAACATGGCTGCAGCAGTTTTGGAGTTGCAGAGTTGCACATTCAATAGAGAATTATTTCTATTTTTTGAGTCCTGTAGCATTTTCAACCAGAGTATGACTAGAATTTGAGAAGTTGCAGAGCTGCACATCCCAGAGAATGAATTCTCATAGTTGTTTTAATCTGTTCTTGTAGTGTCCCCTTTTAGGATATTCCTGATTTCTTTACTTGCCTATAATAATATCACTAGAAAGGGACATTAGAGATATTAAAGATCAATAAATTAAGATAATATTCAGTTCAATTCATAACACAATTCAATATCGACTATGTTCAAGTCTTAATCCTTCATTTCTAATCCTCAACCTTGGATGGGGAATTACTTGTCTAGGGCGCGCTAAACCTTCTCCAATGTAATTGGGATGGAATTACTCCGCCTCTCCCTAACAAAACCACCTACCCTAAATTTAGAGGCAATAGAAATAACTTAACTATGTTCACATCTCAATCTTATCTCCCTTCTAATCCTCAACCATGGATGGGGAATTACTTGTCTAGGGCGCGCTAAACTTTCTCCAATGTAATTGGGATGGAATTACTCCGCCTCTCCCTAACAAAACCAACCTAACCTTAAGGTTGCAGGCAATAGAAGTAAATAGGAAATGAGTTGAACATACCATTACTTAATGTGTCGTGAATATAGTCTATTGATGTTTTCCTTTATAGCAAGTTTCATAGTGTGTATATATATATATGTGTGTGTCTAATGATAATCTTTCAATTATTTGTCATTACTCAATACATGTCATTCATCATAACAATCATAAGATTAGATACATCATACCAGATAACTCTTACCTTTAGAATTCCTAAGAATTCCTTTCTTGCAGCCTAATAGACTGCTGTGCCTTTTAATCTGGATTTGCCCCAAATATATTTCTATTTATAAAATCAAAAATTCCTATTATCTTTACTTATTATGCTCAGATCAGAAAATGTATATCTTTCTATTCCAAATCAGAGATTATTTCCTTTCTATATCATTCTCAATATATATATATCATTCTCATTTTTATATTCAGAAATATATATCAGATATATATGTTTCCAAAATTATTTGCCTTCCTTAATTCTGAAATAGTTTATTATTTACTTTTTTTCTGCTATATACTTCAGAAACTTATTATTATCTCATCCCTCCTATTCAGAGGGAGTGAATAGTTCCCTTTTATTAAAAGTTGTTTTCCTCTGCCAAAGGTTATGTCCCTTTTGGGATCGTACCTTTGCTTATAATCACATCTCTTTGTGGTGCTGCCTTGCTGTTATGAATCGCAGCTGTTTTAATAATGTAATCGTATATATAAGTTGCTACTATTTTATATTATAAACTTAAGACAATGCCTCATTTCATAGTATACGGTGGTTTATTATTCATGTTACTTATATTTATTTTATATAATGTAATAGCATATTATTATATATAATATATATTATATTATAATTACAATTATAATATTTAAATTTAAATTTAAATTTATATATTATATTATTATTATTTATTTTTATTTTATATTTGTATATTATATTTATTATTTATAAATATAATAAAATATATTGTTGTTTAAAATAAATATATTATATTTATATTTAAAATAAATATATTATATTTATATTTGATATTGTTAATTAAATATTATATATTAATAATATATGTTTATTTAAAGATGAATCCATACGTAATTATCTGAATCATCCAATTTGACGATAGAAAGGACACGAAAACACCATATTTTATGAAAGCTTTGTAGGAGTCCGGACAACACTGAGAGGGGGGGTGAATCAGTGTTGTGTAGATTTTTGCAACTTATTATAACTTTTAATTTACAACTCAGAAAGAGAAAGTCATCAATGAACTATTACACATATATGTATAAGTTTGATAATGAAAATTATGAGCAGGACCACATAGAGATAAATCTTAACATAGAAGCAAGAACACACATAGAAGCATATCATTAACACAAGAATTACTGGAGTGGAAAACCCTCTCTAGGTAGAAAAACCACTCAAAACTGCCTCACTGGCTTAACTGGAAAACATGCCTCACTGGCTACAATATGTATCTAGGAGCACCGACTCCTTATGGAGCACCAACTCCAATACCAAACAGAAGCACCCACTTCCAACACTGATATACCTCACTAGTAAACAAATAGGTCTCACTGACCTACAAGCCTCACTGGCTAATACAAGGCCTCACTGGCAAACTGAATCTTCACTGGAAGTAATAAACAAGTTCAGAGGGACACTCTGTTTCCATTCAATACAAAACATATGTCTGTCAAATGGCCATTCTATTCAAAATCAATCCTACATTAGGATATACTCAACAACACTGCATCATTTTGTATGTTTTATCTCTATCATTCCAGACACACATCAATGCACCTGAAAAACATTTTTATACAAGTTGAATGTCTTTTCACCTTTCATTTTCTGTATGTTCCATCTCTGTCAAATAAAATACAACTGCCCTTTCACATTCTTCTAATTCACAAAACCCTTCAATCTGCAAATTTCTTCAACCAAATTTTCATTATCCTCTTTGTACAAAACCCTTCAATCTCTGCAAAAATAAAATCATATATACATATATATTTTCTTCTCTGCAACATGATTGGCAAGATCATTGAAATTCCTTCTCCTTTAAAACTTTTTCAATATTCAACAACCTGCAAAAATGACTCTTCATATCCTCTAACATTTCAATCAGGACCTGTAGGAGAAAAATAAAATCTCTTTGAATATTTAGTCTTTTCATTTCAATCTCCTTCTCTGTAAATTCCTGCATTCAAACTCTTCAATAAATCTTTAATCTTCCTAAAAAAATTTCTTCAATATCTTCAATTCTCTTCTTCAAAAAAAATTTTCAATAATAATATCCAATCTGCCTTGTAAAAAAAAATCTCCTCAAAAAAAATTCTAATGTCATTTCTTTAAATTAGAAAAAAATAATTTCTAATTTAAGAACCACTAATCACCAATTAAAGCTCACAATTTTAGAATCCATAAAAGTGGTATAGGCCGACCACTTAGTGTTTAAGTAAAGTTTCTAAAAAGAAACTAAAGCCTTAAAAGGCTTAGGGAACAACATCCTAAATAAAAACTTTTAATACATACTATGCTCCCCTAGTAATTTGAAGCCTTTTGCCTTACCTTTTGGTGTCCATGCAATTTTAAATAAATTCATTTCAAATATGAATCGGGGCTCCAAAAATACTCCAAGGCATCGGGCCTTTTCTACCTAAAACAGATCGATGCCACTTCATAGTTTTAAAACCACTTTGACTTGATTTTCCCGCTCAACATTCATTTAAACATATCATTTGATATGCTTTGCCGCCCAAACCACATTTCAAACAAAACCTTTAATCCTTTTTAAGACTTATACATCCCACCTATGACGAGCTCCTAAAAAAAAAAAGGCTATTTTAATGTCTTTCATAAATAAAATGGTGATCTTTAATTTTCGGGCTCCCTCATATATTATGCTCCCTAACAATTCAATGTATTCCATAAAGCATTCTTTCCTTTCGAATATCTCTATGTTATTTTCCTTAAAAAAACATTTGATGCTTTTCTATGAGCAATTCGTGCTCTTTCAATCAAAGACTTTATTAACCGGTGCAGGAGGTGGAAATAGGTGAAGCGGCCGGTAAAGCTTATGTCTCAAAGACCCTTTAGGAGTTTAACATAAGTGATATGACTTGCATTAACAAGTCACTTACCAATTAGAACAATTAAGCAACAATTAAGGTGAATATGGATCTTAAGCATTTTCAAAGCATGATGAGATTAGCATTATACTCCTGATTTGATTTGAAGACAATACAATGAAGCACCCTGAACAAGAGCAACCAAGATACTATGATTTCATCACCATCAATGTAAGCTTGTGCAAGAACAAATCTCCTTTCATAAACTAGAATATACATGTCCTCTACCTGTTTCCTTATGTGTCAAACTAATGAGATAAATTTAACTCATCTGAATTCTCCTCAACCATGGATGATGACCATTATCAACCGAGTCCAACAACTTGCATCAACTCAACATCTTGTGTGAAGAAATGACCAAGAAGAACTAGAAGCATAATAACATAAATGCACTGTAACTTACCATCAAACAACTTGATTCCTGCCACATACTGCTACTACATCCTTGAAGACATCACACTATATGAAAGATATACACTTATCAAGATTGAGTGAACAACTCCTGATTGATTCCTGCCATAAGTGAACAACTTTGAAATGCATGATCATTAACAACCTGTGTCAGTCCTGCAATCCTGATGATACCTTGTGAAGATGCACAACAACTCAATTCTCTCAATACCTTTTGACATCAATGACAAACTATCACCATCAAGCTTCACCGTCTTTATCATGATGTTTAAATCTTTAATTTAAACAATGCCTTAATATCGGGACATTCCGGAGCAAACAAAGCAACAAGCTGATCTTTTGAGTGTGGAGGTCTTCTACCTTGATGATTTTCTCCACAATAATTCGGTGTTAATCTTATGTGTATGATGATGTTCTTCATTTCCTTGTATGGTATTACTATTAACACTGCTTGTTGCACGGGAGTGAAGTATTGTCAATTGAGCATGCGCCTACAGTAATTTTCTTGTAGTTCATATGAAATTTCAGTTAGGAACATTGGAATCAGTCATGTTAATGTGAAAAAATAATAACCAGATGTAGATCCTAATGAATTGCTATATACATTCTGTTTTCAGCAGCAAGATCATTGAAACTAGCATCTTAACAATTGAAAGCATATGTTTAATGGATTGTATCAATTATGACTTTTGCAATTGCAGATCAAACCAGTGGTCACTAGCCCTGGCTGTGGTCGCTGCTCATCCTTCACCACCCAGTTGCTCTTGATGATTGGCCGTAAGATAATCAAGCTTACAATCCAGTTTCTTCATACCCAGTACAATGTGGCATTATGGTTGCACTGGTGGCAGCTATCAACCTTAGAAAGACTGTCCTTCACACAACCTAGGACATCTGACATACCAAATATGACAAACTTTCATTATGTCATATGAATGGAAATGATTACAAGAAACAATATGGTTTAGAGAAAATTTTGACACCCTTTTAGAGGTTAAAATCCGTGCAGCATGTCCTGAAATTCTCAAGTTTTCTTGTGCTTATGTGGCAACAGTTTACAGTTACACGGCTTATTGAATTTATTCATTTTTTTCAAGGCCACCCTCTTCGCTACAATTCTTATGCCTCTTAGAGCTGCTGCCTAGGTCATTTTCCAGCATCTGACTTTTTTGCCATGTTGTGCAACATCTACTGTAACAACATATGATCTCTTCACTATAAATCTTGGCAGGAAAGGTCAGTTTTGAGTAAATCACTGGCACAAGATTCCAACGGCTAGCTCTTCTACTTTTGTCAGGTTGTTCTCTTTTACACAATTCTCACACTCTTAGAGCTGCCGCCTCGGTTATTTTTCAGGAGCTGAGTTTTCTGCCATGGGGTGCAACATCTATTGTAACAACACTAACTCTCTTCAATTTTGGCACGAAAGGCCATTTTTAAGTGAAGCACTGATACCACATCACAAATGATAGCTTGCTGCAGGATTTAGGCTAACTCAATACAATGCTATTGTGGCACCAAATTGATGCACAATCTCTGGACTAAAGACAGTATCCAAGACTGATATGGAGTAATAGTGTACTATGATTCCACAATCTAGATCAAAGGATATTGATTTTAGGAAACATGCCTGCCGGCATATCCTACTAACATAGCTCAATGATTTTAACCTCAGGAAACCATTAATGGCCCACAGGGATATTAATAATCTTCATATGACTGTAAGGTTGACTGGACTATAAACTAGCATCTCAAGTAGGTCTTCCAAGGAGCATTGTTTAAGCTGCTTGGTATAATCTGACAAAGTGATATGGGCAACTAACAAAATGTATCCTGTTTACATTCTTCTATAAGAAGTGGGCTTCTACAACAGGTGTCGGCCATTGAGAAAGAATGCACTCTAAAGTCCTTGCCTAATTGTTTATGCCTATGCTATTTTGTTGGATCAATCAATACATTCAACATTCCTGTATTTGACCTTTTGCGTTGCTAATAATTATTCCGACCCTCATCTAGGGTTGCCTCTTGATGCTATACCTTAAAAAGAGGGGGGTGGGATTTCAGCTCTGGTCCCTTCTTAGGTCTGTTCTCTGATGTTTAGGTATCTTTATTATTATAGTCTATTTATGTGTTTAAATGAATAACGTTCATGGGTTTGGGACAGCAGTGTTAGGTTTAGTTGGAGCCGAATTGATGTTTGGTGGGGAATAAATTAATGGAAAAGTGGTTTGTTTACAACTTCACACGCATTAGATTGTGCAAATATTTGTTCTTTTATTACTTTCATTTGGTTTTATTTTAAATTTTGTTTTGGAGCAGACATAACAGGAAATTTCTTGTTGCAAGGTTTGCTGGTCTTGATTTCACTAGGAGCTACTAATGAATTGATGATAAATAGTCGGTTTTAGATTAATAAACAAAGCAGGGAGGGCTGGATGGACAGAGGGCTATTTCTTTCCTTTTTTAAAAATCTATGTTAGACTTTTTTTTTGTATTAATTTTTGAGCTTTTTGTATATTGTGTTTTCTTTTGAGTGAATGAGGTGTTGACAATTGAATGTATAATTTGTGATTATGTTAGTGTTACACACAGCTGGTTCAAATATGCTCACATATGAGTACAGTGAAAGTTGTTCGTGCATATAATGTTTATTGCCTAGGAGATTTATACATTTGTTTGAAGCCACTTTTTGCAGGGCATGGTAAATGCACGGTATTTTGATCTTGGCATCCTGTCATTTTCAGTGGTTTACGTACATCACTAAATTTTCTCTGTATGTTATTGTGGCAGTGCTGACTCATCTTTAACCATGGAAGAGAGGGAACACAAGTTTGAAGAGGAGAGGAGGCGGTCAGTGTTTGTGCAGCAGTTATTGCTGTCTACTATCATGAGTGAAAATTTATAACTTGGAAATATTTATATATAAGGAATCACTCATCTTTGGGCTCTTAACAACCGTGGTATCCTGCATTTCTTCCCAACAATGTAAGATTGCAGATGTTGAGCCTGCTACTTTCTAAGGTGGCTAAACTTGCCCTTCAATGTATGAGGGTCTGCATTGACGTGGTCCTGGTATAATAAGTTAGAAATGCTGATTGTCCCGTGCTTGAGCTTGATGTTTTTCTTGCATTGCAGAAATTTTCTCAAGATGCTGCATGTTTTAAAGGCATTCTTCCTGAAGGCATCAAGAATGAGTTAACGCAGACATATACAGCTAGTTCATGTATTTATTCTTATTTGAAGTACTCAAATATTGAGACGGGTAGATTTTAGATAGATCTCTTTCAATATGGGTAAAAGAAATTACAAATTTACATGTTCTTGTATGAATTTCACTTCAGCTCGAAGTTAGAGACAATTTTAATGTTCTTTTACTTGAAACCTAGCTGCTCTTGTATGAATTTCAAATCAGCTGGAAAGTTGAGACAATTTTTTATGTTCATCAAAATAAGCTGCTGATGCATGTTGAATGTTTTGGTCAATGGAAGGAGTCTTGGGACTTTGCATCTTCATTTACTTTTCGCATATTCTATATTAAAAAGCGTAGATAGTGGGTTAAAGATAATCATACTTGTTAACTGTGCAGTTGATATAGTTTAATGTAGCTTTAGTTACAACATATGTTACATTTCATATATTTTACAAAATTTTCTTGATGAAATATTGGATTTTGTTTGTTGTTACTGTTGTGCATAAAAATGTGTAGAGTACTCAAGTTTTGAAGTATGGCCTTTTGAAGTGATTCAGATTCAGGAGCTTTTTGTGATTTTCCTTGTTATTTATTGGATGAACCAGCACATACAAATGATTGGAAAGACATTAAATCTGCCATTTTTTAAAAGAAATCACAGCATGAATTGAAAATGTATCAGACATAAATAGTGAAGGAAAATTGGCTAGAAATCTTCAGTTTTAACTTTTGAGATGAAAATTGGGAGAATCCATTGGTTGAAAACGATACTTCTTTATGGTATGCTCTTATCATATGACGTATGGGTCTCAGCTGAAAGTTAAGAGTTATTTCCCCTAAAATTAAGATAACAATTTATACACTGGCAAAATCTGATTTGAGACTCTTAGAATAAATTGTTTAGCACAGAAGCTGCTAAGACAATATAAATATGCTTGTAGTGGGTACGTGACCTCTAAATACAAAATGAGATTACCCATAGCTCGTTTTTTTCTTACTCAAAACTGTATATGGTTAACTGGTTCTATTTTTGAATCCTTTGCTTTGCAGTCCCCATGCCTGTCTTTTATACTCTCTCAAAGCTAGATATGGTCAAATAATAATATTTTAATACAATAGGTTAGTCTTTTATTTTTTTATATTTGTAAAATGTTAAAATTTTAAGCCTTGAAGTAACAACTTCGACTATGAATAACTCATTTATCTAGGTGGGCCCTAGGCTATTCCTCATTGTTTGTGCACAATATCCTTAGGCAACATGTGGTTAGTACTTGTTCTTGGTGAAAGTTATTCTCCATACAAAATGTATCGATGGCCATCAAATATATCTGTATGGTCATGTATGGTCATCATAGATACATCATTGTTAAAAAAAAAGTCAAAATGCGTTTTCAAATAAATGCAAATAAATACAAGCAACTACAGTTAGAAGCATTGCTGCTCATGTGACACAGTGTGTTGACACATGTACTAATAAAATGAAGGTCATGGTTTCGAATCACAACTTATTTGTATAATTGTATGTTGAAAGACACATTGTGATGTTCAACACGCTACAAAAATATTTCAAGTATTTGTCGAAGTGACAAGATCAGCATGCATGTGTATTTGATGGCCATATGTATATTGTGTATGGGGAATAGCCATTACCTTTGCTCTCAACAATTAAGGCGTGAAGCTAATTTATTGAACACATGTTACACTATGGAGTAAGTAACAATATGCTAAATGGGATGATTTATGGGAATTCAATTATGTATGTTCGAGTCAATCTTCAATTGTGTAAGTAAAACAATATGCTAATTTAAAGATTGAAGATTTACTCAAATATATAAAGATTGACTCAAATATATGGAGATTGAAGATTGATTTGGCACTATGTAGTTGAATCTAAATAAATCATCACATATTTAAGAAATTGTAAAAATACAAAATATATAAAAAATATGTTTGTATTTAATTTTCAAACTTAAATCCAAATGATTGTTAATTCACCTCGATACCATCATAGGATTGGTTGGATGGTTAGAGCATGTGATCAAACGGAGTTGTGCATTGTCCAACAGGGATGGAATGCCAGAGTGGTGTGGCAATAGAGAATTGGAGGCGAAAAAAGAAAGAGTATGTTGGTGACAATTCCTCTCTTTGGACAATGGTGATTATCACTTGACAACTGGTGGCTAATCATCTTTTCTTGATGGCTTGTTTTCTCTTTTGTGGCACAAATGTTAATCTTATTGCACACATTTGTTTCATATAGGTAGTTGCATCTTTTGTGTACTTTGGTTTGCATATAGGTGGGTGCATCAACATATCTTGTAGGTGTTTGTTCCTTTGGGCGGGTGATCTCTTGCTGATGGCATCCATTTGGGCGGTGCCATTTGTCTCTCTACCTTAGCCACAAGTGTTACATGGTCGGGCAATGATGGTTCACTATGGATCTTCATGGGTGGCAATGGTTGCATGTTGCAATGACAATCTACATTTCATGTAGCACAGATTTGAAGGGACACAAAAAGGTAGAAGATGAAGAGACAAAAGGTGAAGATTGGGAAGAGGAAGAAAACTTCATTGTTATATGGTGTGGGAAGCCATACAAATAAGAGGTTGGTTGGTTGACAAAGCCATGTTCTTGGTTGGTAGAAGAGCCATGCAAAGGTAGCTGATTGTAAAGAGGCAGCCATCTATGGTTGAGCTTTGCTTTACATTGTCGACAAATTGTCATAGCCATGGGAAGGCTTGGACAAAGCTTGGAGCCAATATTATAGCTAGAGATAAAGGCTAAGAGTTTAATTGGAGGCATGCTATAGGTTGACACGATTGTGGGAACCATGCAATGTTGGTGGATAGAGCGTTGAAGCCATATGACTTATTAGATAGCAGACACTAGTTAGTAGAGTGAGGGTGTTAGAGGAAGAAGCATGTTGTTGCAAGTGTGGTGGAACAACACCTTTCCATCATTCCATTCAAGAGAGGTTGCATGTTGAGCAATTGGTTGCAACAAAATTTTGGATTGTTGCAAGTGGATAACAAAACCTATGCATGGAGCATCCTTCATTTTCTATTGCTGTGAGTAGGGCTACATGCCACGATCATCTTTAGGTCAATCTATGGATGTGATGGAGCCCAATACGAGATGCAAAGCTTTTGCAAACCCAATGAGATGATGTATACACATGTATGATTGAGGACTAGTGATGCAAGGAGCATAGCTCACTCTTAGTGGAGTTTTCTCCCATTTGAGGATTTCTCTAGAGCAATCTTGTGTTGCATATTGTTGTGAGTGTGATTTTGACCTTCAGATGTTTTTGTTTAAAACCCTTTAGTGCATATGTTATATGTAGCCATTAAAGGTGGTTAAATGCATGGAAAGGTAGTTGTAGAAATGTCTTACTTTGGAATCCATAAGTGATGTACTAGAGTGCAACATAGCTTGCCTTGAGTTTATGGATCAAATTTTATTTTTGTCAAGCTAAATCTACATGCACCACTACACCATTTCAACTTAGAATTGCACATATGTCAAGGTTTTATTGAGGTTGGAATATACCAACAAGGGGCCTGATTGAGATAGTCTCTTATACAACTACACCCTTTCCCCTTGTCTCATAGCTCAAATCTTGCATATTTGAAGATTTAGAATAGGTATAGGTAATCTGTATGTAGATCTAGAACAAACAGAATAGGGGAATCATCTACTAGAAATTTTAGAACCCTAGGAGACAAAGGACACATGCATTAGACTACTGTCTTATAAAGGTGTCCAACAAAAGATTTGTCTGACTCAAGCACCCCCTCATATAAAGGTGTCCAATTGAAGATTTGTTCGACTCTAGCACCCCTACTATCGCTAATGCTATAGTTCTTTCATAGTGTTCTAAAAAGGACCCTAGCACCCACCTCCAACACTAGAGACATGCACTAGTGTCCCATTGTAAATTTGTTTGTGCCAGTTGTGATCGAGTTTAATAAAGTCCCGCACTAATCACAAAGACTTCAAATTTTACAACTCTACTCCTCGAGTCATCCTCTATCAACCTAGTTAGTCATCATCAATCTTTAGATTTTTCAAGGTTGCAAAATCTCTCCTTTTCATGTATTTTGGTAGTTTACATTGTTTTGTTCCCAACTCTTAAGCACTCGGTGATTTAATCTATAAATTTGAAAGTTCATTTGTATTTTTGAGTAAGTACAATACTAGATTTGCTTTAAGTTACTAGTGTATCAAATAATTAACCTAGGTTGGTGTTGAATTCACATAATATCTAAAAATTTAACTTAGGACTTAATTTTGTTCTTTCATGTCTTGGAGACATTCCACCTATCTCCCTTGTAATGGCATCTACAATATCCATCACACATCCTCTAGGGTGACGATCATCTCCCCTATTAGGAGTAGAAAGACACATGTAGTTGGATCCCATTTCT
The DNA here is from genome assembly GCA_027924645.1 of Cunninghamia lanceolata. Taxonomy (NCBI): domain Eukaryota; kingdom Viridiplantae; phylum Streptophyta; class Pinopsida; order Cupressales; family Cupressaceae; genus Cunninghamia; species Cunninghamia lanceolata. Next base: position 14,716,414 of record BSBN01000641.1, read on the forward strand.
TTACCAATGCCATCAATAGTGCTTTGGATACCCCATCTTAGGGAGCTTTGCCATATAATCTAATCTTACCCTCAAAGTGTCTTGATCCTCTTCTTTGACCTCTAATCCTATCGGTGACTATAACACTGTATTATGCGGTCTTTCTCAAATGTTGATCAAATCTTGTACATCACAAATTAGAAACACCAATGTGAGTTAATTGTTCCATAGCGAAATAATATGCAATAACAAAATTCTTCCTAATTATAACAAATTTTCTTGTTATATTCCTCACCAACAGGGTGAGATCCATTGTCTAAACACTTAATTCCCTAATTTTCCTTTTCCCCCCTACTTCCCCCTACTTCCCCCTTTTTACTTCCTATACCTTCATCAAATGCTTTTATTTCAATAGATCAAAATAAAACTTTATTTTAATAAACTAAATTAAGGTTTATTTTAAATAATTAAATTAACATTAAATTATTCTTAAAAAATTGTTGGGACCAATGAACCCTACCATCACTGGTGAACACCACTATTGATGACAGTGCAAACAATGATTGACACCATTGATGTAGGTGATGATAATTGGTGTTAGGGTCAGTGTTATTTGATTGCTTGGAGCAGAATTTGGTGGAGCTTGGTGTACGCTTATGGTAGGGAAATATTTGCTTGGATTGTGTGCATGAAAAGAGCCTTTCCTACATTATTTCACACTCGTGAAAGAAGGTATTTTCTTAATTTAATTTGCCTTTTAAACAAAGTTTCTTTCTCTTACCATGCCCACTTTAGGTGGTCTCATATGGCATCATTCTATAGGAATGATTTAGGATTGAAATTCATAGTTTTAAATTATGTTTTAATTTATTGAAAACTTACATAAGTTATGGCAAAATTTTATAAAACCATGTGTTAGAAATTTAGAAAAAATGATTTGCATGGAAGCATTGTTGGATCAAAAGGGTTTTCTTGAAATTCAGAAATTTGTCTTATTATAAAAGTTAGAAATTTTCATAATTATTGTAGGTATCATGTGACTCCATTAATGGATTGTTGAGGATTTTGATGGTTTTAACCTCTTTGAGAAAAATAGAAAATATTCATTTTAGACCTCAATTTAATGAATTATATTGTGAAATGAATTGTCTCTATAATGTATTTGCATTCTGCATCTTTTTGAAATGTCATAAATTATTGTATTGGTTTGCGTGCCGCACCCAAAATGTGTAATTAGAGTTGTGGATTGTTTAGGATTGAGGTATAAGATTGGAAATGAGTGGCTCTCATCCATTTTGTTGTGATACAAAGGGATTGATGAAACAAATGGATGGAGAGTTGTTAATAAGTGATAATTTAGTTATACATTAGGTAAATGAAAAAATGAATTAATTAAGAGTTTTCTCTGCTAGGATGCGAATGCTTATTGAGGTTCAATCTAGTGTGTGAAGGACATGTTACAACTCTAAGAGTTGGCGAATGTCATATTGCCCCATAGCCATTGTGCTATGTGTGATAACACTCCTTGTCCTCTTCCTATGATTCTCATCCTTCTCTTTGTCAAATTTGGTATTCAATGTGATTGTGATTATTTGTGTGTATGCATTGATTGGTGTGTATTTCATATATTGTTTTATTCTTGGTTTGGCATGAGTTGCCACATGTGATGTGTTTGTATTGATTTATGTGAGTTTTTCCATGTATACTTTGCATGTGTGTGAGCCTTGGCCTTGATAATAGTGTATCCATGATCTTCTTTGTAGCTTGAGGGTTGTCTAGAGTGGCATAAACATCTATTGCACTCGACGATGGTAATATGGTAGGGTTGTGGGTAACATTCTCCCGTTGGTCCATTCTTGAAGATCTCTTAGAAGTTAGAAGAGTTAGTGGTTCAACATTTTATGTTTGCTTTGTGTTTATTGGAGCACCTTGGAGGTGGCTCATTATTATTGTAATAATATTTTTTGTACCATTTATGTATTGGAGTGTACAACTTCCATGTTTGGGAAGTAGCCTCTAACTTGCAATCATGTTATGTTTTTATTTGGTTGAGATTTGATCCTTGTGATGGATGGAAATTGTCATGTTGCAATATTTATCCTTTGTGTAGAAATGGTTAAATTGGGACGTTGGAGTCCTCTTTTATGTATGCATATTTTACTTTATGATATGCTTATGAGATGGATTGTATTGCTCCTACATAATGGATGATTATTCTATCTTTTCTTTTAGCCCATCTCGATGTTGGTGTTGAACGAGTATGGCTTTTTGTATCGTTTTCCTCATGTTTAGCTTAGGAAGTTAGCTTCTTTGTTATGGAAGTGAGATTCACTTTCCACCTTATTTTTGGGAATTGTGCCACTTGGGAGGCATCTCATGTGGCTAAGTTGGAGTCCATGATCCCTTGAGAATTTTCCTCAAACCATTTTGTAACTGCTGGTAAGTCAAGGAAGTTATGCCTCATTGAGTGAAGGAACTAAGCTTTCTGTCTTTCTTGCATTAGTCTTTTCTCTAGGCTCTACTTTCTAAATTAGGTTCATAGTTTGAAATACAGTGCTAGAAAAGTTTTCCAATCAAAAGTTGTAGGTTGCAATTGGACCCTAAAACGCAAGAGTGTAGGTGGTCTAGAGTTCAGAGTTCTAATGCACAATGTAGTACGCAAATGGCGATTGGTCTTCAGAGTCTAAGTTGTTTAGGGAATTAGGGTTCGGAGTTGGCTTGACACTTTGCAAGTTGCAATTGCAAGTGTGACCCCAAAGCCTGAAATGCTGATAGTGTCCTATTCCAAATTTTCAATGGGCTTTTGCATGCGATAAGTTTCTTGTTGGACTTGAAGTTTGAAGTGCATGTTGCAACTGAATCTTGATGTCCAAAGTTATTTTCAAGTTAAAGGTTAGAGAGTCTTTGCACTTTGCAAGATTGTAAACTGTAGTTGTTTCTTGAAACCCAAGTAGGTGTTGCAAGTGCAAACCTGAAGCCGAAGTCTGAGCCGACATGTAGATTGCATGTTGTAAGTCAGGTCTGAAACTCAACCCTGTAAGTATGAAAAAGATACACAGGCCTACATAGTGGCCTAAGGATGAGCTATAATCTAATCATGCACATGTAAGCATGAATATATACATACATCTCAACAATATTCCTCTTGGGGACATGTCTTTGTTTTTAATTTGGATTGTGCTTTTCTAACCTCCAGGCTAATCTTCTATGGTCTTGTACACCTTCTAGCTTTCTTTCTGACCAATGTTCAATAGATCTTTCTTATCACTTTATAGCCCTAATAACCTCACTAATCCACTTCACAAGAGGGGAAATTCATGTTCCCTAGGGGTAGCTGCATCATTTCATCCCTTTAGAATCATCCAATTGACCTCCCCACCCCTTCTGTAACCTCAAATTTCCTGTCCCACCTTTTCTTTCTAGGTTGCCCCTATCACTTTAGGATCTCCTTGGGCGACCCAACATGTTAAACAAGGTCTCTAGGGGTGACTTGCCCTGGAAAATATGTGACCCACCCTGTAGAGATCCTGTTGGGTCCCAAAACTGCTACTCCACTTCCTAAGACAAAGATTCACTTTCAAGGCTAGGGTTGTCATCATGAAAATAAAACCTGCCCATCAACAAACCATGGAGGGTTGAAGGAAAAAAAATAAGAGTGACTTTTCTCTGCTACACTTTGAGATTAGCTTAAACTCAGGAGGGTATTCCATGAAGTTTGATAAACCAGATGAATAACTAAAAATTGGTGGCTAAACTCAACCCATTGACTTGGTCCCAAACATTGTCACTAAACCAAGAACAACCAACCATCCCCATACCTTAATCTAGCTATTTACACATCTTGCACATGCACCCATAGATCACATTATTCATATCCCCACAAGATGGTTTCATTTGACATTGTTTACACAATGGGAAGATGCAGGCATGCATAACATGGTTCACAAATGATTTAAACAAGTTTAGATCACTTAGAGTGATTCTCTGGTTATAAAATTGAACCATGAACATGTAAAACCTAATCTAATCATACTCCTAATCATATTCCTACCCAGGATAGAGGATTAATTTGAAAGAGTGTTGGCCCTTCACCAAACTAGATTGGTGCCTACTCCACTGGACAATAGAGTCATGAACAATAAAAGGAAAGAGATATACATAGTAGAACATCAATAGAAGCATGAAATGCACTCACATATAAATTTGAAATAAATTTTGAATAATGGACATACTTATTAATCTAAAACACAATTGCAAAAATCCATATGCAACAAAGAAAGACCCATACAAAAGGTTTGCATGATTTAAATGTTGTTATACATTATCAAATCTCTTGTTACATTCGTGCCAACAAATGTGGCAAAGAGGAATATAAAACTGTGATTCAACATGCCCCTGAATTATTACAAAGTATCATGGAGACATACCATTACATGAAAATATTCATTGAAGATCTTTCCTACAAACTGTTAGATACATCCCCTCATTCACTGGCCATACATTTGGCTTTGTTTGATGCCCTAAAAACCACCATGAGTTTTTGCACCTCCAAGAAATTGGTTTAGAGACCAACTCCTTCTGCCTCTAAAATAATGCATATATAGTGTTGTCTTCACAAATCAGAAAAACCCTCAAACACACACTTTCTACAATAAATCCATTCACCTACCTATACCTACTACATTCATGTTCTCAACCACCTTCAAACAGGTCAACCTGGGCACCCATGACGACCTGGAAGTAGTCCAGAACTCAGACTAGATAAACTTGTGAAGCTACGCTTCAAAAATGCATTTTAACATTACTCATCATTTTTGTTTATTTCCATTGACTTTACCATTTTCACTTTACACTTCAATCTTTTAAGTCTCTTTTTTGCCATTTCAACGAATCAACGTAATTGTGAATTTCACCTTCCTTTATATCTTCGTTCTCTTTTGCCTTGTCTTTGCCTCTTTATCGGTACCTTTAGTTCATCATGAACCATTTTTGACAAATTGACGGTTCCATGAACTTTGGAACCACTGAAGCTTCATCCTTTCCTCCTTTGTGCCTTTGTCTCTTTTGGTGAATCAGGACTGCCATGAACTTTTGAATTGTGTGCCCCCTCGTCTCCTTTAGCAATTTTGGTTCCTTGTGAATCTCTATCAGTGCTTCAGCAATTTCAGGAACTTAGTAACTGCCGAAGCCTTTCTTCCTTTGCTCCTTTCTTTTTCTTGACTCCCACTTCCATCCTTAACCTTTTTTGGAAAAATGAGTCGCTAGTAAACCCATGTCGGTGCGTTCGTGGGTACTTGAACCCAATGAACCGCTAAAACTCATTCCCTTTGGCCTTCTGGTGAGTTCTTCGTTGCATTGGGCTTGATTTGAAACTTTAAACTACTGATCCTCTTTGCTTTTTCCGCACTCTTTTAGAAGCTTTTCAAGAACTGCCACCAGAAATTTCATAGTTTTAAGAACCTACCCAGTTGTCAACGGGGAAAACACTTGGAACTTGGGACTTTTATGGACATTCAGGGGGGCACAATTAGGATTTTTAGGGATTTTTACATACTCAGGGCTTTCAAGTTTAAGAATTTCAAATTTAAGCAAATACGTTTGTTATGTAGAAAAGAGAGACCTAGCCTAAAAGGTTAAACTAGGTCAAACCCTCTTCATTCCAACATTAGAACACAAGTCAAGCTTGGCTTCTACCCTTGAAGGAGAGCCAAACTACATGGGCTTTGTCTCTTTGTTGTATAGAGGAGAATCAACCAAATCCAACCAATCAAACTATGGCAAAACATGAAACCCTAATTGAACAAGATCGGAGCATAACAAACTATCAAAAAAATATACAACAAATCTGAAAGCACAGCAGAGACCAGTGAACAAAGAATAACCTGGATCTAAGTTTGGCAGCTAGAAAGACCAGGGCGCTGGGCACCCTAGACCCAATTTAGGGTTTTACAGAAACTTTGAGCTTCGCCACACCTGTACCTATAAAATCTTCCTTCTTCTTAGATCTTACCTCTTGAAACTTGTTACTGAACAACCTGCACACATAAAAGAAGAAAAGAGGGTTGGTGCTAATTAGGAGCTTGCCTAAGTCAAGCTCCGTGAATGGTGTTTCCATCTCCACAATAGAAATGATGAGAGATAAAGAGAACGTGCCCTAGGAGGGAAAAGACAAATCTGAAGTAGAATGGAATGCTATCACAAAGCACAAAGGAAAGGAGTCACCATGAGCATGAAAACCCTATCTTTCTTGATGCGGCGTCACAACTTGACTCAAGAAGCTGGTGTAGCCCAAAGAAGTACATAGATCTTCACAAGACCTCCAAGAAGTTAGTGCCACAACAATAATCCACCATAGAGAGCTTAAGAGAAGAATAGAGAACATGTGTGTGTGAGAGAGAGAACGTGCAAGTGTGTCTAGCATGCTTAGAGAACTTAGAGATGTTCAAATGAATAAACTAACTTTCTTTTATATGCATTCCCTCTCACCAACAATGAATAAAATCAAATGGGGCTGGCATGTATAAGTTAAGGAGGTGTTCTAAGTTGACACCACAAAAATAGGACTGAGGCTAACATCTGGGACCCTAGTCCTTTAGCCCCACAAACTCTAGAGAGTGTCCATTTAAGTGGGCTTAGACCAGTCCTAACTTTATTTTGTTGAGTTTATTCATTGGGATCAAGATTTAATCGTTTAATGTTCAAAAAGGTGTTAAAATAAGTCCTGATTAACAAGTGTACACATTTTACTCCATAACATTTAGCCCCCACTTTAGCGTGGGTACAAACTTACGTTCAAACTCACACTAAAGTAAGGATAAGACATATTTCAAACACGAAAACATAGAAGCCAAAGAATTCCGCCAAGTTGTGGACTATTAGTAGTCCCTAAGCTTAGGATTCTAAGGTTGCAAACACATAGGATTACAAACATAGAAGCCATAGAATGTCACCAAAATTTGAGGGGTGATCAAGCCCCCAAGTTTAGGATTCTAGGATTCTATGATGATTTGGATACACATAAGATACATGACATAATTCACTCATACATGAAGCACTTAGAAAACATGAGACAAGACAAGACATACACAAGTCATACACTTGAGAAATCACAATGTATACACACAATACACAAAGCATGGATGCCATATACAAGGTATACATGCACTAAACAAAGTATACACGCCATACACGAAGTATACATGCGATACACAAAGTATACATGGAATACACATGAAACACACATGGAATACACGTAAAGCACTCAAGGAGAATACATAAGGAATACACAGAGAAAAAATACGAAGCACACATGAGGCATGAAGAATACATGGACGATAAGAATATGAAAGGAGAATACATGCATCATATAAAAATCACAAGAAGTACATAACGAAAGACCCCGAGTTAGAATGACGAAAGAGACCTCAATCTAAAAGGCTATCTCAATCACCATGCATCATTCCCCAAGATGCAATAAGAAGAATGCTAAGAGGGGGTTAGTTAGAAATGAGAAGAACAAGAGGGGTACGAACACATCATACACATAATCCATATCAAGAAAAGTGTTTCCAATCAAGGGAATACATAAACTACCTTCTGCAAGAGAATTCTTGCATAATAAGAAGGCGTTGCAACCATACCCAAAGGTACTCTTGCCAAACTCAAGTTGGTGGTTCCAACCTTTCTCCCAAACATGCAAGGAGCTTCAACCTAGGAGAACATAATAGACTCAAGAGCTTGCTTCCAAGCTTGCCATAATATTTTTCAAGAGAGTGGAGTAACAAGAATTATCAACAAGTGTTTTGATAGAAAGATGAGAGTAAGCCTCATAGCGTGACATATGCCCCCACCTTAAACTGATTGCTAACTCCACTAGGGAGTAATTGCCTTTAAGGTAGAATAATGAAGATCTCTAAAAATAGGCACAAGAGCTTTCTAAAAGCACATGCTCAAATGACACATTTTCTTAAAAGCTACATCGCAACAAGGGGTTGCCCCCAGAATGAGAGAACCAAGGCAATACTTGTAGACATGAAACACAATGGATTGTGTAGTCATGGTATGACGTTGAGCATTGCAACAAGGTGCCACATAAATATGAAGACAATGGAAGAAAGATCACATGAATCAACATGAAAGGATATTGAATAATCCAAAATAAAAATAAGGAAATTGCAAATTACAACATATAGAAGAATGAAGATACATATAGATGAATGACACAATGCATTCTTTTTCCTTGTACCTTTATGCTAACAAGGGTGCCAAGAGATAACTAACAATCAACAAAACATCACAATATGGGGATCACAGTACATACCAACATAACACAAATGAGAGGGAGGGACCACACTTGCGAGTCAACCTATAACAAATCATCCTCCCCCAACTTGTTTATTAATGGATGGAGGACAAGGTTATATAGGGACTACATCAAGCATGGTGAAAAGTGCTAGAGCCATACCTTGTTCAAAGTTGTTAAATTTTGTCACCCAAGACTCGGTAATCCTTAGTGGAATGACCAAGCACTCGATAATATGCACAATAATGAGGTGTTGAATGATTATTTTGTTGAATCTTTTTGTGTTTTGGAGGAGGAAGAGTGATTGAGTGGTCTTTGGGTAGACTTGGCAACATACACTCTTGTTGAGATAGAAGAGAAGATATAGGTGGAGTAGGAAATAATCCTTTTGGTTGTAAACATGGTCAAGAACGTAGGAGAAGGTCAGAAACCCAAACCTACTTTAGATAAGTGTGGTGTTGGTTCCACAATTTCCTTAATTCCTTGTTTTTTGCATCCTAACCCATTTTCATTGTATCCTTGATTAGAAAGGATTTTTAATCCATGCCCATAACACATATCCAAGTTTGAAGGAAGAGGAGAGATCATATGACTATCTTTGTTGAATTGAGAACTATCATCATGTGTTGAAGAAGATAGAGAAGGATCACTCTTTTTATCATGGTGAGGAGGGTCCATATTTGTTTCAACAGGCCCATGGGGGTTGAAATCTAAAAGGACCTTATCATTACCAAGACATGCATTAGAAGAAGATGACTTATTAGATTCAGATGATACTTTATCACAAATGGCTGCCATTTCTTTAGAAGAAAGCGGATCTTCACCAATATGAAAAGTTCCATCGTTATTACTTTTGAGTTTAAGTTTGTTAAGAGTATGAGATTGTGTTGAAGAAATTTCATTTACCTTCGAGGTTTTTGGGTGTGAGGGTAAGATTTTATATTCACCCATAAAGGAGGGTGTAAAATCTAACGAACCCCAATCATCACTGAAAAATGCATTCGAAGGACCAACGGTATTCTTACCAACACTATTGTTAGTAGTGGAGGGTAGTAGTTTGGGTTCCATTAAAGAAGGGATCAAATTACCTAGAGGAATTTGATATCTCGCTTCCATTTGTAAGAAACTTTCTAGAACCAAATCATCTTTGATCGTATAGGTCTTGTTTTTAAAGACAAACTTTATTGAGCGATGAAGAGTAGACGAGACTGCCCCCATGGCATGAATCCATGGTCTACCAAGAAGAAGATTGTATGCGAGAGAATTAGGCATGACATGGATAAGGGTAGGCAATGTCATAGGTCCAACCTTAATATTTAAGGTGATTGTATCGAGTGACTATTTACCAACATTATCAAAGCCACGAAGGATGAGTTTATCTAGTTTTATGAAAGATGTATCAACATTGATTTTATGTAACAAGTCTATGCCACAAAAATTAAGACTTGATCCACCATCGATCATAGGGCATCTTACCCTCATTCTATTAATAATGATAGATATCATAAGATGCTCATATTGGTTTTGTACCTGTATGGGAGGTAATTCATGTTGTTGAAATGAAATATCTGATATTGTCACATGCATACAACTAAATACAGATGCTAAATCATTCGGTCCAATAGAAGATGGGACAACTACCTTTTGTAGATCCTCTTGGAGTATTCTGTGGTATGTAGGCGATGTTTGTATTAAATCCCATAGAGAGATCTTAGTCGGAGTAGTGCGGAGATGCTTGACAAGATCGTATTCTCTACCAATATGTTGAGAAAGATGAGGTGCTTGAGGAAGATTAGGTTGAGAAGGTGGAAGAGAAGTGGGCACACTCAGTGCTTGCTTACTTTGCTTGTTATTACGAGTGTTATATGTGTGAGCAACCGCATAATAATGAGGTTGTTGCGACACATTTTGAACTCCTTGATTTCATTGAGTAATTTGCTTTGCAATATTGAGAAAGTAACCTAAAGGTTGAGATGGTTTTGGAATAACTCGAACCGTAATCACAGGTTTAGAGAAAGGAGGTAGATTAGGTGCCTCATGTACCATGATTTTAGGAGTATTTTGAACATTAATGCACTTATTCACTATCCCTTTAGTGGGCGGAATAAGTCTATTAATGATGATAAATTTTACATTGATATCTTTTTGAGATGAATGCCTAATGTCTTCCCACTACAACAAAATAGGCAATTAGCACCTAAAATAGCACCAAAATTTAGTGCATTTGAATTCATGAATTGGACACTTCTACCGGCGCAAAACTCGGTGTCAAACTGCATGTTCTCTTTGGCGCCAGATTTTGCGTCAGAAAAGTAGCGCCAGATTTTGCGCCGGAAATAATGCCTAAATTAGCACCTAATTTGGCTTCCAATTTTGCTTCCGTGTCTACTTCCATTTTTGCTTCTAGTTTTGCTCCCAGTCATGCTTCCTATTTTTCTTCTGGTATGGCGTTGAAAATAGCTTCTTTTTTGGCTTCCTAATTGACGCCAAGTTTTGCTTCCATTATGATGTCCTTTGTTGCTTCCAGTTTGGCTTTTGATTTTGCTTCTAGTTTTTCTTCTTGTGTTGCTTCCAGGTTTACTTCCAGTTTTGTTTTCAGTTTTGCTTCCAGGTTTGCTTCTGATTTTGCTTCCAGATTTGCTTCCAATTTTGCTTCTGATATAATGTCACTTGTTGCATTTAGCTTTGATTCCATTTTTGTGTCTTTATTCCAAAAAAGATGAGTGGGCCAATCTTTCTTTCTAACCACCCCATCTTTCACCTTATAGCCTAGCTTAACCTGATACTCCCCAATTTTTTAGCAGCTCCATCTTATTCTATCCTCTTTGTGAGACAAACTCACAGACCTATTTGACATAACACTCTCTAACTCATTGATATGCACTCCATCCACTTGAAGACCCCTGAAGCATTTGAAATATTTTATAGGATAACCTTTATAAAGAAGTTTTAGGGAAATGGACATCCATACAAATTAACATCATTATACTTATTAAATCTCCATCAAAATAAAATCTACAACAATATCTAGTATATTTAAAATAACAAGATAATTATTATAACATGATCATCATCTATAATTAAAACAAGTGAGTCAAATATCTATAATTTAATTGAATTTGACAACATCCATCTTGAGCAGTAAATTAAAATCATCATACGTAATAAATATCCATCCAAAAATCATTGACCACTTTCAATATTTATAAATTGACAAATCAATACCGATAAGATCATCATCATATATAACTAAAACAAGTGAAAGTCAAATATGCCAGTAGTGTTAGGGTTAGTTGGTAGAAGATATCAATTAAATGCAAATAAAGATTAAACAAAGGAATGAAAATACACAGAAATAATAACAATGAGAGATAATTTTTAAAGTGGTTCACCCCAACTCGGGCTACATCCACCTACAGAGAGTCCAATATTATTATTCAGTAAATCAAATCGACTACAACCAACAATCCTTGCAACTCAATTCCGTTGCAAAATGCTACAATACATCAACAGAAACCCTAACCCTTAGTCACTTTTATCAAGCCTTATGTCGGTTACAAAAATAGGGTTTTTTTTTAATGTCGGCCAATAGAAAAATAACTCTCGATGCCTTAATAAAATAATAAAAAATTGTTGGAGGTTTCGGGGGCACTGCCCCTCAACCCTACCCTGTATCGCGACAGGGAGCACGCCAGGGGCACTACCCCTTGACCCCATCTTGGGGGCGCTGCCCCCAAACCCCCGTTAAATAATTTGGGGGGAAATCGCGCCAATAAAAGTGGGGTAAATTTAACCTCTGAGTCTGATTAGGCTCCATATAACAACAATTAGATAAATAACATGTCAAAATGATACATGTCCAACAGTCAACATAAGTCAAAATGATACATGTACAAATGATATAAGTAAAAATGATAAATTATGTAACTCAAAATGATACAAGTCAAGATGATACATGTCCAAATGATATAAGTCAAAATGATACATGTCAAAATGATACAACTCAATAATATGTTACTGCAGGCCGTGAAAATGATACATATGATAGTAACCATGAAAAAAGGCATCATAACAATATATCAACAATGATCCATGATGCAGTCTATATGATCATGAATGTCACTGGCTACTACCAACAACTGCCTCATCATCATCACCACCATCGTGATCATCATCATCATCGTCATCATCCTCGGTGTCTTTTGTATCTACATCATCATCATCCTTTGCCATGTGATCTGTACCAGAACCAACATATTCTGTATCTATATCATGAGGATCATCTTGATCTTCTGGAAGACTCGTGTTCTACAAAAAAAAATATTTAAAATGAAAAGTTATTATTTATTTCATGCAATAATTTATTTTTCTGTTATATATCTAATATTACAACATATGAAACGAAACCATAATCATATTACATCATATCAAAGTGCACATACCATAATAAAATTTCAAAAAAGTTACAGCTAATATGTCATTCTAGTGATGTAAAACATACAACAATTCTAATAAACGTTAGTAAAGATCATAAAAAAATTTGTTATACAATTTAACTATCAACTGTAAATTCTATTACATAACCTTAAGTGCCACAAATTGCTTGGTCCATGTATGTTCTTTTTCACTATTAATCTAATAACCTTTATTAGACAGAAACATTAAAGAGTTTTTAAGTAGCAGTTGATTAAATTCTCTTACATGTCATTAAGGAATGCACAATTTTTTTTCAATAATTATTTATCTTAAGGTTCATGAGTAACCTTAAGATAAAGGTCTATTTTGTTTGAAAAAAAAAATGAAGTTAGCAATATGACTTTATCCGACCGATTTTAGAAAGAAAAAATGTTATCCCTATTCCTGCTCACAAGTCTTCAATATGAGTGGGAATAGGGTAAATTTGGGGATTTAGAAAGAAAGATAAAGTTTAGGGTTTCTTCAAGATAGCCAGCATGGGCAAGGAGGTCAACCATGCACACATAATGATCAACTGTAGGTGTAATACAATAAGGGTTACAAATGTGATTGAAGTATGTACAACTCTCATCCACTAAACCTGCATGGCTACATGCACCTAGAATACAAGCAAAGCTTACAATGTTAGGATATGTTTCAGATTGCTTAATTAATTCAAAGATTTTGAGAGCGTCCTTGCAAAATCCATTTTGTGCATATCCTGCAATCATTGCATTCCATGAGATGACATCTCTTTGAGGAATTTTGTCAAACAATTTACGTTTTTTGTCTATGATTCCATATTTTGCATACATGTCTATGAGAGCATTTCAGACTATAATATCTCACAAGAATCCCCCTACCATTATGCTTTGAAGGATGTCCATACCCTGTTCCAAAGCTCCCATTTGGGCACAGGCAAGGAGGATGTTGGCAAAGGTTGCGGAATTTGGATTTATAGCTGACAATTGCATTTGCTTGAAAGTTTCTAAAGCATGTTCAACAAATCCATTTTGTGCAATCCTACAATCATTGCATTCCATGAGATGACATCTCTTTGAGGCATTCTGTGAAACAGTTTGTGTGCCTTGTCTGTGCTTCCATATTTTTCATATATGTCTATTAGAGCATTTCCAACTATAATATTTGACAAAAATCTGCCTTCTATTATGCCTTGATGGATGTCCATACCCTGTTCCAAAGCTTACCATTTTGATACAGGCAGAGAGGATACTGGCAAAGGTTGTGGAATCTGGCTTTACACCTGCCAATTTCATTTGCATGAAAGTTTCTAAAGCCTTTTCAACAAATCCATTTTGTGCATATCATGCAATTATTGCAGTCTATTAGACCACATTTCTTTAAGGGATTTTGTCAAATAGTTCACATACCTTGTGTATGCTTCCACATACATCTCTCTTTGTATATGTATATTCAATTGCATTTGCTTGAAAGTTTTTAATGCCTTATCAACAAATCCATTTTGTGCATATCGTGCAATCGTTGCAGTCCATGAGACCACATTTCTTTTAGGGATGTAATCTATTTTATGCACACAACTTAGCATAAATTAACCTAGATTGGTGGTATTTAAGAAGCCCTTGAGAGGATTTCTGTTATGTTGCTAGGAGACATGTTATCATAGGTTAACCCATGGAAAACTTGTGTAAAGGATTTAAAACAACATGCTTCAACTGTGCAAATGCATCTAAGATGAATGTGTAGATCTAGATTCCTTTTAAAGGAATGTCAATTCTTATCCACACATTATAAGCTACAAATAAATTGATTACAATTTGAAATCATTCGCGAGAGAATTTGTGCATAAATTCTATTCTTCTTTATTGAATTTTGTGCATAAGTCTTTGTGAAGGCTTTCATGATTAGAAGTGGCACTTACAACTAAACATCTGACAAAAATCCACTTCCAATTATGCTTTGATGGATGTCCATATCCTCATCCAAAGCTTCAATTTGTGCACAGGCAAGGATCATGTTGGCAAAGGTTAAGGAGTTGGGCTTTACACCCGCCAATTGGAAATCTGACATAGTGCACATTATTATAGTGTAAGCCTATTTTTCAGATTGCTTCATTTAGCATCATCAATAATCTCCACAAGAACATTGTCCCTATTTAAAATGATGGAAAGGGTTCACATCTCACAACAATTTCTCTTGTGACAATCTTGGAGATAAATTTTGTTGCAGTGTGGCAATCAACACATACTTGAAGGTTCTTAACAACTCTAATAGTTGTTCCATGGGGCATGTTTAACAAACCAAATGTAATTGCCAACTTTTCACCATGGTGGCAGAGAAATAATTCTTTTTCCCATCCTTCCACAACATTAAGTAAATTCTTGAATCTGAAAAATACCTTGCCACCTTAATCTTCCAAGCCAATTTCTCCAACTTTGTATAGGTCTCCTTTGTCTATGCATGTGATCTGTCTCCTACACAAAAAGCATGTACCATTTTATGCCCTTCAATCCAGCTACATCTAAGGATTTTTTTAATTCCTCTATCTTTCATCAATCTCCTTACCTCACCACACCTGCCCACTTCTGGATAGATGTTTGGGGTGTGTGCAAGAAGTTGAGTCCACTTTTTGGCCAAAAAGTGGAAGTGTTTTCCCTGATTTTCAGAATTTGTCACATTTGACCTAAAAATTTGAAGCACTTAAAGGTGGAATCTTGAAAAAAGTTAGTAAATATGAAATGTGGTACTCAGAGTCTAGTTTCCAAATATGTAATTTTTTTAATACCCAGATGATACAAATTAATTTTTAATAGGTGTTTCTAAAAACCACTGTTTAAAAGTAACTTTTTTTTAACTATACCATGCACGTGTACGTCATCCATATTTTGACCTAAATAATCATATTTTTCTAAATCCTTTTGGGAAAAGATTTGTAACTCACTGAAGCACATTTTCCATATTTTTTTGTAAATTTTTATTGAATATATATTTTTTTTGTTAATTTTTTATTGGCCATTTTTGGTGTTTTAAAAAAAGTCATGTACGTCACGCATAAGATGACCTAAACTTATCATTTTTTGAATTTTTTTTTTCAAATTGAAAAGAATTGTCTGATGTACATTTTCATACAATTTTTTTTACAAAAAAATATTTTGATAAAAAGTTATTAAAATATTCAAAACCCTGATAATTCAAGTTTATGGACCTATTTCATCAAAAATTAATTGAAAAATAATCCAATTGTAAAAAAAATTACATATTTGGAATCTACACTGTCTCATCTATAATGGGTTTCAATTTTGTCAAAAAATTATACAAAAAAGGCCTTCAGACATATGCCCAAAGTCACTATTTTGTTGTGACATTGACATGACCTTCAACTTGCAGGTCAAACCAGGTCCAAAACCAAGGTTCGGGTTCCCAAGCCTTTTTTCCAACCCAAAACCCATAGCAAAAATGGGGTCAAAAATTCAAATTTTATGAAACAGGATCCTATTCTATAAACGGGATCCCGTTTCATAAAAGGTTAATATTTTAACCTTTATAAAATGGGATCTCATTTCTAGAAAACATGATCCCGGTTTTGGCTCGGGATCCCGAAGCATAACGGGATCCCATTTCATAAAAAATGGGATCCCGTTTTGGTTTACCTAATTTCAAGTTTTTTTCTAAGTCTGAAACTTCCACCTTAAGTGGACTCATCTTTGTGCATTTACCCTTTGAGAGAAGAACATAAGTTGTGCATCATTTTTAGGATCCAAATAAAAAAGTAGTGTTGCTGTAAATACTCCTAAGCCTATATTCATATGTGATCTACAGGCACCAAGAAAACACATCCATACAACCAACACATATTTAACAGGTATCTCAATGATAAAGTTTAGGGTGTCTTCAAGATAGCTAGCACAGGCAAGGAGGTCAACCATGCACACATAATGATCAAATGTAGGTGTAATGCAATAAGGGTTACAAATGTGATTGAAGTATGTACAATTCTCATCCACTAAACCTGCATGGTTGCATGCACCTAGAATACAAGCAAAGCTTACAATGTTAGGATATGTTCTAGAGTGCTTAATTAATTCAAAGATTTTGAGAGCGTCCTTGCAAAATCCATTTTGTGCATATCCTACAATCATTGCATTCCATGAGATGACATCTCTTTGAGGAATTCTATCAAACAGTTCACATTTTTTTGTCTATGATTCCATATTTTGCATACATGTCTATGAGAGCATTTCAAACTATAATATATCACAAGAATCCCCTACCATGATGCCACCGGTTAAAATAGGAAAGACTTTGCATTTATTTTCTTTCATGTTTCTAGCTTTATACCAACCAATTGCATTTGCTTTAAAATTTCTAAAGCCTTTTCAACAAATCTATTTTGTGCATATCCTACAATTATTGTAGTCCATGAGACCACATTTCTTTGAGGTATTCTGTCAAACAGTTCACGTGCCTTGTCTATGCTTCCACATTTTACATACATGTCTAACAGGGCAGTTGCAACTACAACATCTGACAAAATTCCTCTATCCTTTATGTTTTGATGGATGTCCATACCATATTCCAAAGCTCCCATTTGACACAGGGAGGGAGGATGCTGGCAAAGGTTGTGGAATTTGGCTTTACACCAGCCAATTGCATTTGTTTTAAAATTTCTAAATCCTTTTCAACAAATCCATTTTGTGCATATCCTGCAATCATTGTAGTCTATGAGACCACATTTCTTTGAGAATTTTGTCAAATAGTTCACGTGCCTTGTCTATGCTTCCACATTTTGCATACATGTCTAACATGGCAGTTGCAACTACAACATCTGACAAAATTCCTCTATCCTTTATGTATTGATGGATGTCCATACCCTATTCCAAAGCTCCCATTTTGACACACGTAGGGAGGATGCTAGGAAAGGTTGTGGAATTTGGAATTACACCAGCCAATTGCATTTGCTTTAAAATTTCTAAAGCCTTTTCAACAAATCCATTTTGTGCATATCCTGCAGTCATTGCAGTCCATGAGACCACATTTCTTTGAGGCATTCTGTCAAACAATTCACGTGCCTTGTCTATGCTTCCACATTTTGTATACATGTCTAACAAGGCAGTTGCAACTACAACATCTGACAAAATTCCTCTATTCTTTATGTTTTGATGGATGTCCATACCCTATTCCAAAGCTCCCATTTGACATAGGGAGGGAGGATGCTGGCAAAGGTTGTGGAATTTGGCTTTACACCAACCAATTGCATTTGCTTTAAAATTTCTAAATCCTTTTCAACAAATCCATTTTGTGCATATCTTGCAATCATTGCAGTCCATGAAACCACATTTCTTTAAGGCATTATGTCAAACAATTCACGTGCCTTGTCTATGCTTCCACATTTTGCATACATGTCTAACAGGGCAGTTGTAACTACAACATTCGACAAAATTCCTCTATCCTTCATGTATTGATGGATGTCCATACCCTATTCCAAAGCTCCCATTTTGACACAGGCATGGATGATGCTGGGAAAGGTTGTGGAATTTGGCTTTACACCAACCAATTGCATTTTCTTTAAAATTTCTAAAGCCTTTTCAACAAATCCATTTTGTGCATATCTTGCAGTCATTGCAATCCATGAGACCACATTTCTTTGAGGCATTCTGTCAAATAGTTCACGTGCCTTGTCTATGCTTCCACATTTTGCATACATGTTTAACAAGGCAGTTGCAACTACAACATCTGACAAAATTCCTCTATTCTTTATGTTTTGATGGGTGTCCATACCCTATTCCAAAGCTCCCATTTTGACACAGGTAGGGAGGATGTTGGCAAAGGTTGTGGAATTTGGCTTTACACCAGCCAATTGCATTTGCTTTAAAATTTCTAAAGCCTTTTCAACAAATCCATTTTCTGCATATCATGCAATCATTGCAGTCTATTAGACCACATTTCTTTCAGGGATTTTGTTAAACAGTTCACATGCCTTTTCAACAGATTTAATAGGTATCTCAATGATAAAGTTTAGGATGTCTTCAAGATAGCCAACATGAGCAAGGAGGTCAACCATGCACACATAATGATCAACTATAGGTGTAATGCAATAAGGGTTACAAATGTGATTGAAGTATGTACAACTCTCATCCACTAAACCTGCATGGCTGCATGCACCTAGAATACAAGCAAAGCTTACAATGTTAGGATATGTTCCAGAGTGCTTAATTAATTCAAAGATTTTGAGAGCGTCCTT